>CM064538.1:4358417-4709573 GCA_032716605.1 Paralithodes platypus | reverse complement strand
GCTCCCTCTCGGTGAAGTGGGTTTGCAGCTGTTCAGAGGCAGCAAGCGTTCCAGTTGATAAAGTGACCATGCAAGTGGTTGCAATGACAGGACAAGCGCTGTCAGATATCATGTTATACCTCGCATGGCATCCTCCATTTTGTCTAGTAATTTCCAAATTAAAATGCAAAACTTACAAACTAAACAAACCAAAACTGGGACAAAGACAATACAAAGTCAAATTAACTTATAGAGTAGTAGTTCCTAATAATAGAGTAGTGACTCAAAGACAGGGACTGGCCTTGCCGGTGTTCTTGCGTAGGTCGAGGAAGTCATAGACGTCCGCATGCCAGGGCTCCAGGTAGATGGCAAAGGCACCGGGACGTTTGTTACCTCCCTGGTCCACATACCGAGCTGCAACCAACATGTACTATTAAAACAATATTATATAATTATACAGTATATACATATGTATGGATGTATGTATATATGTGTTGATTTCGACAGTGTAACGCTGGAGTGTGTGAATAAGTTCTGCTACCTGGGCGATGCAGTTTCCGCTGTAGCTAGCTCCATTGCTATAGTCAGAAGTGGCTGGGGAAAGTTTAGAGAGCTGTTGCCACTCCTGACCATGAGAGGGCTCCCACCCCACCTCAAAGGGAAGGTGTATACCTTGTGTGTTAGGAGCGTGATGACCTATGCCTCGGAGACGTGGCCAATTAAAGCGGAGGATGTCAATAGAATGGAACGGAATGAGAAGAGAATGGCGAGATGGATGTGTGGGGTTAATCTTAGGGACAGGGTATCGAGCGAGGAATTGAAAAGGCGTCTGGGCATTAGGAATGTCAGTGAAGTGATGCGCACAAGCCGACTTGGTTGGTTTGGACATGTGGAGAGAATGGATGATCAGAACTGGGTGAAGAAATGCCGGACTGTGAACGTGGGGGGAGCTGCGCGTAGGGGTGGACCTAGAATGACGTGGGCTTGGGTACTCCGGTCCGATCTCAAAATAAAGAACTTAACAGAGGCAGCCCTTCACAGGGCCACCTGGAAAGCTGCCATTCAGGACGTGAGACTGTAATCACATTCTCGGTGGACAAAACCATCTTTAAACTTATATGTATGTATGTGTGTATATACTCAGGCACATACAGTAGCGGGGGGTGACCGACTTGAGACAAAGATCAAACAGAAACCACATTTAAAGGTAATATAAAACATGAATTCAAAGACCAAATGTTATACACGAGGTAGTGTTTCATTCTCGCATCCTAATGGCAGCACTGTTAAGAGATGCCTCACTCGTCAAGTTTATCCCATTTGAATATAATAGTGCTTAGCATATTGCTTCAGTGTATGTATATACAGTATTCATATATATACAGTATAGTGATTTGCCAGACCTATGAGAGTTCCGTATGGAGCTCAGTGGTCTGGTTAATCTGCTCTACATACCGTAACTAACTATATAATATACTGTAGTGATTTAATTTCTGTGACATATTTAGTACCAATGTAATAATAAAAAGGATCCAAGTTCACTAGTTACAGACAACCCTCACAACCACAGCCATTCCAACAGTACAGTACCATTTAAACATGCACTTCATTCAAGCTGGCCACCTCGCCTCGGGGGGGGGGGGGGGGGGGGGGGAGACAAAAAAAGGGAGATAAAGAGCAAGATAAATAAATCAATTAATGAGTGTATTGCCTATTTACCCGTGTTATTGTAGACCCTCAACATGGGCACCAGACCGTTGGAAGTACCATTGGTGCCGGCGATGTAACTCCCCTTGGCTCTGATACAGTGTACATTAATACCAATACCACCGGCAGACTTGGAGATCAGGGCGCAATCCTTTAGGGTGTCGTAGATCCCCTCGATGCTGTCGTCCTTCATCGTCAATAAGAAGCAACTGAAAATAATAGACTTTTATATACTGCACTTCAGCCATACATACATACCAGTACTTATAATTAAAATATATAATCTATTTTTTATTAACTTCACCTCAACACCAAACACCTCCAATTAAATTAATGAAGGCATATATATGATCCACCGGGATTCGAACCTGGGTTATCACACACAGATATTTTAACACTAACCATTACACCACCAAGACGGTTAACCCCTTCACCACCATGACTTAATTTTCATCATACAGTATTCTGGTTACCATTAGAATATATTATTTAGTCTATAATCTACCTCTACGAGTCAAATGGGTAAATACGATCTCAGTAAACCCTTTTAATACCATAGGTCCTTCTTAAACTGCATAAGATGGTCTAATTTTAGCCAGAATCAAAGGTAAAAGAGTGTCATGGTACTGAAGGGGTTAAATGTATATGCACAAGCCTACAACTTATCCATTCTCAAATACTGGATATTAACCCCTCCTGCCCGGTTGTCATTTTAAAATTACACCGCGGTAGATGGGCAGGAGCCCAGGTGTCATTTTAAAATCCGTAAGCTTGAAAGCCTATTAAGAGTGGTTTGAAAGCCGTGGGTCGAACCGTATGTAAACAAGCCGGTCGGAGCGACGCGCACCTTCCAAAACAAGAAGGAGAAGTCCGACTTTTGTTGTTATTATTTTGGAGAACAAGAACAAGTCTTTGTTATTGTCTGATATTGCTAACATCGCATCGAGTCTCTCTCCATGGAAATCGTCATCACAACTGAACCAGTTGACCTAGAGAGCTCTACTCAATGCCAATTTACAGATATGAAACAGGACTACATTTTGAGATGTGTTCGAATTCTCTAGCTGTTAAAATAAAGATAGGCCTAGCCTATTACGACATTTTTGGCCATATCCCCCGGGCTCTCAGTGCTGTCATTTAGAAAGGCTGACCGGGCAGGAAGGGTTAATCTAATCATATACATACAGCCAACCGCGCTATGGTAGCCTAATGTTTAAGTGAGAGGAAAGAATATTCATGGGGCACAGATCATATAGACCATTAACCTAAGAAGTGCGCATGAGCCAGAAGTGCCAGAGAGCCTCCCAGTCGGCAGCGCCGAAGTGCCACAAGCGCCGCCAGCTAGGAGGATCGGGGGGCCGTACTGGAGAGATAGGACAGGTGACAGAGATAAGTTTATGGTCGGAGGAGCCCAAAGGAGAGAAAAGATTGACAGTATAAGAAGAAGGGTTAGAAGTTAGAAACAAGTCAAGAATGTTGGGCCGATCTCCGATGCGATCCGGGAGGGTTCCTGAACTAACTGCTCTAGGTCATTTAGGATAGAAAAGACGTAGGCTTGTTCACCAGCTGGGTCAGTAGTGTGAGAGGAGAGCCATTGGCGGTGGTGAACGTTGAAATCTCCTAAGATGGAGATTTCTGAGAAAGGAGAAATGGATAGAATGTGTTCCACTGTAGAGTTACTAATAATAATAATAATAATAATAATAATAATAATAATAATTATTATTCAGTTAGCATTTTACAGAGTTGGTACCACATAATATGTTACAAAAATTACATGTACCAGCCTTGCATAATTCCAACTAAGAATAGCCCAATAAGGCCGTTAGGCGTATTTCCATTGGGGTCCTTGTGGGATTAGGTTAGGTTAGCTGGGGAACATAAGAACATAAGAACATAAGAACATAAGAACATAAGAAAATGAGAGTCTGCAAAAAGCCGATCGGCCCACACAAGGCAGATCCCTGTCACACCCAACCCCAATTACATAACATAAGATCGCGGGAAACTGCATATGGCCATGCGGCCCACATGAAGCAGCTCCCATTCACACCCAGCCCATATCACCCATATGGGAATCCAACTTATGCTTAAAGCTTTCAACTGTTTCTGAGCTAATTACTGTTCTGGGCAGTGCATTCCACATGTTAACAACTCTATTTCCAAACCATTGCTTTCCTATATATTTCCTAAATCTAAACTTATCTAACTTGAAACCATTTGAGCGGGTTATGTCGCCGTTCTTTAGCTTTAATACCTCATCTATATCGCCCTTATTTAAACCTTTTATCCATTTAAATACCTCTATCATGTCTCCCCTACATCTTCGTCTCTCTAGTGAGTGCAGGCCTAAGACTTTCAACCTCTCCTCATACGATAAATTTCTAATATTATGTATCTTTTTGGTCATTCTTCTTTGGACTGCCTCTAAAGGGTCGATATCCATTCTATAATAAGGGCACCCACCAAAATTGAACAGCATAGTCTAAATGGGGTCTTACTAGAGCTAAGTATAGTTTTAAGAAAACTTCAGCAGTCCTGTTGCTAACACTCCTAGATATGAATCCTAGAATTCTATTTGCCCTATTCCTAACACTTATACACTGTTTTCTGGGTTTCAGATCATTACTAATGAGCACCCCCAGATCCTTCTCACACTCTGAGTTATCCAATTCTACATTTTCTAGTTTGTATTTAGCATCTAAATTACGATTTCCAATCAATAATACCTTACATTTGTCTATATTGAAACTCATCTGCCAATTTATGGACCACTCGTGCAAGTGATCGAGATCATTTTGAAGACATTCCCTGTCGCTAGCTGACTCTATTATCCTACCTATTTTAGTATCATCAGCAAATTTACTGATCCTACTCTTTATGCCCGAGTCAAGATTATTTATGTAGATAATGAACAGAAGGGGCCCCAAAACCGACCCTTGGGGGACCCCACTTTTAACTAATCCCCAGTCCGATTTTACACCATTTATACTAACTCTCTGTTTCCTACCAATCAGCCATGACTTAATCCACTTGAGTAGCATCCCCCCAATTCCATGTCCTTCTATCTTCCTTAACCCGTTGAGACCCAGCGTCGCACGTGTTGCGTCGGCAGTCTTTGATCACCAACTCCCAGCGACGCATCACGTGCGTCCGACATATAAAAAACACTTACGTGGCTCGTAAGGTAGGAAATGGCGGGAGAATAGGAGGGGGCGGTACCGTAGTGTGTGGGGGAGCCGGGCCAGTAGGTGTGAGCGGGCCGAGACAGCCGCGCGGCTGGTGGTGGTGGGCTTAGTGGGGATAGTTTACACCCCTAGTTTACCGCCACTTTGAACCTTCATTACTCCGGTCATATGGGAGCTAGAGGCTTGAGATTTATGTGAGATACTCCTTAGGATGTATGCCGTACAATGCCATACTCAGTTTTTACCCTAGTGCTCCCGGGCGGGTGGTCATGCGGGGGACACGAACTATTGAACCCCCCCCCCCCACCCCCCAAATGACCGAAATGAGTTTTTTTTTATTTGTGTGTTCATTTCTCACCATTCTCTTCCATTTTGGCTCAACAAATTTTTTTGAAGCTCCCCCCCCCCACCGGCCCCCCCCCCCAAAAAAAAATGTCAGAGGTGATTTTTTTTTGTTTTTTTTTTCATTTCTCATCCTTGTCTTCCATTTTAGCAAACAAAAAAAATAAGTGAAAATGGCTTGGGACTGGGGTGAACAAAATATTATAACTAGCCGGGGCTCAACGGGTTAACAGCCTTTCATGTGGAACTCTATCAAAGGCCTTACTGAAGTCTAAGTAAACTATATCATATGACTTGTCGTTATCTACCACTTCATAAACCTAGGAGAAAAAACTTAGTAAATTTGTTAGGCAGGATCGTCCTGGAGTGAAACCATGTTGAGAGGGATTTATTAACTTGAACATATCTAAGTGATTTCTAATTTTCCTGGCAATAATTGAATCTAGCAATTTCCCTATAATTGATGTGAGACTAATAGGACGGTAATTTGATGCTATGGACTTATCACCTTTTTTAAATATCGGAATTATATTTGCGAGCTTCCATGAATCAGGAACTAAACCTAAAGCTAGTGAATTATTAAATAGGTGAGTTAATGGGTAACTTAATTCGTCCTTGCATTCTTTTAATACCCTAGCATACACCTCATCTGGACCTGGAGATTTCTGGGGTTTTAGTCTATCTATTTCCTTAATTACTTCGTCACTAGTGACCTGAACTGTGCTTAATATTTCGTCTATACTACCGTTAAACACTTGGTTGACTACTGGAACTTGATCTAAATTTTTGTTTGTAAAAACAGAAAGGAAATGACTATTTAGAGTATTGCACATTTCTAACTCATCATCTGTAATCTCACCTATGACATTCTTAAGAGGCCCTACTGTATCCTTTACCTTAGATTTATACAATTGATAAAATGCTTTAGGGTTGTTTTTAGATTCATTTGCTACGTTGATTTCGTAGTTTCTTTTTTCCTTCCTAATTTCCTTCTTTACCTGCCTCGACAAGTTATGGTGATATCCTATAAGGTGGATTTCGCCTTTCTGTATTTTTCTGTATACACCTCTCTTTCTACCTATAAGATCTACTAATTTATTTGTCATCCATTTTGGTTGGTTTGTATGTGATCTAAATTTTCTTTTTGGTATATATTTATCTTGTTCGCTCTGTAGGGCAGAGATGAACTGATTATACACTATTTAAATTTTCAGTTGGTTGTCTAACTATCTCAGCTGTGTGACCCACCTGGCCCTGACCTCTCAGTTCTGCTGGAACTAATTGACACCTGGATGGGGGTAAACGTCTCAAAACAGGAGAGGATAAAAGAAATAGATACATTTGAGAAAGTATTTCTAGGGGGTTATTTTAAGATACCTTACATCCTATAGTATATATCAGTAATCCGTAATCAGTAATCATTTCAGTTTGTTTTGCCTATCTCTTATGTCGTATTTAGTAGTAGACATAAGCTTGGTGCTCCCTTCTCGCAGCTGTCCGGTTCAGGTGCTCCTTCAGGCTACGTCTGAAGGAATACATTGTTCTCTTTTCACGGACTGACTGGGGTAGGTCGTTCCAGTCTTTGATGGCAGTGAAGAAGAATGTTTGCTTACCCTGTCCTTGGATTCTCAGAACCGTAAAATTAAACATCCTATTTCTCATATTATGACCACTCCTCTCATTTGCTTTAACAAAATCACTCTTTAGATACTCTGAATCTCTGTCATAGAATATCTTGAAGGCATTAGTGAGCCTGATTTGTTTGGCCCTGTCAGAGACATTGAGCATACCTAGTGACTGAAGTTGTTCCTGACCAACATGCGATCTGGGTCCTAGGTTAAGCATGAACCTAACCATTTTATTTTGAGTGACCTGAAGTTTGTGCTGTGCTGATTTAGATGATGTAGAGTACCAGGATGACACAGAATAGTCAAAATGACATTGAACAAGCGCTTGGCAAAGGGTCTTTTTGGTCGCCGCTGGCAAGCATCCCACCTGTCTGTACAGGTATTTTATACGTGCTCTACACTTACTCAGGATAGATTCCAAAATTGTTTCACCTGACAAAGTCGAGTCCAGTTTTAGTCCGAGATATTTAACTTGTGACACTGTTGTTATAGGAATATCATTACAGTTAACCGAGAAGCCCACAATGTCTTTCAGTTTGCGTTTAGTTCCACATAAGATGGCTTCCGTCTTGCCCAGGTGAAGAGATAGTCTGTTGTCCACTAGCCAATCACTACATGATTCTAGTTCTTTGGAAAGTGAAGCAGCAATACTTATTGGGTCTTTTCCTGAAACCAGAAGCACGCTGTCGTCAGCATACAGTAATAATTTACACGAGACGCTCAGTTCCATGTCGTTCACATAACAGAGAAAGAGTAAGGGACCAAGGATGCTTCCCTGCGGGACCCCACAGTTAATTGGCATAGGATCAGATATATTATCATCAATTTTGACTCTTTGCATTCTACCACTAAGATAAGATTTAAACCAGTTCACTGACCCAATGCCCATTGCTTGTAGTTTATTACAGAGGATATCATGGTCTACTGTATCAAACGTTTTTTGTAGATCAAGAAGAACCATACCGGTGTAGTTACCTTTAGCCATTTCTTTACGAATGTGATCTGTTAAGTGGATGAGACAGGAGTCTGTCGAGTACATGCATCTGAAACCTGATTGAAACTTATAGAATAGATCATTTTTTTTTTTAGGTAGTGTTCAATTTGGGTGTATACCGCTCTTTCAAGGATTTTAGATACAATACATAATATGCTAACTGGTCTATAGTTGCCAACATCTAGTTTATTTCCTTTCTTGAATAGAGGGGTTACATTAGCTTCCTTCAGTTCAGCAGGTACAGTGTTGGTGTTAATTGACAGGTTGATGATGTGGGTTAGGGGACCTGTTATACCAATGGCTCCATCTCGTAGAAATTTGGCAGGAATTTTGTCTGGTCCTGTGCTTTTGTGTACATTTAGGTTAGAGAGCTCGTCCAGAGTGTATTTTTGTGTAATATTTTGCAATCCAAATGTGTTCGGGTGTATGCCTTTATCCCTGTAGAAATTTCGAAAGGTGGCCGTTGTTGTCGTGTATTTATTGAGAGGTTGCGGTAGGTTCTGTGCAAGTGTGTTTGCTATGGAGGTGAAGGAGTTGAAGTGGGTTGAAATTTGTCATTTATTGTGGAAAACCTGATCATTAATGTTGAGAGCAATATTAGTGTTAGATGAATCCCTTGCCTTGTTGTTGTTGTTGTTCCCCAAGCTGCCTGGCCGAACAGCCCCAAGGCCCCGAGCAAGGCCATAACCGAGCACCCCCACAGAACCCTCCCTGCCTACCACAATAAAGCCTGGGTGACCGAAGCCACTCCATGGCGGGGAGCTGAGGAGGGTGCGGAAACGCCTGGGAAACCAAAGCCCCACCCAGGGCCCTGTGCCCCTCAACAATTATGAAGAGAAAGTTGAGGGGCAAAGGAAAAATGTGAAGCTTTGGCTTCCAATCTTGGTAGATTGAGAGGTCAATCCACGGAAAAGACGCCGTCACTTGAGATCTAGGAAATATATAAGTAAAAGGAACAGTCAGAGTAAGCTATGGGTATGGCAAAGATCGCTCAGTTCTCACTCTGATAGACCAGCCCATCACCACATGACTAGAACCCAATCCTCTCAGCATCAGCTAGGAAAGGCCCTAGAAAGCCGCCTTTGGCGGGGGGATAGCTCCCCTATTTCAACCCCTTTTGGGGTTGGGCACCCACCCTCCCTTGCCTTGTTGCTGTAGCCTGTTGTTTTTAGGTACCTCCATAGTTTCTTTGGGTTATTCTGATATTCCTCTGCCTTACTGTGAAAATAAATTAAAATGTAAAACTTGCAAACTAAACAAACCAAAATTGGGACAAGGACAATATAAAGTCAAATTAAATTATCAAAATCGCTATGTGGAAACAACGCTTACTAAAATGAAAATTATTAAATAAAAGAACACAATCCACCACATAGGGTGTACATTACTACATGAGCAAGTTAATCTGTTTCCCAAGCAAACTAATCACACATATAACAACGCACTATCGTCACGTTAAAGGAAGTAGTCAAGTTTGGGAAGTCCGGGACGTTCTGGCAAATTTTACTAAACTCTGCATAAATAAAGAAACTACATGTTAAATGTCAAAATATTATTTAAAATCAAATTTGCAACATGACAAGACATTAACAATAGTACAAAATACAAATATTGATAAGATATCTATACTATTACAAAATAATATATAAAATACAGTACAGCACTCCCTAACGATAGTGTAATTAGATTTCGCTGATTTTATTTTCCTACTTAGTTTATTCCTGGCCCTGTTGAACTCATGTTTCAGACCCTTGATCCTGTCTATGTTGCACTAGCCTTTTTAACAGATTGTTCTGGTGATGGGCTGGTCTATCAGAGTGAGAACTGAGCGATCTCTGCCATACCCATAGCTTACTCTGACTGTTCCTTTTACTTATATATTTTCTAGATCTCGAGTGACGGCGTCTCTTCCGTGGATTGACCTCCCAATCTACCAAGATTGGAAGCCAAAGCGTCACATTTTTCCCTTGCCCCTCAATTTTCTCTTCATAATTGCTGAGGGGCACAGGGCCCTGGGTGGTTGGTTTCCCGGGCGTTTCCGCACCCTCCTCGGCTCCCCGCCTTGGAGTGGCTTCGGTCACCCAGGCTTTGTTGTGGTCGGCAGGGAGGGTTCTGTGGGGGCGCTCGGTTATGGCCTTGGCCGTGCTCGGAGCCTTGGGGCTGTTCGGCCAGGCAGCTTGGGGAACGGGAACAACAACAACAACAACAACAACAGATTGTTTAAATAGTAAAAGAATTTGACAAAGTTGGTAGAGTTAGGGGAAAGATAGACAACACAGAAATATTTAGTAAGAGAATGACAGGAAAGTTTGAGCCATATAGTTGAGAATTCAGAGGAGTCGAAATCGGGAACACGAGATCAAGTGAGTTTGTTGTGCACGTATGCACAACATCCGCCTCTGGCTTTGAAACTAGGATAGAGAAAGTAGGAGGATACAGAGAAGGGGCTGCTGGATGTTGCTACAGACACCTGAGTTTCAGTGAGGAAGAGAAGATCAGGTTTGTAGGAGGAGAGATGGTGTTCAACAGAGTGAAAGTTAGAAGAAAGTCCACAAATATTGCAGAAATCAATAGAAAGGGTAACAGGCCGAGGTCCAGGTAATTTTGTGGGGTCGTCAGGAGATGGTCGGTCAGGTGTAGGTCTATTAGATAATATGTGGTGGGTGTTCTGGGTGGAAGTGAAAATATTAGTCTAGCACACCTATTAAGAACAGACTGGAGTTTCTTCAAAGTAGCATTTGGTAAACCAATGAACAATGAATTACAGTAATCAATTCTAGATATAACAAATTAATGAATGAGGGTCAAAAGCAATTCCTTGCTCAAGAACTTCCTTATAGCATAAAGGTTACGAGTGTAAAGGTGACAACTCTTCACGACACTATTTATAATATTCTTAAAGTTCAGATATTTGTCGAATACAACGCCCAAGTTTCTCACTGATTCCAAAGGTTGGAGCTGTGATTCACCGAATTCTAGACATCCAAAATCTTCATGGACAGTATTTCTCAAATTACCATTTATGACTATAATCTCAGTCTTGTCGTTCAATTTGAGCTTCCTTCTAGTCATCCAGATCTTCCAAGTCTGACAAGAGTGATGAAAATGTATTCTTTACCTCATCGATATTATAAATTTCAATATACAACTGTGAATCATCTGCATAGAAATGATACTTAACACCATGTGCATCCAGTAGGGATGAAAGACTTAGAGGCATAGATAATAAACAACACAGGGCCAAGAACTGATCCCTGAGGCACCCCAAACTTTAGCAATGATGGTTCTGACATGGAGCCACCAATGACAACACATTTAATACGATCGGTAATATATGACTGAAGAAGCAGGAAGTGAATCTCCCTGCACACCAAAACCAGAAAGGTCTCACAGGAGCAACTGATGGTCAACAGTATCATACGCTGCAGAGATCCAACAAAACCAAAGGAGAACACTGGCCAGAACACGTACTCAAGACTAAATCATTATAAATCCTGCTCAGGCCTGTCTCCGTTGAGTGGAGCTTCCTATAAGCAGACTGAGACTGAGGAATGACACTGTTCCGCTCCAGAAAAGGCAGTCAACTGGTCCAGTATTGCACGATCGACAATCATAGACAGAAATGACAGGTTAGACACAGGGCTAGACAGAGGGCGATAATTTACCAAATTATCACAATCTATGCATGCCCTCTTCAGTAAAGGCCGAATTAAGGCATGTTTTTCAGAATTTGGAAAAAAAAAATCCTCAAAGATACGATTGACAATTGAAGCAATGAAAGGTGATGCAGTCTCATAAGCTGTACTTATTTTTGATACATTTATCGTGTCCAATGAACAGAATGTTTATTGAGTTCTCTTATGTATGTCAAGGCATTTAGAGAGTTAATCGGCTGAAAATGTGTGAAGGCAGAGTCTACGGCCAACGGCCGAGAAGGGACCACAGAGTACTCTTCAAGAGCAGGGGTATTGTCGAACTCATTTCTGATTTGTGCAATTTTGTCTGCAAAGAAAGCTGAAAATGTTGATGCAAGATCAGCAGCCGAGACGAATGAGGGGAGAACCTGAGAAGAACGCTGGCCTGGAAGTTGTTAAAGAGTTGAAAAAAGTTGTTTCTGGTCACCTCTGCAGGAATCAATTCGGCCAGTATAATACTCGATCTTGCATTGTGTAATTTTGACTGTGATAGCTCTACAAGCAGCGACATAATCTAAACGAGAGGATTCAGTTCTGTGCCGGTGCCATAGACGCTCTGCCCGTCTCCTCCTCTTGCGCAAAGCCACTACACTTGAATCATACCATGGAGCGTCATCCTTTATCCTTATCGCCTTGTCAATCTCAGGGCAATCACGGTCTTGAATATTATAATGTAAAACTTGCAAGATAATTATAACGGAAGAAGGCGTTATAAGTGTGAACTAACTGATTTGCTGTTGATGTAATATCGACCGTGTTAAGTGAAAGTCCATTATCACGACTTCTATTTTCTTGATCCAAATTACAATATATATGAAAGGTTATATTCTTGGTATAAGATTAGGGTTTTGGTGCATTCACTTTAAAGGAGATGATGTCATGGTCAGACACACTACGGCCGATAGGAAAAACTTCAATATTATTTACAAGGTTGGATTCACTCTGGGAGAGGACCAGGTCAAGGGTTATGCCCTGAAGCATGTGTAGAGTCAGCCACGAGGTTTGAAAAACTATAAAAGTCAACAAGTTCCAGGAACTCGGAGGAATAAGGTTTCATTCCAGGTGTGTCAACCCAATAGTTAAAATCACCGCAAATCAAAAGTTTTCCACTCTTTGCGGAGAAACATTCCAAGAATGTGCTAAATTCTTCCATAAAGAGTCTATCTGTGCCTGGATGACCTGGACAATAGATAATCGCTAACCTAATTATCTGGCTGTGGGTGTTGATGGTAATTTCCATGCATTCAAATGATGAAGCCTGCTGATCAGGAGGAACACATTTGATATTTGACAAGGAAAGGGAATACACAACTGCCACACCACCACCCACAGCATGTGTGGGTGATGATCTTGGAATATGAAACAAAAAAACATTGATAAAATATTAGAGTGACAAGTAAAATCATCAATATTATAGTTTAAAATGTAAAACTTGCAAACTAAACAAACCAAAACTGGTACAGACAATATAAAGTCAAATTAACTTATCAAAATCGCTATGTGGAAACAACGCTTACTAAAATAAAATGTATGAAATAAAAGAAGGCAATCCACCACATAGGGTGTACAGTACATTACTACATGAGCAAGTTAATCTGTAATAGAAGTAAAACATGGCCACACTATTTAATAGCATAGATAAAGCATCATAAAACTGCAGATGTTAGCAATTGTTTTTTATGTGGTAATAAGCACTAGGTCTCCACATCCACATTATCAAGTTCAATAGGGCTCAAATTTGTATTACCAGACATACATTCCATGGAGACACAAACAGACATATGGGGAAGTACCAGAGCAATGTGGTGTGGATGTACGAGAGCAATGTGGTGTGGATGTACGAGAGCAATGCGGTGTGGATGTACGAGAGCAATGTGGTGTGGATGTGCAAGAGCAATGTGGTGTGGATGTGCAAGAGCAATGTGGTGTGGATCTGCAAGAGCAATGCGGTGTGGATGTACGAGAGCAATGCGGTGTGGATGTACGAGAGCAATGCGGTGTGGATGTACGAGAGCAATATGGTGTGGATGTACAAGAGCAATGCGGTGTGGATGTACGAGAGCAATGCGGTGTGGATGTACGAGAGCAATGTGGTGTGGATGTACAAGAGCAATGTGATGTGGATGTACGAGAGCAATGTGATGTGGATGTACGAGAGCAATGTGGTGTGGATGTACAAGAGCAATGTGGTGTGGATGTACAAGAGCAATGTGGTGTGGATGTACAAGAGCAATGTGGTGTGGATGTACGAGAGCAATGTGGTGTGGATGTACAAGAGCAATGTGGTGTGGATGTACAAGAGCAATGTGGTGTGGATGTAAGAGAGCAATGTGGTGTGGATGTAAGAGAGCAATGTGGTGTGGATGTAAGAGAGCAATGTGGTGTGGATGTACAAGAGCAATGTGGTGTGGATGTACAAGAGCAATGTGGTGTGGATGTACAAGAGCAATGTGGTGTGGATGTACAAGAGCAATGTGGTGTGGATGTAAGAGAGCAATGTGGTGTGGATGTACAAGAGCAATGTGGTGTGGATGTACAAGAGCAATGTGGTGTGGATGTACAAGAGCAATGTGGTGTGGATGTACAAGAGCAATGTGGTGTGGATGTACAAGAGCAATGTGGTGTGGATGTACAAGAGCAATGTGGTGTGGATGTACAAGAGCAATGTGGTGTGGATGTAAGATAGCAATGTGGTGTGGATGTAAGAGAGCAATGTGGTGTGGATGTAAGAGAGCAATGTGGTGTGGATGACTACGAGAGCAATGTGGTGTGGATGTACGAGAGCAATGTGGTGTGGATGACTACAAGAGCAATGTGGTGTGAATGTGCTGGAGAGGGTGAAGATGAACAACTTGCTGTGGTTCGGTAAGGTGGACCATATGTAGAGTGAGGGAAACACTTGTGTATGTGAGTGAGTGGAAGGGCAGAGAGGGAGATGGAAGGATAGAGTGGAGAGGTATAGGAGTGAAAGTGGTGTGGGGTGGGGGTGCTGGATGACAGAGGAGTGTAGAGGCCATTCATTTATGCCCAACCCCATGGGAATTGAGGCATCTGGAAATAGATAAATATTACTGTACCTAGAGAGCTGGGGTCGTCTTGTGGCAGCATTAAACAGCGTGGGAGAAGCGTGCGTGAACCATTTTTCAGAGAGCAGGTTATATGTCTCAATGGCGGCCTCGATGTCCTCGCCGTGGATGCCGACAGCCACACGCATCAACATCTGCTGGGGACGCTCTGCCACCTTCCCGTTAATCTTCAGTAGGTACGACCGCTCCAAAGTCTGAAGTAAAATAGATAAAGTTAGAGGCAGGGTTGTGGAGTCAGATTAAAGGCGTCTGCTACTATTGAGTGAGTCGGTTGTATTTGTAGGCCAGATATCAGGAACCTTAACTTCTATAACCTAAAAAGGGCTGTAAACTTGCACACTATTCCCTGGCTGGCCCTTCCCAAATGGTAGATATAATAATAATAATAATAGTTCTTAAAGCTAGCGCATGCTAAGCTAGCTAAGGATAGCTCAATAAGGCCGATTAGGCGTATTTCCATTGGGGTCCTGTACTACTACCCCATCCCTTTTGCTCATGAGGGATGGTAACGACTCAGTGCTTGTGAAAAATCTTTAATGCGCCGAGCGTGGGCGCGAACCCGGGCCTTCTGGGTGGAAGTCCGAGACGCTAGTCACTACACCAAGCGAGCCGCCATTACTCTAGTCGTTTGCGAGTTATAGTTTAACAATCGCCGAACGGGGATTTAACCCTCCAGCCCCGGCTATGTATTATATATATATTCCTCGAAACCCGGGTGTTTTGGCCGAAAAACGTCTAGGCTAGGCTACCGTATATGTGTTAATCTGACTGCTTCCCGCATTCCCGCGCATCCCCAAGCGTAGCTGTGTTATTTACCTGTAGAATGGCATTAAGTAGAGCTCTCTAAGTCAACTGGTTGAGCTGTGATGATGATTTCATTGGAGATAACTTTATGGCCAAAACAGCCACTTTACACTACTTTTCGATACTTAACAACAACATACAGGCACACACGAACAAGCGACGCTCTCCTTCTTGTGGCCGGAGATGCGGGGCGTCGGTCCAGCCGGCTGTTGTTTACATGCGTCGGACCGACGCCTCGCACACGAAGCTCACAGGCTTTCAACCACTGGGCGTTCAAGAGCCCTTCCGGGCAGCTGTTATATACTTTTTTATGGGCGTTCAACAGCCCTTCCGTGGTGAGAGGGTTAAACCTTCCCGCTAATGCTGGAAACAGATGAATCGTAAAATTCTCAGGATTTTGGTTTAAACCTTCCCGTCAACACTGGAAACAGATAAATCATCCAATTCTCAGGATTTTGGCAATCTTATAAATACGCAAAAAAATGGCATAGCCTAGGTTATGTATATATCCAGCGGCAGTACTCGCTATCTGGCGATGGGTGAATACTAGAAGTCTCTAGACCAAGTGGTTCAGTATTTACTGTGAAAACAAGTACAGTAGGTCACTTATAGCCACCAGAAGCCTAGAACCATGTAAACTCCCAAGTTTCATCATTTATGTACTGTATGTATATACTCAGGCACATCAGCAACCCATGGCTGGGGGTGGCCGACATTTACAGATACAGTACTCGTATCATATCTCTTCAAATAAATGGCTTAACCTAGTTTATATAAATTATAATGTAAAACTTGCAAAATAAACGAACCAAAACTGGGACGACACAAGATAAAAGCAAAGGAACTAATCAAAATCGCTATTTCTTGCGATGGGTGAGGACTAGAAGACTGTACATTACGGATAGTGTGTGATGTGGGATATATAACCGAGTGATTTCTTATGGTACTGAGAACTGTTCGAATGCGGTGACGTAGTGTCGGCGACCACAGCTAGTCTATTTACATTCATTCAACAATTAACTATTAATTATGGAATATGTAATATTAAATTATATTGATTATTGATTACCAAATTATTTCACCATTGTAACAATTATTGATTACCTATTTATTTCACCATTGTAACAATTCCTAAGTCATTGTCGACTGCTGTCATGCATCATTTGGGACTCAGGAGAATCAATACAAGCTTTCGTTAGACCTGCATGCAAGCAGGAGTCACATGATTGACTGGTTATGAATATTTGTTCTTGTTGGATATACGTACCATCCGCTAAGACAACAAAACTTTCTCTAGTGCAGTTGTAAGTTGTTTTAAGCCATGAAATAAAGCTATGGAGCTATGTAGGCCAGCAGGGCGGTATGGAGCAAACTCGATATGGACTCTATGAAGGCCAGCCGGGCGAGAAAGGTTAAAGTTCAAGAGTTTTGGCCTACTTAATTGAAACCGGGTATAGTATTAAAGATTACTGTACATGTGGTGAATGGATGAACAAAATTGGGTGAAAAGATGCAGGTCTGTCATTGTGGAGGGAGCTGCACCAAGGGGTAGACCGAGGAAGACCTGGGATCGGACTATTCGTGCCAATCTCGAATCCAGAAACTTGACAAATGAAGCAGCCCTTAATAGGGTTGCCTGGAAAGCAGCCATTAGGACAAGAGACAAACTGCACGTATGTGTGGAGCACTCAGTCTTAAAATGTTATGTATGTATGTTTTATGTATATGAATAACTATAAACTCCCTGCTAAACAAAACTTAACGGTAACCAAATCTTACATACAGTATATCTATCTATCTATCTATCTATTGCCTGATGCCGTGATCCCCGAAGGGGTGGCCACGAACGAACCGCCCCCATGCACCTCTGTCCCCAGTCAGTCGACGCCCCTCCCCCCAACCAGCACCGCCTTCGTTCATGTAGTTCCTCACTCCATCCTTCCACCTCATATTCGGTAAATAGTTACCATATTATGTTTTACAATTGGTACCGTATGAAAAGTATGCCAGGTAACGAACTTGCTGATCGGGTTGCCGGCAGCACATGATAATTTGCCAGTTGATGACTGGATTACTGTGTTCTATCTATCTATCTATTGCCTGACGCCGTGATCCCCGAAGGGGTGGCCACGAACGAACCGCCCCCATGCACCTCTGTCCCCAGTCAGTCGACGCCCCTCCCCCCAACCAGCACCGCCTTCGTTCATGTAGTTCCTCACTCCATCCTTCCACCTCATATTCGGTCTACCTCTCCCCCTCTGTCCCTCCACCTCGCTCTCGTACACCCTCTTAGTCATTCTCTCGCTTTCCATACGTTCCATATGGCCGAACCATCTCAAGTTGTTCCTTTTCACACTTTCCAGCACATCTACCTCCACACCACACCTCCTTCTTACTTCCTCATTAGTCTGTCTATCCCTCCATGTAACTCCGCACGCACTCCTTAAGTAATTCATTTCCACTGCTCTCACTCTTGGTCTGAGTCTCTCAACCAACGTCCATGCTTCGCTTCCGTAAGTCAGTGTCGGGATTACCACACTGTCATGCAAGGACTTCTTCACTTCCATACTGACCACCCTATTTCTTGTTACTGCTTTTAGCGTTCCTACAACCCTCTTCCCCTGTTGTACCCTCTCCCGCACCTCTTCATCCATAGTCCCATCTTTACTCAACACACTGCCCAGATACTTAAAAGAGTTGACGATCTCCATAGCCTGACCGTTCAGCTTCACCTCACACTCTGTGACTTCACCCCTTTCGAAGACCATAACCTTGCTCTTCCCCGTATTTACCTTCAAATTCCGTTTTTCGCACACTGTTCCAAACTCATTTACCAGACCCTGCAACTCCCATTCATTATCACTCATCAGAACTGTATCATCCGCAAACAGCAGTATAGGTAGCTTCCACTCAATTCCCTCCCTTTTCAGCGATACACCAACATCCACTGCTCTTGATAGTATTTCTTTCATAACTCCATCCATATATACAGTAAACAACCACGGGGACATCACACACCCCTGTTTCAAACCAACATTCAGGTCAAAGAACTCGCTCTGCTCACTCTCCACACGTACTGCCGCCTTTGCACCCTCATACATGCTCTTCACTGCTTTCAGCAACTTGCCCTCTACTCCGTATATTCTAAGTACTTTCCACAAACCTACTCTATCCACTCTGTCATAGGCCTTCTCCAAGTCCATAAAGGCAACATACACCTTTTGTTTCTTCTCCAGATACTTCTCCACAACACAATTCAGGGTAAAAATCTGATCTACACATCCTCTTCCCTTCCTAAAACCTCCCTGCTCGTCGCCTATCCATTTCTCCGTTCTCACTCTCACTCTCTCAATCACT
The DNA here is from genome assembly GCA_032716605.1 of Paralithodes platypus. Lineage (NCBI taxonomy): Eukaryota > Metazoa > Arthropoda > Malacostraca > Decapoda > Lithodidae > Paralithodes > Paralithodes platypus. Next base: position 4,690,793 of record CM064538.1, on the reverse strand, counting down.
ACCCTACTGTATACCTTCCCTACTACGCTTAGAAGACATATTCCTCGGTGGTTACCACACACTCCTCTTTCCCCTTTGCCCTTATATAGGGGGACTATTATGCCAGTCTTCCAGTCATCGGGTGCACTCCCCTTCTCCCATGCTAGTTTGCACATTTTCCATACCCATTCTATCACTATCTCACCACCATACCTCAACATTTCCCCACACACTCCATCTGTTCCTGGTGCTTTCCCCAACTTCACTCTTTTCATGGCTTCCCACACTTCTGACCTCCTGATCCCCACCTCCTCCTCCACTACTTCTCTTCTTCTCCCTCCCATACCATATCCAGCTATGTTTGCTGGCTCTTCATTCCTTTCATTTAGCAACTCACTGAAGTACTCCCTCCATCTTTCGACTCTCTCTTGCTTCTCGGCTAGCATTATCCCATTCTTATCTTTCACACCCTTACTGTTTCCCTTGCTACCTTCCCTAACTTTCTTGACTTCTTTCCAGAACAGTTTCTTACTCTCCCTCCATTTTACACTCAGATTCCTTCCAAATTCCTCATCTACTCTTCTCTTACTTTCCTTCACTACTCTCTTCACCACCCTCTTACTCTCCACGTACCTCGCTCGTTTCTGTCTCTCGGAATCTTCATTCCCTCTACTACCCAACCACTCTCTATATGCTTTCTTCTTTTCTTCCACAGCTATTCTTACCTCTTCTGTCCACCATGCTGTACCTTTCACTCCCCTCCCTCTTCTCCTCACTCCACACACCTCCTCACATGCTGCACAGATCTCATCCTTAAACACCTTGCTCATCTCCTCCACTTCCTCCATAACTTCCAGGTCGAACCCACCTAGTCGTCTTTCCACTGCTCTCCTGTACTCCTCCCTGACTTCCTCCTCCTGCAACCTCTCCACCCTCCTCACCATTCCACCCTCCTCTCGCCTCCCTCCCGCTCTCCTCACCCACTTATATAGTTTAATATATAGTTTAGTATATAGTTTAATATATAGTTTAGTAGTTAAACAACATTAATGACAACCTTTGAATCCAAGGTACCAGTACTATAGTTATTAATTGCAAAACAAATGAACAAAACAGGAACCGCACATTATAAGATAAAAGAACTTATCAACATCACTAGGTAGAAATAGGCTAACACATTCTAGATTTAGCAAACTACAGTATTATGAAATGAAGAACACAAATCTTACCTTAAAACCAAAGTAGTTGTTAGAGAAAGCAGTCATAAATTAAGGCAAAGTATAGTTTGTCAGCATTGTTTATGAGTGGAACTAAAGCATTGAAGATTTAGCAAAACTATCTGACGACAGTGCGTTGTTATGTGTGCGATTACTTTGCTTGGGAACCAGATTAACTTGCGCATGTAGTAATGTACACCCTATGTGGTGGATTGTGTTCTTTTATTTACAAAATATTATTTTACTTAACCCGCTGGATCCCAGCGACGCACGTGTTGCGTCGGCAATGTTCGATCACCAGAACCCAGCGACGCAACAGTTGCGTCGGTCCCAATTACTTCGGTCCTATGGCACCTAGAGGGCTCAGATTTGCATGGGAACTGTGTAAGTATCCCACGCAACCATGCCGATAGTTGAAAACTCTCAAAGTCCAACCGCGTGCGTGTGAGCGCGCAAAAACATGTTTTTTGGGGGAAATTGCCTTCAATTTTTTACTCTTGTAAAATCCGTTTTCGGGGGCTCTGTACGACTATTTTTTTAGCTTTTTGATCGGTTTTTCCTTCATTCCTAACCCATTCGCTATTGTTTCTGGGGAAAAAAAAAATCAAAACCTGCTGGGCCCTGGTGGTACATTTATTAATAACTAGCTGGGGCTCAGCGGGTTAAGTGTTGTTTCCACATAGCGATTTTGATTAGTTATTTTGTCTTTTTACTGTGTTCGTATACATTTTGGTTGGTTTATTTTGCATTTTTACATTATAATTTGAATAGGTTCAGGGGCAGTACATATGTGAGGCCGGTCTGTACCGGTACTAAAGAAGATAACCGGCGTCCATTTGTTGACGATTGTAAATGTAAACTCTGCATGAACGAATTTGATTTTGAACATCACAATTTTATTAAAAGTTACATTACGAATACAAAAATGTTGTTCCTAAATTCTTAGATAATGTAACTTCTCCATGTAAAGTAAAGAGAGTTATATATTTAATAACCTGTGATAAATGTGGTATACAATATGTTGGACAGACGAAGAAGGAGTTAAGAGAAAGAGCCTAGGGACATTGAGCTGGAGTATAGAATGGCATTGACTCTAGGATTCTTTTATACAAGCATTTTAACACAGATTGTACCAAGTTAGACTATAAATACAAAATTATTGAAATTGTTAAAGAAAAAGATCTTTTAGATAGAGAAAATTATTGGATGGGAAAATTAATGACTATCCATTTGGACTTAATAATCAAATTAAAGGTGTAGGCAACATATTGTATAAAGACTTTTTAAAATACGATTTTAATAACCCTTACTTTAACTTCCCTGTTAGAAACAGAAGACCTTGTAGACATGGTAATAGAAGACTAAATTCATTAAATAAAAAGAAAAACAGGTCAGATATTAACCTGATTGTCAATAATTTGTATTCATTATACTGTATATATATAAATTTCGGAATTAAAAAATTAAAAGATTCATTGAAATGCCTACAAAAGAAACGTTTTGTTCCTTTGATAGAAAATATTCTAAATAATAAAAATTATTTCACCAATAAATTTAAAAATACTGTCTTTGCTTTTATGGGATGTATTAGAGCCAATTCTAAGAAATCCATAGATAACCCTATTAAGGATAAAGTTATATCCACTTTGAATTACTCGGCTAAAATTTTAGACAAAATTAATGTTAACAGTCTAATAAATTCAAAGAAAGTCAAGTCCAAGTTGACGGATGGATATAAAGATTTCAAACCAATAGTAGTTTATTCATATGAGCGACCAGTAGGGTCTATTATTTGTCATTATAATAAAGTTTTAGATAATCTTTCAGAAAATTATATTTTCAATAATAATAAATAAGTTTGTAAAAGAGTCGTGGATATGCCAGCTAACAGACGTAATTCATTAATAAAGTTAACTTATAGTCCGATAGGTCATATATTAACAGGTGATGTAGAAATAGTTAAACAATTTGCAAACGACAAATTAGCGGAGCTTTGTCAAAAAGGTTTTAAATATAGAATAGGGAATGATAAAGTAACATCTGACAACATTTTAAAAGATATTATTTTTTCAGTTAATAGATTAAAAGAGAAATTGTTAAAAAATAAGGTATGCGATGCGAAGGAGCTAGAAGCATGGTCAAAATTATTGATTAAATTAATAATAAATAAAGTGTTCTCCTTAAAAAATTAATTTAATCTTTCCGATTTTGTAAACTATAATTATAAGCTTAAAATTGATTTAACAAATTTGCATAAACATTTTGTAATCACTACAGTAGATAAAGCCAGTAATAATTATAGCTTCATATGTAAGAAATTTTATTTAGAAAACATGAAAAAAGAACCAGGCATTAAAGGTAATAAATTTCATAAAAAATATTTGCAGTAATTCTGTTTATGAAATGTAGGAAAATTTAATTGTTGATAACTTAATTAATGAACATACTAATAAAAATATAACTTTGATATTAAACTTTCTGATAAGAATAAATATATTGCTAATTATACATGTTACCCAAATTTCATAAAAGACCTAATAAATATCGCTTTATTGCCGGAGCAAAATTTGCTACCACTAAAACTTTGTCAAAACAAGTCGTACATTGCATAAAATACATTAAAAGTACTCATAAACGATATTGTGATACCATCAAGAATAGAACTGGCATTAACTATTATTGGAGTGTTGACAATTCAGTAGAAGTTATTGATAAGTTATTGTGGTGGTGTTCTGGATGTTGATGTTGAGAATGCTGACCCTAATACCTCTGACCATGCGTTGATTACTTTCAGCTTTGATTTCCCTAAGCCACTCACACATGAAAAAGTAATCAGATTTAGAAATTATAAAATTACAGACCAAAATTTGGCTAGCAGTGAAGTAAAACAATACTTGGGAAGTATTGATACTTCCAACCTTACTTCAGATGAGCTGGTGGAGGTACATAGAAATGCACTTAAATTAGTGTTCGATCATCACTGTCCAGAAGTAGAGAAGAAAATCATAGTACGAGATGATTCATCCTGGTATAGCACTCGAGTTAAATTTCTTAGAAGAGCACGTAGAAGAGCTGAACGTGAATGGCGGAAAAATAAAAGAGACTCTACATGGTTGCAATATCTGTCAGCCAGAAGAGCCGTGGTCCACACAATCAAAGATGAAAAGAAAGTAAGTGTATTATCAGGGAAAAGTTGACTCGTGTGGTAGCGACCTGAGGAGGTTGGCTTCAATTGTAAACAGTTTACTTGGAAAAACAAGAGTCAGCTTAAGACCTTCTGTACCCGATGCCGAGTTGGCTGCCAACTTTGTGGCATTTTTTGCTGGCAAGATAACTCGCATAAGACAGGAACTGGATGATGCTTCTGTTGGTGAAGAACTTTCAGTTGTACTCCAACCCCGACACATTCCTAATGATATCCTCTCATCCTTTCACTCAATAGAGGTGGACATGATCTCGTCCTACATAAGAAACCTCGATAAAACATTTTGCCCGTTGGATCCCATAAATGTTTCCAAGCTACCAAGAGTCTATGATCACACAGTTGAGTTTATTTCCAAAATAATTAATAAGTGCTTCTCTGAAGGTAACTTCCCACAGTCTGAAAAGCATGCACTACTCCGACCTAGTCTAAAGAAACCTGGACTTGATGTTGAGAACATGTTGAACTATCGTCCTGTCTCCAACCTGTCCTTCATATCAAAGATATTAGAGCGTGCAATACTTGACCAATTACAACCACTACTTCAGCAGAATGAAACTATCCCAATTTTTCAGTCTGCTTAACGACAGCATCATTCAACTGAAACAGCATTGATTAGAGTACATAATGATCTAGTTGAGAACATTTGCAATGGTGTGGCCTCACTATTGGTCTTGCTTGATCTCTCTGCGGCCTTTGACACAGTGGATCACGAGTTGCTATTGAGTGATCTTTACGATTGTGGTGTGCGTGACTCTGCTCTCTTGCTTCTTGGGTCGTACTTGTCAGGTAGATCCCAGAGTGTGATGGTAAATCAAATGGTCTCGGACTCTACACCCCTGCAGTATGGTGTTCCGCAGGGATCAGTTTTAGGTCCTATTCTATTCATAATTTATATCAGCAGTTTGTCTCTTCTGCTTCGTGCACATAATGTCACCTTTCACTTTTATGCAGATGACATTGTTGATGTCTGATATCAAGAAGTGGATGAGAGCGAGAAAACTTAAACTAAATGATGGTAAAACTGATATTCTCATCATCTGAGGAAATAGAAGAGCTGATGATATAGTAGGTGCCCTCTCCATCAATGTGGGTGGATCTCAGCTGCGACCGGTCAACTGTTCGAAATCTGGGTGTATATGTGAACTCCCGATTAGATTTCAAAGAGCATGTAAACCAGATAGTTAAAAGTTGTTACTTGCACAATGCACATCAGAAATCTCTATTTGGTGAAGCCGTTTATAACCAGACGTTGGTTCACTCATTGGTCTTCTCTCGTGTTGATTATTGCAATGCCCTGTTGGTGGGTCTTCCAAATTATATTTTAAAGAAAGTTCAGTCTGTTCTTAACAGGGCCGCAAGACTAATTTTTGGTGTTCCACCGAGAACTCCTACTACATCTGTTCACATAGAACTACACTGGCTGCCAGGAAGAGCAAGAATAGAATTTAAGTTGTGTTTAGTGACTTTTAAGGTTCTCAAATTTGGTGAGCCTAGGTACCTTGCGGAGCTGCTCAGGTGTCCACCGGCACACCATAGTGTAGTTGTGCGTCGTGACAATGACCCTTTTCGTCTTGATGAACCAAGGGCTTTCCAGCAGTCTTCTTTCTTTGAGAGGTCATTCTCCTACATGGCTCCGAGGTTGTATAACAGGTTGCCGCTGTCCATGAGACAACCGAGTTCTGTTGAATGCTTCAAGAGACAACTAAGACTTTTCTCTTTGAGAGAAGCTATGATCTTGAGAGGTGTCATGACAGATGGCTATAGATTTTAGGCTATTTTGCCACTGCTAGTGATTGTTAAATGTGTGTTGTATATAAGCTTTCTTTTGATGCATTGATATTGTTCTTTTTTTTCTTTCTCTTTCCGAGCGCTAGTGAATTCTTCGGAAAAATTGGCGCTTATGAGAAATAAGTAACATGCTTATTATTATAAACTCAATAACATGCGGAAAGTTAGCTCAGTACATAGCTTCGACTTTTCAACTTTGTATACCAATTTGCCTTTAGATTTAGTATTTTCAGAACTTTGCTTTATTATAGATTTGCATTTTGACAGATTGGAAAGTAGTCATAATCGTTACATGTTAATTCATATTTTAACCCGTGGAGCCCCGGCTAGTTTTGTAATGTTTGCGCACCAGAACCCGGCCGGTTTTCAAAAAAATGGTTTTATTCCAGAAACAATAGCGAATGGGTTAGGAATGAAGGAAAAACCACGAAAAACTTCTCAAAAAGCTTAAAAAATGGTCCTACAGAGCCCCCGAAAATGGGTTTTACAAGAGTAAAAAATTGAAGCCAATTATCCCAAAAAAACAGGTTATTGAGCGCTCGCGCGCACGCACGTGGACTTTGAGAGTTTTCAACCATCGGCACGGTTGCGTGGGATACGTACACAGTTCCCATACAAATCTGAGCCCTCTTGAGTGGCTACACCTGAGGTTACGGTCGGCGCAATTAGGGTGACGCGTCAGGCGCGTCTCTGGGGCTGTGCGTTACATACATCGCCGACGCGTCGCTGGGGCTGTACGGGTTAATAATGCGTCACTTAGCTTTGATCCCACTAGTTCAGTATATTTTGATAGAACTAAACTTAAAGATGCCCTTAAATTCCTCCTTTTCAATACTTACGTTAGATTCGGGCCCTACATTTTCAAACAAATATTAGGAATTCCTATGGGTGGAAATGCTAGCCCTTTAATTGCAGACTTATTCTTGCTTGCTTTAGAATTTAAATTTATGAAAAACTTAATTGACAGTAGCAAGAAAAATAACATCCCAGAAAAATTAGCACTTGCTAAATTGTTAAGTAATAATAGTAGATATATTGATGATATTCTTGTTTGTAATATGTTAAATTTTAATAGTCACTAAACAAATTTATCCAAATTCCATTCCCCTCATACAAGGCAAAGTAAATGATGAAGTTGAAAATGTTCTTGATATAAATATACAGAGGAAGTATGTGAACGAAGGCGGTGCTGGTTGGGGGGAGGGGCGTCGACTGACTGGGGACAGAGGTGCATGGGGGCGGTTCGTTCGTGGCCACCCCTTCGAAGGGGATCACGGCGTCAGGCAATAGATAGATAGATAGATTGTTAATGAACAGTATACACTTAAAATATACCACAAAGTTGACCGATTTTAATTTTAACGTAATAAACTTTCCTTTCCCTAATAGTAATATCGATAGTAAAATAACTTATAATTGTTTTTATTCCCAGCTAATAAGATTTTGTAAAATTTATACCAGAGTAGAAGACTTTTGGGATAGAGCTAGGTTACTATACAGACTCTTAGTAGACAGAGGTTTGTTGCAAGTAAATTGTTGCATAAATTTAATCTTTTTAAGGTCAATTATTGTGACTATTTTAAAATTTGATATCAATAATTTTAATCAAGCATTATTAACTTGAAATTTCTATTATAAACTCTGCTTACTTTTTGTCTGTATGTATTAATATTTAACTTTTTCTATTGTTATTGATATTATTCTTTATAATTAATTGTTCTTGTTAAAAGAGCACTCTTTTGTTTAAATCTATTGTGCCTTCTTCATATTTTCAAATACAGTATTGTTATTTATTATATTGTATCTATTCATTGTCGATAGGATCAATTGCTTGCTTTTGCGATTTCCTTAGTTTATTTGTACAATAAATGTAGGTTATTAGTAGGGTAATAATTGTTCAGGGTCACTTGAAGCATGCTATGCTTACAGGTACCTACCCGATAGCACTATCGTTAGTGAGTGATATTTGTATTTTGTACTATAGTTATTATCTTGTCAAGTTGCAAATTTGATTTTAATAGAACATTTTGACACTTAATGTAGTTTTTTTATTCATGCGGAGTTTAGTAAAATTTACCAGAACGTCCCCGACTTCCCAAATTGACTAATTCCTTGAACGTGACGACAGTGCGTTGTTATGTGTGCGATTAGTTTGCTTGGGAACCAGATTAACTTGCGCATGTAGTAATGTACACCCTATGTGGTGGATTGTGTTCTTTTATTTATAAAATATTATTTTACTTAAGTGTTGTTTCCACATAGCGATTTTGATTAGTTATTTTGTCTTTTTACTGTGTTCGTATACGTTTTGGTTTGTTTATTTTGCAAGTTTTACATTATAATATCTATACAGTATATCATCATCAATCAGACGCCTCGCTTCCAGAGGAAGCGCCCCAAAAGGGATGGCCATGGCAGAAATTGCCTCCAGGCTCCAAGACATGCCTCCACTGAGCCACTCCACAGTGCCATTTCCACTATGTGGATTAACCTACAAGGCCCTAAACACTGGAGGCGCAGACTAAGAGCAATCCCTCACCCAGATGGCAGATCCACCACTATTTTGCTATTTTATTTACCCAAGAGGGGCCCTGGCTGGAAACATACCAAGCACAGAAATTTTCTGAAGATGGGAACCAGTGGTCCACTGCTCCAGAAGCTGATTGCACCACCAAAGTAGCGAGCAGTAGGGTCGCCGCATCCCTACGCCAGAGAAAGGCAGACTTGTGCCAGTGGGCTGTGAGAGTAAGACACTAGGGAACCATGGGGCGCACCATTATGGCCCCATTGCCTTCACCACTCTCAGGAAAAAAGTTAAAAATAAGAATGATGAAAAAGGTAGTCAGAAACCGGCTATGGGAAGTAGAGGACACCAACCCTCACTCTGACAGATCCAGCCCACCACAAAATCTATATACAGTACTCAGGCCCAATCCCCACTTTTCAAGAACAAAAAAACTCAAGACAGAGCCAAAATAGGGGCAACACAACAGGAAACAATTAACACACAAAAACAAAAAACTATACCATGAAATAAAAATATATTATAAATCCTACCTTGAACCCAAAGTAGTTGTAAGAGAAATCCCGGTCATAGATGATGGCGGAGTTGAGTTTGTCTGCGTTGTTCATGATGATCTTGTAGTACATCTCCCCCAACATGGGCATGATCTCCCCAGTCTTCTCATCCTTGATGGTGTACAGGTCCTCCATCACCTCTGCGGGGGGGAAATGGCAGATTTAACCCTTCCTGCCCGGTTGTCATTTTAAAATGACACCGCGGCAGATGGGCAGGAGCCCGGGTGTCATTTTAAAATCCATAACATTGAAAGCCTATTAACCCTTCCTACCTGGCTGCCTTAGGTAAGGACAGCTCAGCAGAAGGGCAGCTACCCGGGCGTCCTTGTGACAGACAGTAAGCTTGCAAGCTTGATCCGAACGCCGTGCGTCGGACGAATGTAAACAAAGTCGGTCGCTTCGTCACCGCACCTCCGAAAACAAGAAGGAGACTCGTTTGTTATTATACGTCTGTATGTCGTAGTTTCATTAGTGAAAAGATCGTCGTATTGCTAACATTGCCTGAAAATGTTCTCCACTAAAATCGTCATCACAACTGAACCAGTTGACTTAGAGAGCTCTACTCAACGCCAGTTTACAGATTGGAAACCGCACTACGTTCAGGGATGCGTGGGAAATTTCTAGCAGTTAAAATAAACAAAAATACGGTAGCCTAGGCCTAGACGTTTTTCGGCCATTTCGCCCGGGTAGCCCACCCTGTCCTTTGGAGATACAGCCCGGGCCAGGAGGGTTAAGCGTGGTTTGAAAGCCGTGCGTCGAACCGTATGTAAACAAAGCCGGTCGGAGCGGCGCGCACCTTCAAAAACAAGAAGGAGAAGTCGGACTTTTGTTGTTATTGTTTGGTAGAACGAAAATTAGTGTTTGTCCGATATTGCTAACATCGCATCAAAACTCTCTCCACGGAAATCGCCATCACAATTGAACCAGTTGACCTAGTAGTTCTACTCAAACGCCAGTCTACAGATACAAAACAGGGCTACATTTCGAGATGTGTGCGAGTTCTCTAGCAGTTAAAATAAAGTTAGGCCTAGGCCTATTACAAAGTTTTTTGGCCAGATTGCCCGGATCCAAGTGCTGTCATTTAGAAAGGCAGCCCGTGGAGGAGGGGTTAAGGGTGTGCAGGGTGTCAAACTGGAGCAATTTTGGCTGAAGACTTGAGTAGGGTATCAAACGAAAGAGTCCATTATTTTTAGTCTATATTATTGTATATGTAAAGATAAAATTCAGGTATATTTCACACTGGGAATAGGGGATGTTTGGCGCAAATATTTGTAATGTCTTTGAATTACTTAAGTTTAGGGTTGTGCGTGAAAGGGTTAAGGGGGGTCACAGGCTTTATTTCTCTCCTTTTCTCTCTTTCTCTGGTTTGTATCTATTCGGCCCCATTCAGCCTACTGTTTAAGACGTTTACCCCCATCCAGGTGCCAATATTTTCCTGGCGAGTGGTAGCGAGCCAGCATATATATATTTTTGTTTTGACAGGAAGCTAAATTTGCAAATTTTTCGATAGAAAAATGTCTCCATATAATGTTGGCTTGTTATCGCTCGCCAGGAAGAAATAGACACCTGGATGGGGATAAACGTCTTAAACAGTTGGGTGAATGGGGCCGAATGGATACAAGCCAGGGAAAGAGAAAAGGAGAGAAAGATAAAGGCGGTGACCCCCCTTAAGATCCTGTTACCTACCACTAAAGGACTTCTTGGTTTCCTTGTGTAGGTTAGAGATAGCGATCCTGGCGGCCAGTACAGCATAGTCTGGATGTTTGGTGGTCATACTGGCAGAAGTCTCGGCAGCCAAGTTGTCCAGCTCTACAGTAGTTACTCCGGAGTATAGACCTTTGATCACCTTCAGGGTTATGGCCGGCTGCAAACAAAAACAACATACTGTACAATATATTACAACTCCACATTGGCAACTGCAGAACACAGTACAGCTTTAACCCATTCAGTACCGGTGATATCCTTTTCATTATATTCTGGCAGCTATTAGAAGATTTGTATTCAGCTTAGTAAGGAAGTCTATCCATTAAAAGGCTACAGAATGATGCAGATGCAGTTTTTAATGCCGTAAACTTCCTTGATTACATACATCAAATTTTAAGACCGAGTGCTCCACACATACGTGCAGTTTCAGTCTCTTGTCCTAATGGCAGCGTTCCAGGAAACCCTGTTAAGGGCTGCTTCACTTATCAAGTTTTTATATTTGAGATCGGCGCGTATAGTCCAATCCCAGGTCTTCCTCGGTCCACCCCTTGGTGCAGCTCCCTCCACAATCACAGACCTGCATTTTTTCACCCAATTTTGTTCATCCATTCTCTCCACATGTCCATATCATCCCAGTCTACTTGTACACATCACCTTGCTAATACTCTTTATACCTAAACATCTCCTCAACTCTTATCGTTTGTTATTCTATCCTGCAGCCTGGCCCCACACATCCATCTCACCATTCTTATCAAATTACATTCCATTCTGTTGACATCCTCTACTTTAACGGCCCATGTTTCTGAGGCATACGTCATTGCACTTCTAACAAGTGAGGCATACAACTTTCCCTTCAGGGGGAGAGGCATTCTTTTCATGGTCAAAATTGGCAGCAGTCCTCTGAACTTCCCCCAGCCACATCTAATTCTAGCGACAGTGACAGCCTCGGCCCCACCACCGGCAGAGATGGTATCTCCTAGGTAACAAAACTTGTCCACCAGCTCCAAAGACTCATATCCAAAGTTCACAGCCACAGGATCATCACTTAACACAAACTCGCCTTTGCACACTACGCACTCAAATTTCTTTATTTCTGACTTATCCTTCGACAGAGCTAAGGCGTGCCCTTGTTACAGGGACTTTTACTGGACATTTTCCACTAATCGGTATAACTGAGTGTCCAAACTTTTGACGTCTAGCAATGGCACAGCACAAGATGGGATCAAACTGCCGACCCTTTGATCAGCAGTCAGACGCAGTACCGACCATGCCACAGCCTGTGGCTACAGAATACAGTATCTCAATTAATCCTTTTAAATATCATATATCCTTCCTAAGTTTCATAAAACTGTCAACATGTAGTTGAAAACAAATAAAGAAGTCACCGATAAAGAAAAGGTAAATATAGTGCCCCAATTTGGAGAGTTGTTGTTGATGTCGTTCCCTAGGCTGACTGGCCGAACAGCCCCAAGTCCCTAAGGAAGGCCATGACCACGATCAAGCTTTTCCACAGGGCTCTCAAGGAGTGTAGATTATGTTGTTGGCGTAAGTGATTGTGTAGAATGCAGTCTTCTATGATGTGTTTAATAGTATGGGGTGCTGTGTTTTATAAATACATAAAACCCAATTCTATCTATCTATCTATCTATTGCCTGACGCCGTGATCCCCGAAGGGGTGGCCACGAACGAACCGCCCCCATGCACCTCTGTCCCCAGTCAGTCGACGCCCCTCCCCCCAACCAGCACCGCCTTCGTTCATGTACTTCCTCACTCCATCCTTCCACCTCATATTCGGTCTACCTCTCCCCCTCTGTCCCTCCACCTCGCTCTCGTACACCCTCTTAGTCATTCTCTCGCTTTCCATACGTTCCATATGGCCAAACCATCTCAAGTTGTTCCTTTTCACACTTTCCAGCACATCTACCTCCACACCACACCTCCTTCTTACTTCCTCATTAGTCTGTCTATCCCTCCATGTAACTCCGCACGCACTCCTTAAGTAATTCATTTCCACTGCTCTCACTCTTGGTCCGAGTCTCTCAACCAACGCCCATGCTTCGCTTCCGTAAGTCAGTGTCGGGATTACCACACTGTCATGCAAGGACTTCTTCACTTCCATACTGACCACCCTATTTCTTGTTACTGCTTTTAGCGTTCCTACAACCCTCTTCCCCTGTTGTACCCTCTCCCGCACCTCTTCATCCATAGTCCCATCTTTACTCAACACACTGCCCAGATACTTAAAAGAGTTGACGATCTCCATAGCCTGACCGTTCAGCTTCACCTCACACTCTGTGACTTCACCCCTTTCGAAGACCATAACCTTGCTCTTCCCCGTATTTACCTTCAAATTCCGTTTTTCGCACACTGTTCCAAACTCATTTACCAGACCCTGCAACTCCCATTCATTATCACTCATCAGAACTGTATCATCCGCAAACAGCAGTATAGGTAGCTTCCACTCAATTCCCTCCCTTTTCAGCGATACACCAACATCCACTGCTCTTGATAGTATTGCTTTCATGACTCCATCCATATATACAGTAAACAACCAAGGGGACATCACACACCCCTGTTTCAAACCAACATTCAGGTCAAAGAACCCAATTCAACATACTATTTATCCATCAGAAACTTACATTATTATTTAGTTTCTTTTTAATATCGATGTTCACGGCTCCAATTTCCTTATAGCCTGAAACTCGCAAGTGGTAAATTCCCACAGATCCTTCTAACTTTCTAAGCTGTATAAAATTGTCTATTAACCCTCTCACGTCCTGACGCAATTTTTGAGCCTATTAGGGATACTTTAAAGCCTTTGTTACCGTCTGGGGTATTTATAAACCTTTAGTTTATTTACTTCAACCTCTGCAGTTGTCTTTGAGTTAGCTGTGGGCAGAAAACTAATTTTGGAGAGGTAATTATAAGAGTGAGAGTAATCTATTTATTATTGCTAATCTGGCAACCTCTGCGTCATAAGGATGTGAGAGGGTTAATAGCCAGACATTTTAAAATATGTCAATCTTCAAAGGATTAATTTCTAGTGAAATAGTGGAAATTATCAAATAATATAATACTGTAGGCCTAGCCTATACAGTATATATTTAGGCTAGGCTAAACTTACTTGTGGTATTTGATAAACTGTGTTGGTGGTGTAATGGTTTGGATGCTTATGTTCTGGGTGTGGTGTCCCAAGTTCAAATCCCGGGAGGACCATATGCTTTCATTAGTTTATTCAAGTCAGTACATTGGGGTTTGTAATTGATTAATGTTAAGAACGGGGTGTTACTTAATACTTACTGGATCAATAAAATCCATATTAAGTCCATAACTTAATTTGTGGATGCGTGAAGTGATCTTGTCGAACATCACCGGTTCTTGGCGTCCATCTGAAACAAAAATTAATATTTGTTTAGCCTTACAATTAACAATTAAATATAAACTAAATGTAAGATTTATTTTATTTTCAGAATCTAAAAAATGTGGTGTTTCAGTGTAATTTCTAGAAGAATATTGCGGCAAAAGCCAATTAAACAGCAATACAGTATATGACCCCATAACCTCAGGAATATTTTTAAAAACCCCACAAGCGGGAGGGCTTTGAAGCTCAGGGAAAATTATGGGCGAAGAATGTTTAAGAAGTGAATATTGGTAAACAAATTTGTGTCCACTCCTTTAACCCTTAAAGAGCGGCGCTCGACTTAAGTCGTGCACCAATTTGCAGCAAGTTAGGAGCATTATTAAGGCTTTTAAAGGGTTCAAATCGAGTGCAAATGGCCGGGAGCGCAGCGGGCCAGACAGCCGACTCCCAGGACTTACCGCCGCCCATTAACTCATGTTCCCTGTTCTCAAGAGGCCGGCAGTGTAGCCAGTAGTGAGCATAGCTGGGAAAAATATGCCGAATACGCTAAACTCCCATGTTACTGGTATCACTGTATGAGAACCACGAGTGCTACGTAGCTCGTTCTGGTCTCATTTTGAAGCTTTTAGCACCTAGTTTTTTGCTAAATATTTTGTTTTTCATGCAGATACTTGATTGATCATTCAGGAGGGCCTGAATATGCCCAAAATAGCCCAAAACACCCCGCTAGACAAGGGTTAACCCCTTGAGTACCAGCCGCCTATGTATGTAACCCACAGTACCAGCGATGCACGTTATGTGTCGCCTATGTATGTAACCCACAGTACCAGCGACGCACGTTATACGCCGCCTATGTATGTAACCCACAGTACCAGCGATGCACGTTATGTGTCGCCTATGTAGGTAACCCACAGTACCAGCGACGCACGTTATGTGTCGCCTATGTATGTAACCCCAGTACCAGCGACGCACGTTATGCGCCGCCTATGTATGTGACCCACAGTACCAGCGACGCAATGGTTGCGTTTTCCTAAATTACTCTTGTCCTATGGCATCTAGACTTCTAGAGGGTTCAGATTTGTATGGGAACTGTTTTAGGATTCCACGGAAGTTGCGGAACAATACCGATAGTTGGCAACCCTCCAAGTCCAGCCGTGTGTGGGTGCGCGCGGGAGTGATTTTCCAGTATTTTGCCTATTCATTACCCCATGTTAATTGCGACTTTCCGCCCCCCCCCCCCCCCCCCCCCAGGACCCCTAAATGACCTAGGTGAGCGTTTTTGTGTTGTTTTTCCTTCATTGCTAACCCATCCCATGCGTTTTCAGATAAAAAAAAAAAGTGGCTGGGCCTGGAGTGTAAATTTGTATTTAATCACCTGGGGTCCAGGGGGTTAATAGTACAGTACATAAATAAGGAATCTCAAGCCAAGTTTTGTACTAACGAGATGACAAAATAAAATACAAATACAGTAAACCCTCGCTATTTCGGACTAATTGGGGGAACACACTGTCCGAAAATCCGAGATGTCCGAGGTCCAGCTGTGTCCGATCTAAAAGAGGGCAAAAAACCGACATGAAAGAAAAAATCAGACAGGGGGGGGGGAAAAAAAAAAAAAAAAGTGAAACGAGAACAAGCTTCACTGTTGAATAAATAGGGAAACTGGAACAAACTTCATGCATGTGAATAAATGCGACCTCAGAAGAAGGGAAACGTTAACGAACTTCATGCACCCATGACAACGAATAGGCCTAGGCTAGGCTACCTTATTCATAATTTAGGTTAATATACTGTACAGTAATAGCACATATAGTACTGAATATGAAACAATAAGTTCAGTTGATGGTCGAAAAATAAGAATCAACATTCACCGCTTCATTGAAACAGGTCCAACCCTTCACCTCTCTCCACTTCTCCACCTCACTCTGCTTGACCACCTCACTTCCCTTCTCCATTTCAAGTGATATCGAGGTCACCTTACGCTTTGGGAGGCATGATAACACGGGAATATATGCATATATGACCAAGAAAACTTCATAGAGAGGGATGGAGGTGAGAGAACAAGAGGTCACAGCTACAAACTAAAAGTGCTTAATAGTAAATCGGATCTGAAAAGTAAAAGATTTCCTACCAACTCGATTAGTGGGTGGAACAAATTGCCAGCCGAAGTAGTGTCTGCACCATCAGTGCATAGTTTCAAAGCACGGTATGACAAACATATCTTAGGAGGCGGGAATTAACGAGCATGCTCACTCCCGCAAATACAACTAGTGTAAGTACAACTAGTGTAAGAGGAGATAATCACACAAGATGGCTACCCACTTAAAACATACTGACGCCCGTGACGTCACTTCTCATCCAGGCGGGTGACTCGGAGCCCAGCCTGTATATCGGCGCTCAGAGCCTCCGACGGATCCCCGTTTTGAAGGACATTCACCGGGGATGGGGGCGCGTCATCTGACAACGTCGGAAATGTCCGAAAAACGGAAGTACTGTACAGTACGTGTCCGGGAGGTGACGGCGATCCGGCTAGTACGGGTTTCCGACAATTAGAGGTCCGAAATGGCGAGGGGTTACTGAATATATATTACGATAATGCCTGTCAATCCAGACTCATTGTCCTCGGCGTAAATACACCACCACAGGCGGACTGCTTGATATACCCAAACATAATGTAGGCCAATTGATCGACCAGTTAGATAGATAAGAGTTTGGCTACTGTGTTTCTTGACTCTTCAAAATTGGAAAACCCAAGCCAACTTTTGCCAAAACTTGGCTCGGGTTTTTCATAAGAACATAAGATCGCGGTAAACTGCATAAAAAGGCCATGCGGCCCACACAAGGCAGCTCCCATTCACACCCAGCCCATATAATCCAAATGGGAATCCAACTTACGCTTAAAATTTTCAACTGTTCCTGAGGTAATCACTGCTCTGGGCAGTCCATTCCACATGTTAACAACTCTATTCCCAAACCAGTGCTTTCCTATATCTAAACTTATCTAACTTTAAACCATTTGAGCGGGTTATGTCGTCGTTCTTTAGCCTTAATACCTCATCTATATCGCCATTATTTATACCTTTTATCCATTTAAATACAGTGAACCCTCAAATTACACGGGGGGGGGGGGGGGGGGGGGGGGGGGGGGGGGGGGGGGGGGGGGGGGGTGGTGGGGGGGGGAGTGGGGGGGGGGGGGGGGGGGGGGGGGGGTGCGTACTGTGCTGTCGGCGCGTACCTTCGTTTGTGCGTACATGGAAGTTAAATATAAATGGGGAAAATAGGTATTGGTCTGGCTCCGACCGAAAGTTGTACTATTTCTACCTTTCATCACCTAAAAACCACATATATATAACATATTACTGTACAAATATGTTTTTATAACCTAATCTACCACACAAAATATATTTAATGTACACACACGTAAATTAACTCACATTGGTAGTGGTTGAGCAACGCTGATGTTATGGATCTGCGCCATCGATCGATAGCATTGCAACCGAAACGGATCGACCGAAATAATAGGCCTAGTGGTAAAGTAATACACCCTGTATACAGTAGTTTCATACACATAGTGTCAAGTGAGATGGTTCAATAGCTCATAATACATATTATGGAATTGGCTTCATATAATTTAGCCAGGGGAGAGCAGTAAGCTTTGAAACGACTTTCGAGAGAAGTGTAAACAATCTCACCTCCAACTCCTGCAGAAACAGATTTTCCATTTCCGATTTTGTTTGCTCAATAAATGATACATGCAATGAAAACAAAGAAGTGTCCTTTAATAGATTCATAATATCCTGTTGTGCTTTATAGATACATAATACAGTAGTTTGGTATGGGAGACTCTCTCCACAGTCAACAGCGACGACGTCGGAGAGCCCGGCGTCACGCCAATATGCCCGCCCGAAACTCTCTAACAGATACGAATCGACTCCCGCTCGTTCGCTCGGCGCGTACATTTGAATAATTTAGCATATTTTTAGATTTTTTGCCTCAATTGTGGTTCAAGCGTAGCTTTGATTACGCGTATTTTGAGGGTTCACTGTACAGGACAGACACAGGTAACACATTAATGGCAAGTGGTATCTCTGCACCACTACAACAGTATTGCCAGCTAATTCTGCGAGCCCCAGAGCGAGGGGGGGTCAGCTGGAACTATGACCAACTGTACATTTGAATAATGAGCGTATTTTTAGATTTGTTGCCTCAATTGTGGTTCAAGCGTAGCTTTGATTACGCGTAGAAAAATTGCGCGTATTTTGAGAGTTCACTGTACCTCTATCATGTCTCCCCTATATTTTCGTCTTTCAAGTGAGTGCAAGCCTAACGCATTCTTCTTTGGACTGCCTCTAAAGGGTCGCTATCCATTCTGTAATAAGGGCACACAAATTGGACAGCATAGTCTAAATTGGGTCTTACTAGTGCTAAGTATAGTTTTAAGAAAACTTCAGCAGTCCTGGTACTAACACCTAGATATGAATCTTAGAACTCGGTTTGCCCTGTTCCTAACACTTATACTGTACATTGTTTTCTGGGTTTCAGATCATTACTAACGAGTAACGAGCACTCCCAGATCCTTCTCACACTGAGTTATCCAATTCTACATTGTCTAGCTTGTATTTTGCTTCTAAATTACAATTTCCAATACTTAATACCTTACATTTGTCTACATTGAAACTCATCTGCCAATTTATGGACCACTCGTGCAAGGTGACCGGTCAACTCAACCAGTAGACCATTTCAACCAGTACCAAATCAACCAATACGGTTAGGTTAGTACTATATTTTGGCACTGGTTTGGTTGATCTGGGTAATTTGGCACTGGTTGAGATGACATGGAACCCTCGTGCTAATGATCGAGATCACTTTGAAGACATTCCCTGTCTTAATCACGTATTAGTTTGTTTTCAGAGCCCATGGGGCATTTTATGGTCTTGGTTCTGTGTGGCCTATCACGTTCGTTATAGTGACCCTTCCGTGAGGCTAATCGCATTTCTTGGGTTAATCTTCCTGAAGTGAATCCCATTTTTAGGACTTAAGTACAGGCAGCCAGCTTCTCTAGTAACCTGAAAAAACACCAGTAAACATAGGCCTACATAACATCCCTTTCCTTACAATATTATTTATTCCGATAATATTCAAGGACACTACATCAGTGCTATTAGAAACAAATTATCAGGGAAAATAGGGACCAATAGACTAGCCAAATGTTTCTCATTATAGTCCGCATGGAGAAATTTTGACGAGCAAGGGTTTAAGAATCAATATTAACAAAACCAAGGTTATGCATTGTAGATTGAGATGAGACAATGTGGAAAAGAGAGGTGCATACCCATGTGCAGTGTGTGGAAAGGGTGTGGGCGTTAACTCGATTCGGTGTAGCATCTGTCAATGTTGGGTGCACCATGGGAGTAAGCGCTTTAGTAGAATAAAGGGACCCCTGCCGAAGAATAAGTAAAAAATAGATAAATTTTAGTGCGTAGTGTACAAAGGTGAAATTGTGTTAAGTGATGATCCTGTGGCTGTGAATTTTGGAAATGAGTCATTGGAGCTAGTGGACAAGTTTTGTTACCTAGGAGATACCATCTCTGCCGGTGGTGGGGCCGAGGCTGCCACTGTCGCTAGAAATTAGATGTGGCTGGGGGAAGTTCAGAGAACTGCTGCCAATTCTGACCATGAAAAGAATGCCTCTCCCCCTGAAGGGAAAGGTGTATGCCTCATGTTTTAGAAGTGCAATGACGTATGCCTCAGAAACATGGGCCGTTAAAGTAGAGGATGTCAACAGAATGGAACGTAATGATGAGAATGGTGAAATGGATGTGTGTGGCAAGGCTGCAGGATAGAATAACAAATGATAAGCTGAGGAGACGTTTAGGTATAAAGAGCATTAGCAAGGAGATGCGTACAAGTAGACTGGGATGGAGAGAATGGATGAACAAAATTGGTTGAAAATATGCAAGTCTGTGATTGTGGAGGGAGTTGCACCAAGGGGTGGACCGAGGAAGGCCTGGGATCGGACTACAGTATATAATAATAATAATAATAAACGGTTTATTAAAGAATGGCAGCCTCATGAGCTGAAAATACACATATGTGCCGATCTCAAATATAAAAACTTGACAACTGAAGCAGCCCTTAACAGGATTGCCTGTAACGCCGCCATTAGGACAAGAGTGAAACTGCACGTATGTGTGGAGCATTCAGTCTTAAAATTTTAAGTATATATGTACTCTCCCACACCAAGTTTCCTCATAGCCCACTGCACAATATCTCTAGGCACCCTGTCAAAGGCCTTCTCCAGGTCTACAAACACAAAATAAAGATCCCTGCCTTTTAGTAAGTATCTTTCCTGTATCTGCCTGACTATGAAGATAGCATCGGTTGTGCCACGTCCAGGCATAAAACCAAACTGCATATCATCAATGGAGATGCTTTCCCTGATCAAACCCTCAAAGACTCTCTCTCAGACCTTCATGATTTGGTCAAGCATTTTCAGGCCCCTATAATTATCTCTATCTAGCGCATCCCCTTTTCCTTTGTATATATTTACTATTACACTTTTGTGCCAATCCTCTGGGATTTTCTTATCTTTAATAATGGTGATTTATCATCTCGGTGAATAAGCTGACCTCAGTCTCCCTTGAGGCTTTTATCATCTCAGCGACAATGTCAGAACACCCTGGAGTTTTACCGGCCTTCATTTTATTGATTGCATCGCTCACTACAGCTGGTGCTAGCAAAGGAGGGGGTCCAGATATTGTTTTTTTCGATACTAAGCTGTTCCTTATCCCATTCAAACTCTACATTTAGCAATCGTTCATTGTGTGCTTTCCATGCTTCTCTGATTTCATCTTCTGCATACACAATCTTCCCATTATAATTCTAACACACTGTTCACCTGTCATTTTTAACTCGCCTAGCTAGGTTGATAAGAGTAGAATGTAGAATTCGGGCGTACCGCCAGCCTTGTTTACACTACGCGGAGTGGCGTCGGACGCTTGCCATCATGTTCCCATCTATTTTGACTGCCTTGGGATACAATAATATGTTGAGGGGGACATATTGTCATCATCATATATATTGCCAGCAGGGGGCAAATAACAGAAAAAATCGCCGTCAAAATAGACGCGAACTTAACCACGGCGATCGACAAATATAAACATGACGGCGGCGGTGGCGGCGGACGCTTGCAATCGTGTTCCCGTCTATTTTGAATGCCATTGGATACAATATGTTGAGGGGGGGCTTTGGCCCCTCAACCCCCCATGACATGTCATCTATCTATCTATCTATCTATTGCCTGACGCCGCGATCCCCGAAGGGGTGGCCACGAACGAACCGCCCCCATGCACCTCTGTCCCCAGTCAGTCGACGCCCCTCCCCCCAACCAGCACCGCCTTCGTTCATGTAGTTCCTCACTCCATCCTTCCACCTCATATTCGGTCTACCTATCCCCCTCTGTCCCTCCACCTCGCTCTCGTACACCCTCTTAGTCATTCTCTCGCTTTCCATACGTTCCATATGGCCGAACCATCTCAAGTTGTTCCTTTTCACACTTTCCAGCACATCTACCTCCACACCACACCTCCTTCTTACTTCCTCATTAGTCTCATCATCATATATATTGCCAGCAGGGGGTAAATAACCTAACAAATAGCCGCGAAGTCAACTGCGGCGATCGCCCTATGTAAACATGACTACCGTACGCCCGGAAACTACATCCATCCCGTTGAAAATCCCATTAGGATTGTCAAGTGTTACACACTTGTTCAAGGGCCAGGTCCTTAATGCCTTTTTTAGCATTGTAAATAACTCTTCTGGCAGTTCGTTTAGCTGCCTAATATTCCTCCTTACTGCCTCCCTTCTTCCATGCTTTGAAGCATCTCTTTTAGTTATCGACAACTTGAAAGAAAAAAATAATAATTCACCGAAAACAATAAACATCCCGACCGTAAACAAATCATTCTGTCGACTTGACATTCTCCTGGTTTTGTACGATGCGGCAAAAGTGCGATTCACCCAAAAAATTATGCGAGCGTGACTCACCCTAACAAGGAACCGACAACCTGTTTTTGCCCCCTTACAGATCAACATATGAGGATGACAAGAAGTCAAGGGAGGGGGGGGGGGGGGGGGTTCGGCCCTTCCTCAATCCATCATGTATCTATTTTACCCCACAACATCCCTCCCATACTGTAAAAGCCAATTCACCCAATAAATGGCACAATTTGACACCATATCTTCAGATTGATGGATAATGGGTAAGTTTAAGCAATCTTCCACTCAAACCATGAAAAACAATAAAACACTAGGCTATATTCCTTGAAGAAAAAACAAAATACAGTACATGGTAAATAAGGCTGATGTACCGGTAGTCTTGTTGAATGGTACCTTTACTCCTTATAATGATAATCTTCAACAACGCTACTGCAGCACTATTAGAAACAATTTAGGTATAATCCTGTGTAGCTGGGAGACTTGTACTTATATCTCAATAATTTTGTAATGTTACAATATATTTTTACATTTTCCATTCATATACAGTATAGTCCACTAATAAAATAGCTTAGGTTAAAGATATTGTTCATTGTTTCTTAGTAGCCTTAGTAGCCAAACTTGGCTCGGGGTTTTCAATTTTTCAGAGTCCAAAATCACAGTAGGCTAACCTCATTTCGAAAGTTGGCTCGTTTTTCTTTGGCAAAAGTTGGCTCGGATTTAAGGGATTTAGCGGGGGTCTGGGGGTGACAGCCCCCACCCATAATACTAGGATAGGTTAGGCTAATGTTAACCCCATAATACTAGGTTAGGTTAGGTTATTTGGTTAGGTTAATGACAAAACTTGGCTCGGATTTCATGGATTTAGCGGGGGTGTGGGGGCGGCAGCCCCCACCCATTATACTAGGTTAGGTTAGGTTAGGCTAGGCTAATGTTAACCACATTCGTACTGGCTTTCTCCACGTTGAAAAACAATAAACCCGAGCCAACTTTCGAAATGAGGTTAGCTACTGTAATTTTGGACTCAGAAAAATTGAAAAACCCGAGCCAAGTTTGGTCAAAACTTGGCTCGGGTTTTTCCATTTTCAGGTTTTGTTACTTTTCAATATTGTATTTTAAGAACATAAGAACATAAGAAAATGGGAGTCTGCAGAAAGCCGATCGGCCCAAGCAAGGCAGATCCCTGTCCCACACAACCCCAATTACAAAGCCCAATTATAGGCTCAACACTCTAACACCCTGAGGATCATCCCACCAAACCGGTCAGAGACTAACGCAGGACTACGGGGGTCTGCAGGGCGCTGATTGGCCCAACCCGGCCGATCCCCCCTCACACCCAACCCCTCTCGTCCATATGCTTATCCAATTTTTTCTTAAAGCTCCCTATCGTTCTTGATCCCACGATCTTCCAATATTACCCCTTTATTTACGGCTTTTACCCCGCAATTTCCCTGATCTTCATAGCCCTCCCCACTATCGGGGGTAGTGTTTTAAGATTGATGGCTAATGGGAAAATAGTAAAATGCGACCGTCCTTGGTATTAAACAACACTGTATAAAAAAAAAAAAAAAAAAAAAAAAAAAAAAAAAAAAAAAATAGTCTAACCTGAAAAACTAGTCACTGGTTGGTGATAAACATTTACCCCATATTTTTCTCATTAGGCCTATAGCCTAGCCTAGTCCACATGGAGGAATTTTGTTATCGACACTTGAAAAAACCTGATTAGGCCTAGGCTAGGCCTACATCGAAAAATTACATAAAAAAATGTCCTGACCGTAAACAAAGCATTGTGCACGATGAATCCTTCGACTTGACTCTCCTTGTTTTGAACGATGGATTTGGTACGATTCACCCAATAAATAGCCTAGCGTGAGCCGCGCATTACTCACATAAACGAAATACCGGCAACCTGTTTTTGCCACCTTACTGATCTACATAGCCTATATGAGGATGATAATAAATCAAATAGGGGTGAGGGGGGGGCAACGCCCCCCCTCAACCCCTTGTGTATCCAATTTAACTCATAATTTCCCTACCTAGCCTAGCCTACTATAAAATCGCGATTCACCCAATAGGCCTATATGGCGCCATTTGACGTATCTTGGTAAATCTACAGTAATACTACCCCTCCCCCACCTCCCCCTTTCAAAACACGCCTTTTAGCGTGTTTTTGGATGGTTCAGCAGACGCGGAAACTGGAAAAAAACTTATTTTGATAAAAAATTATCACCAACCAGATCAGAGTTTTTCAGGTAATTTGTTGTTGTTTTTTATTTGTTATTTGATATTCAGTGTTGTTTAATACCGAGGACCGTCACATTTTAGTATTTTTAACATTAGACTAACCTAACCTAACCTAACCTGTCTCGAGACCGGTCTAAACCCAGCTCATGTTCCCTGTTTATGGGTGCGCGACGGTCTAAACCCAGCTCACGTTCCCTGTTTATGGGTTCGCGAAGGTTTATAATACTTCAATGTATCTATTTCAAGTCAAACATACATTTCCGCGCATCATCAAACCATACTAAGTCTACGACTAATATTAACCCATTAGTACCAACAGAATATAGACAAAATAGGGGTAGTATAACTGTAGATTTATCAAAACACTAGCCTAGGCCTAGCCTATTCCTTGAAAAAATATATACAGAAAACTTGGTAAATAGGCCTAAGGCAGCTCTAGCTGTCCTGAATTTTACCGCCTAGGCTAGGCCTATTCCTAAACCTTTTTAGGCCTAGGCTAAATAAATTTTCTAGAATTGTAGGCCATAGCCTAGGCCTAGGCTAGAAATGCACTGAAATACCACAGCCTGTTAGGAGATAAAAACCATTCAAACAAAACTCAGAATAAAGTAGCTGATCTAGCATATTAGGCCTTCCAGTAATAGGCCTAGGCTAGTTGCTAGGGAATGGAAGATGGACGTAAAGCCTGATGAAATTCACCAATGCCTTGTCAATTCTACGACTAGCAATCAACATTTCTTGTTCTTGTTTCACTGACCTCTCTTGAGAACGTACATCTTGGACCACATCTTCTCTGGCGGAGGAACCATTTTTCTTGTCTAAATTGTTAATTTTGCGAAGAAAGTGCGAGTACACCCAGCCGTTCTCTGCAGCTGTCACCCAAATAATACACGAAAAGCGCGGGAGTCTTTGCAACCAATGGGCGCCTCCACTTGCCCAGCTATAATATACGTCATGTGATTGGCCAGGAAACCCTTTGTTATCACATGTGGCTTAAACTGGCCAATCAGAGGAGTCGTTTTAACTTGATAGGATTTCCGGTTTGTTGAGTTTTCGCGGGTTAATTATTATATAACAGTTTTTGTTATTGCATATAACAAAATATTGCATATTAAATAGAAACTAACTATTAAATAGGTATTGA
Organism: Paralithodes platypus; assembly: GCA_032716605.1. Taxonomy (NCBI): domain Eukaryota; kingdom Metazoa; phylum Arthropoda; class Malacostraca; order Decapoda; family Lithodidae; genus Paralithodes; species Paralithodes platypus. The sequence continues at coordinate 4,665,081 of CM064538.1, read as the reverse complement.
TTTATTCCTTAATATGAGTGTTTCATAAAAAATGCAAGTCGTTCCACAATTGCATTCTCTATGAACTATATGTAGTGGCACGAATTTCAAATGGCCTATTGCCATGAAGGATGGATAAGAGCATACTTGAGTTGTAAGGCGTAGGAATCTCAGCTTATGTGCCTCTCTGACGTCCTTCTCAGGATATCAGGCTTTCGGGGGTTGTAGTACCGATGTACGTCGCGCTATACTTGACTGCTCTTCCAGTGCATTTCCAGGTGTGACTGATTTATTGTCTCACTTGCAACCACTTCTTCTGGCAAGGAATTTCAGATGCCAATCACTCTGTGAGAAACATTGTTGTCTTGCTAACCTCTTGTACTGCAGCTCACAGTTTCCTCGAATGTCCTCTTGTTACCGATTGTCATGCTAGTTGGAAAAAAAAGTCTTCCTCCTCCAGCTTGTCAACGCCCCCCAGTATCGGATGTATCCTGAAAACTTGCAGAACATCCGCCCCTTTCCTTCTGTACGACAAGCTAGGCAATTCCAATTTGTTCATCCGCTCAGAGTATTTGAGGTCCTTAATTTCATTAATTTAATAGTGGCCCCTCCATCATTGACGATATGCCTATTAGTATAGGCACTAATAGTCTCCCATCAAACACCGCGGGTCGCTAGTTTGAATCCGCGCGGGAGGACAGGAGTACTAACCTCATAAGTGCAACGTGTATTCTCTTATGGAATCGTCTTTATGATTTTTTTTTTTTTTTTTGTTAAAGACCTCCGTCTACGTATTGTGAAAAACCTGTTATCCTCCGGCAAATTGTGGGGTTGAGTGAGTGAAGGGGGGGACAGTGAATGAAGGAGGATACATGTTTTTCATAATACGTGTTGCTAGCCCCAAACGCGCGAGCAACTGTGGCTTTCAACCATCCGACACATCCCCTTTTATTTATGTGCATCACACATGTTAAATACAAATAAAGTTTATGTTTTGTTTTACCCTACTGTGGAAAGACTACGGATACACCACTCCTGCCCGGGCCTCACACAGTGGCATGACCCAGTCCAGTCAAACTGAGCTCATGACGCTGGTGGCATTGCCCCGGAGGATAGCCATCCCTAGTCTTTGCTTGAGCCAGAGGGTTTCCCGGGGTTCTCCTGAAACTTCTCTGATTTTACGGCCTATTTCATTCACCATCTTAAGGGTGCTAGGGCCGAAGACTCCTGAAGTTTCGAATGCCAGGGGCTCGAACTGATGATTTCTGGCGATGGCTTGATATTTTTCTCGCTTTTTATTTTCTGCTATCCGGGCGGCTTCACCTGCTTCGTCAGCGTTTCTGGCGATGTTGGTTGTGGAGAAAGTGTCAACACATGTGGCATCCCACACGAGGCACCGGCCATTCTTGTAAGGGAAAGTGGTCATCCCATCTGGCCGTTTGCCGTCTTCTCTGTGAAGTCCATGTGGTTCGAGGATTGATGCACGGTTAGCACTCTGCAGGGCCCGTTTTATGACAGGGTTTAGTACAGAGTTAGTACAGAGTTAGTACAGAGTGTCTTGGCAGGCGGCCTGCGTTGTAATTACATGACAAGGCATGGTGACCTTGAGCATCCATCCCCCACCACACTTGCAAGTGTGTGGGTGACAAACTGCCGCACCCACTCTGAGCGCGATGGCAACCCGGAGCGCTTCAGCATCCAAGTGAGTTCCAAGAGGTGGGATGGGGATGGCGTGTAACCACAAGCCACTCTCCGAACGGGCGGCTGCCTGGAGGCGTGCTTTTGCAACCTGGTCTGCATTGGTTAGGAGATTTTCTTGAGTTTTCTTCGCCGAGATGGTATCCCACGCTTTCTGCTTGCTCCTGGAGGTACCCTGAGGCTCCTCCTCTACTCCTGTACTTTCCTTCCAGGTGTTAATCGCTACTGTTACGGTCCCATTAAGTGTCATTCCGGGTTGAGAAGAAAGGATGGACACTACAAGGTCGTTGGTCGCGATGAGGGAAGAGATAAAGGCTGGGGAGGCAATATCCGAGGCTCTCCGTATGCCCAAGCCCCCGAGGCGGACAGGAAGGGTGGCTTGTGTCCAGGTCCGTTCTTGAAATTCCACGTTGGTGATGCTGGTCACTGCTTCTCGGATTATGCTGTCTAATTCTTGGAGGCCACCATTGTTCGTGTAAATCATCGATGTGCGCAGGAGGTATTGGAGTTTTGGGATGGAGAAACAGTTCTTGAGAAGGGCCAGAGCTGAGTGGGCATCGATGTGTATCAGGCGACTCACGAGACGTTGAAGCTCCTCCTTTTTAACTTGAAGTGCTGGTGGGATTGCTGCCAGAGTTAGTGGGGAACCTAATAGGGTTTGCTGGTGCTCCTGAAGGATCTTTACATCTGGCAATATGCCTCGAAACAGGGCCTGAGTCTCTTCTCCTTGTTCACGTGTGTGGTTGAGGAGGACAAGTTCACATTTGGTGTCATTTATCACTAGCCCAGCCTGGCCGAGGTCAGTTACGATGTTATTTAGGTCGGTTAGAACGTTCTCTACTGACCCACCCAAGGTTGCATCATCCAGGTACCATACATTCAGTTCTGACCTTACTTTGTTAGCTGCTGCATCCACCCCTATTAAGAAAAGAGCAGGACCACCTGGATCTCCATGCTGTAACCCGGTCGCTGATGGGATTACCGTCTCGCCAAAAATCAGGATTGAAGGTTTGGAATAAGCCTGCCAAAGTAGGGGGTACAGAGTGGGGATGTGTTCTTGAGCTGCACGGAGGAAGACATCCCTGCGAATGCTGTTGAATGCGTTCAGCATGTTAATCTTTAGAAGCACTCGTTTTTCTTGGGCTTGGCTGAGGTAGGTGCTGGTTGTGTGTACAGCAGCTTCACACACCCCTGGAGTTCCGAAACCTAGTTGAACTGGTCTTAAGTGTTGACCTAGGCCATTTGAGAGTGGTTTCAAACCCACCTTTGTGGCAAGGCGGCGGAAGGTGTTCCCTACTGCTATTGGGCGCACACCGCCATCTTTTTTTGCCAGTGCACAGAGTGATGCCCAAAAAAATAGGGGTGTGGCACAGTCGGGTACTTCCCCTCTTAAAACCATGTTGATGAATTTGGTGAGGGTTTCCAAGAGTGCCTCCCAGCAGCTCCTGATCCCTGACCCAAGAGGCCTTTGAGGTGGGCGGGTCGGATACCATCTGGGCCCGTGGCTGAGCCTGCTGGGAATGAAGTCACTGCGGCAACCACCTGCTCCTTCGTGACAACTAAAGGTTGGCGCATCTGGTCATTTGGGGCAGGGGGGAGGTTTAGGTCCCTAGGTGTAGGTGGGTGCTTTTCTTGTAGGGCTTCAACAACTTCGGTGCCTTGACCAGCAAAACCTTCTGAAGAGGACAACAGTCTGACGGCCCCTTTGATGTCACTATCCGCCAGCTTCGCCGTGACCCTCTTACGTAGCTGTTCAGCCTCTCTTCCTCTTCCTTGTCCTGTTGCTTCTGGGCCCTGTTTGGTTGCTGTTCGGGGGGTTCCACCAGTGTGTTTCCATCCATATACTGTGCTACTTGACGTTTCACTCTGGTGGCTAGTGAAACCTGAAGATGGTCTTGTATGTTGGTTCTGGGTGGTTTTCGGAGGGCCCCATAAGAGAAACCCAGGAGCCGTGCCCATGCGAGGGGTGTCTTGAGCTGTAGGGCCTGCTTTATGATGGTTGTAAGGGCCTCCGCCACTTGGATTCTGGCTCCTTTAGGTACCCGGGCAAGGACCTGGATCCGCGCTTTCCATTTGGTCACAAGTTGGGTCAAGTCGGCGACCGGTGTTGCCGGTGTTGCCCCGGTTGGCTCTGCAGTGGGCCCTGGGCATGCGAGACATTTCCAGTTTGGTTGTTCTCCTGATGTTTTCTTTGTCAGCTTAGCACAAGATAAATGAATAGATCTAAGACAGCCGGAACATTTTTGCGAATTCTTTCTTGCATTGGTTTTTCCGCACTTAAAACACTTAGTATCTGCTAGGCCATAGTCTTCCAAGATTATCCGTTCCTCTGCCTCTACCAAGCCGACCTCCTGATCTTCCCGTGGTGCTTCCATCTCTGCCATGTCTCCCTTGTTTCAGAAACCCCGGGAAATCTCTCCTGGCACATATCTAGATTATTGCTGTTGTTATTAATGTATAATTGGCTGGATGCATAAAAATTCACATATCATAGTCAACCTTTCTGATGGGACATGTAAAAAAAAAAAATCACATATCATAGTCAACCTTTCTGATGGGCAATTGGCCTGCTTCTCCTAAAGCTAAGTGGTTAAATGTATAAATCCTCGGCATTGGGCACCGGTACAACTAAAAGATCTAACTGATTGAAGGGAAGCACGCCAATTATATCCTATGATTACTTACACTGGCGACGCCACCCTGATGTTGAGTATTAATAAATGCTTAGGATATTAATAATGCTGTCAACATCAAGATAGGGAGAGAGCCAGAGAGTGAGCGAGAGCCAGGATCTGAGTGGGTAACCGAATCTAGGACATCAGTTATGGAAAAATGCTTAAATTGTACAAAATGTTAAGAGAGAGAGAGAGCAGGGGCGGGGGCGAGGGAGAAAGAAAGCGAGCTGGAGAGGGGGCTGGCCTGGTTGGGTATTGAAAGATGTTAGGGAAAAACAAATAACCAAAACGATAAAGAGCGATCTGAAGTTATAGAAAACCAAAAAATAATAACAATGAGACGGTTAAGTGCGGTGATTGAAAGTGGATGGAAAGATGTTAAGGATAAAAAGGAGAGAGAGAGAGAGAGATAAATGAAAATGGACCTTGTAGCAAGTATTTCCTAAATGGTTAGAGAGAGGGAAATAAAAATGGACCTTATAGCAAGTACTTCATAATGGTTAGAATTGTTTGAGAAGTTGAAAGACCGAGGGTCAGGTCCTTGGGGTAGATGGAAGATAAGGCCTATGGTGGGGAACCATATTATGATTGGGTACTCACTACGAAAAAACTTCGTAAAAAATAAAAAATTAAAATTAACTTAATAATTGCTATACTCAAGCTCTCCCATGCGTGGATTTCTTGCGTGTGGATTCCTGACGCTGGCCCTCTACCGGCCATACTTCCTTCTTCCTCCCGCGTCCGTTCCGTGAGGGTGGGTTGCTCTGTGATCCAGCTTCATTCTTCGTTCGATCGCTTCTAGTGAGTCCTTGCTCATTCGTAGCCTATATATCTGAGTTGTATTGAACATGTGTTTAGATTAGCTAGCACAGACTACCCCATTGGTACGTCCACAGGAGGTTGATAAATTAGGGTACTAAATAGGGTACTATACTAACAGGCGCCTACGTATCCCAGGATCATCGTGCCATGTTTGTTATTGTATGTTTTGTTTTGCGCCTTTAGCTTTCTGATAGTTATTTAGGAGGCTACCATTCCGCAAGTTTATACTTCAGGCCGTCATTATAAGGTAGTTGCATAGTTTCTTTAGCAGATGCTCTAGTTCAAGGGTTGCCACACGTGGTGTGGAATCTTCTGGAGTCCGTATCTGCGCGTGGGCCTCTTCCTCCTCGTGCTACTGCTGCTGGGTCTTCGGAGCGTCTGGTTGCAGCCGCCCTGATGTTTCGTCGTCACCTCATGGTCAGCCTCATTAGGGGTCTCCAATGTAGGCTAGGGGTTATTTATAAATTATAAATTAAGCTCTATATATGTGTAAGCCTAATATTTTCCCCTATATATGTGTTTTGGCATGTGCTTTCATGCTTGAGGGGTTTGGGAGACGTCCCATTTATTTGGTTGGGCTTTTGGGGGTGTTTGACTTTCCCAGATCAGTCCTCACCTCTGAAAATTTTGGTTCGTTTTTCCGGCGGCTTTCTCAGCAGAGCCGGCATTTTCTCGTCTCAGACGATAAGAAACCAACCAAATGTCCCGGCGTGGTGTGCTGAACCACGAACCTTCCGGCGGAATATGCTAAATTCTTATGGGAGTCAACTCGGCCCGCCGAGTGAACTCGCCCTGACCGATAGCCTCACGCAGTAACTTCTCTCGCCCGGCGTAACAGTCAAGTGAGCTTAACCATGACTCAAGTCATGAAGCGAGTAAACTATCTAGTTAATGCAAATAGTCAATGATAAGTAAACCGTTGAAGGTCCATGGGGCCAGTGACACTTTGTCACAGGTAAGCAGTTCATATGTATGATAAAAGAAAGACCCGGGGTCTTTCTACCAGGTCCAGCGGAAGGTTAGAGTAGCAGTAGCTATAACTAATTTTCCGGCGGACTTGAGGTACGATGTGTTAACAACTCTCAGGTTATCCTTTTGAGCATTGATTCCTGGAAATGTTCTATTTCCAGAGTCTCAACACTTCAGTAGTAGCGGTCCCGGCAGCAGAGGAGTTGCCGATTCTGGCAAGGCGGGGGGTCCGTAGCTTCATCATGCCTCGCTTTGACCTTTGCGCTACGCATACCTGCTCTCTATTACAAGTTTTTGCTAACAGTTTATGTATAAATTATGATAAATTATTAAGAGTATGTGAAAAATTTGGAATCGAACATTCAGTCAAATTTAATCCTATAAAGAGCAATAGCATAATATTTAAATCTAACCTTCTATTGAAATCAAAGCTACCTAAATTCCATTTGTATGAAGAAATTATAGAAGAAGTAAGTAAAGTAAAGTATCTAGGACACTATATTTCAAGTGATCGCTCAGATGATGAGGATATGGGTCGTCAGCGAAGGCAACTTTACATGCAGGGAAATTCAATATTAAGAAAATTTCATATGTGCACATGGGATACAAAAATAACATTGTTCAGCTCCTACTGCTCACCAATGTATACAGCACAACTATGGTGGAACTATAAGAAAATGACAGTGAATAGACTAAGTATCTCATATCACAATATCATGAAAATGTTTCTGGGGCTCTCAAAATATGAGAGTACAAGTACGCTATGTGCCTATATGAACTTACACTGTTACCAATCACTCATTAGAAAGCTAACATATAAATTCATTCAGCGCCTTAACACTTCTGAGAACAGTATCATTAAAATGCTACAAACTCCAAGCATAGTGTACACCTCTAGGATCCAGGCACACTGGAGGAAGTTGCTCTATATTTAACCTTAAGTAATGATTTCAGGTCTGCTACTCTACAGAATTAGCATACCGGTACTGAACCGCATAGTGCAGTACAGTACCGATATTCCTATACTGTACTGTAGCAACATACTGTACCGGAAGCTAAATGATGTGAGGCATGGTACTGTACACAATTAGGACAGTGGTTTTGGTAACACAGTAGTTTGATGACCACTGTTTTTGGTTGAGGCAGTGCTGTGAACTACGTGATAGCAAGCTGGGTATTATTTAATTTTTGTTTATTTTATGTAGCCTATGTACAGTAGCTTATATATATTTATGTTACTGTAAGGTATATATGGACCCCAGTATGGTCCCTTCTGTACTGTGTGAGTCTGAAATAAAGTATTATTATTATTATTATATTATAACTAAAGAAGACAAAATTGCAAGCACACTTTTACTGAGTGATTCATCGGAAGCAGAAAACAAGAACATAACGATTCTTGCAATGTGGAGTAAAAGAAGAGAACTAATGAATGATATTTAGAGAAAAAAGACCAAACTGAAAACAATCAAGTAAGAAGATCTAGAGGAGCAAGCACAGAAGTTCCCATGTTAGAACCTACAAGAAGACAACCTACAAGAAGACCAAATTGATGTTAGAAGACAACCTACAAGAAGACCAAACAGTGAAAACATACCAAGGTGGATCATGGCATCCTACTTCACAAGATTAAGAAACTCGGCATCCAAGGAAAAATAGGTGTGTGGCTGCACAGTTTCCTCTCCGCAAGAATGCAGACTGTTGCTGTTAAAGGCCACACATCTGAAAAGTCCCACATCATTAGTGGAGTACCCCAGGGATCAGTATTAGGACCTCTGCTCTTCCTTATACTGATAGGGGACATTGATGATGGAGTTGGTCAATCCGTTATCTCTTCCTTTGCTGACGATACGAACATAAGTCGTGTCGTCAGAAATGAAGAGGATATTCATAATCTCCAGGATGACCTCGACAGGATCTACAAATGGGCAGACGAAAACAACATGACCTTCAACGAAGAAACGTTTGAAGCGTTACGATGTGGCCAGAACCAAACCCTCAAGGACACCACCAAACTACTCACTGAAGGCGGCCACGACATCACCCCCAAACCACATGGAAGATGCCTAGGTGTGCAATTGTCCGACGATGCCACATTTCTGCAGCTGTCAAGAAAGCCAAGGGAATGGCCGGACGGATCCTACGGACTTTCAACTCCAGGGAACAAGAAACAATGCTAACTCTCTGGAGGTCTATGGTCCAACCCTTTCTTGACTACTGTAGTCAACTATGGTCGCCACACAAAAAGGGGTACATACGAGATCTTGAGTCCGTCCAGTCGAGGTCCTTCACTAGAAACATTCGGGGATGAAGGACCTTATAACTACTGGGACCGGCTCAAGAAGCTAGGGCTGTACTCCCAGCAGAGAAGGCGAGACAGGTACTGCGCAATTTATGTGTGGAAAATCCTGGAGAAGCTGGTTCCAGATCCAACTGGTAATGAACTCCAGGAAAAACAAAATGGTCGGATTGGAAGGAAGTGTGAGAGGAGATCCCACCCAACACAGACACCAGAACAAGTGAGATCCCTCTTCGCTTCCAGCCTAGGCCACAATGGACCAACAATGTTCAACTCTCTGCCCAAGGAAGTGCGAGACATAGGCCTAGTAGGTTGCCCGGTAGACAGGTTCAAAGGGTTATTAGACAAGTTCCTAAAGACCCTCCCAGATGAACCACCAGTGTCGATCTGGATACACATGCTAACTGCCGGGCGGCCTCAAACTCTATACCGGACCAGTCCTTCGAAGGGACGCACGGGACGCCGGACGGACACAGCGGTGGCGGACCACGACTGTGAGGACGGGACCTCTAGACGACTTCAAGTAAGTAAGTTCGACCAGTCGAGCGTGACTCTCGCACCAAGACCAAGACCAAGACCAAGTAAGAAAGGGAAGTACATAGGGGGCACCGTAACAGAGGTGATGCCCCCGACTTCATCGACTTCGACTTCGAAGAAGTAAACAAACCCCGGACGGCTTTGTTCACATCCGCCAAGTCAAAAAGTTCTCGAATATCTTCTTAGGGTCGAATATCTTAAAACTCGAGAAAACTGAGGCTATGGAGGAGCAGATAATATGTACAGTAAAGGAAGAAGATGGTTTAATACCTGAGGAAGCTGTAATAAGTGCAGAAATTATCATAGACTCGGTCCGGTATCCTGGTGACTCGGATAGTGTCAGCTCTGTTCATGAGAATACCATAGAAGTTTGTAGCAGTTCAGCCCACTCCTATGTTGAATATTTCGATGTACAGTTAATGAAGACCTTTGGGTATGTTAGAACACTGGAGAAGGCCAACGATACATTGAAGGAGTTTCAGGAGAGAACTGGCCAACGATTTGTGTGCTATAAAGTTCAAAGAGGGTTCGGCAGAGATGGTAAGTTCTCTCACTCTGCGAGTTGGCATTTCTTTTTCGTATGATTTTAGTTAGGCCGGTAAATCTACAGTTATACTACCCCTCCCCCACTAGCCCCCATCACCTCCCCCCTTCAAAACACTCCTTTTAGCGTGTTTTTGGATGGTTCAGCAGACGCGGAAACTGGAAAAAAAATTATTTTGATAAAAAATTATCACCAACCAGATAAGAGTTTTTCAGGTAATTTGTTGTTGTTTTTATTTTTTTCTTTGATATACAGTGTTGTTTAATACCGAGGACCGTCGCATTTTAGTATAGGCCTATTTAACATTAGCCTAACCTAACCTAACTTACCCTTAAACCTAACCTAACAGAAAAGTAACCTGTTTCCGCGACGGTCTAAACTCCCTCTCACGTTCCCTGTTTATGAGTGCGCGACGGTCTAAACCCTGCTCACGTTCCCTGTTTATGGGTTTGCGAAGGTTTGTAATACTTCAATGTATCTATTTCAAGTGACAAGTCAAATATACATTTCCGCGCATCATCAAACCATACTAAGTCTACTACTAATAATATTAACCCATTAGTACCAACAGAAGAGCGACAAAATAGGGGTAGTATAAGTGTAGATTTATCGTTAGGCCTAGGCCTAATTTTTCGGTTTCCACGCATCCAACACCAAGCTAGGTAGGCTATACACCTTTTTCTGGTCCGGTAATAGTATTGAAAACGATAGCCTAGGCTATAATAACTTTTTAAATGTGGTTTTCGACGAGAATAAAACGGCGCGTTTGTGCCGAAAATCGGCGGCCGGGGGAGTCCGTCGTCGCTTCGGATCGTCGCGGTTTGTTTACCCAGGACGCTCGAGCAGGGTGTCAATCCACAAAATATGAATTGTGTTATCATTATGGTTTATTATTTTGTTATCATTATAGCGCGGCGAAGGCGCGAGCTCTAGGGGGGTCCGGAGGCATGCCCCCCAGATTTTTTTTTTGAGAATTTAGGTGTCTAAAACAGTATTTCTTGCAATCGGAAACAAGGCCATTTAGGGTAAAACCACCCGCTGGGCGGGTAGTAGAAATTCCTTACGGGCCCGCTCGTAAGGCGTTAATATAATAAACAAACACACATTACTATACCATTTTAATAGTAATGTTCTCAACTCGCCAATTTATAAGTACAGTAGAAGTTGGAAAAGGCGTCCAGCTGTTGCTGTGGTCGGCGGCGTAATGCGTATCATCGTATGCCTTATCGGGAGGGAGAGTTCTGCAGCACATTCAAAGTTTTGACAGTAGCAAAACGAAACATAGAAAATACCCCCTAATGACTATCTGTATTATCAGCCTTAAACCCCTCAGACCCGGTAGGGCTCTGAGGCACCCATAACAAACACCTCCCGCGCAACCCGGTAGGGCTCTGAGGCTCCGGCAGCTTGAAAGCCTGTAAGCTTAGTGTGCTAGGCGTTCGTCCGACGCATGTAAACATCAGCCGGCTGGACCGACGCCGCTCATCTCCGACCACAAGAAGGAGAGGCGTACTTGTTCGTGTGTGTCTGTATGTTATTGTTAAGTAGCGAAAAGTACCGGTAGTGTAAAGTGGCTGATATTGCCACAAAGTTATCTCCACGGAAATCGTCATCACAACTGAACCAGTTGACTTAGAGAGCTCTACTCAACGCCATTCTACAGGTACGAAACACATCTACGCTTGGAGATGCGCATGGATGCGGAAGCAGTCAAAATAACAAAGATACGGTAGCCTAGGCGTAGACGTTTTTCGGCCAAAACCCCCGGGTTTTGGGGAATATACATGGAATACATAGCCGGGGCTGGAGGGTTAATATAATAAAAAAAAAACATTACTATACCATTTAATAGTAATGTTCTCAATTCGCCAATTTATAAGTAGGTCCAGCTGTTGTTGTTGTTGTCGGCGTAATGCGTATCGTCGTATGCGGGAGGGAGAGTTATGCAACGCATTCAAAGTTTTGACAGTAGCAAAACGAAACACTAATATCAAACTGTTTTTGTTCTTTTTAGTTTGTCTTAGGTTTCTCACTTAATATCAAACATATTTATGAAGTGCATGCTTTGGGAGAGGCAGCAAGGGGTGGATGCTTGTCACTCATCCACAGTTGTAGAGGTGGATGCTCTTGCATCATCCACCTCTCCATTCGTTTGGATATTTGTGTTTTTTGGTTCCAAGCTCAGAACCACTCTTGCATTTCTTCTGGTCACTATTGGCTTTCACTTTGTCCGACTTTGCCTTAATCTTCGGCATGATAGTGATGAATCTAGTATAATATGTCCGATATGAGAATAATTGTACAGTATATACGGATCGATCGGGCGAGACTGAGTAGGCCTATTCCCGCGCTTTTGTTGTTGTTGTTGCTTGTTCTACTGACGTCGCTGCTACCCGCATAGAACCACGAACTATTTTATATATATATATATATATATATATATATATTTCTTATTGATGCTTTTTAAGTAGTTTTTTCCTAATAGTATATGTATTTATTATTTGTTATGATGCAATTATAGAAGAAAGCATATAGAGAGTGGTTGGGTAGTAGAGGGAATGAAGATTTCGAGAGACAGAAAAGAGCGAGGTGCGTGGAGAGTAAGAGGGTGGTGAAGAGAGTAGTGAAGGAAAGTAAGAGAAGAGTAGATGAGGAATTTGGAAGGAATCTGAGTGTAAAATGGAGGGAGAGTAAGAAACTGTTCTTGAAAGAAGCCAAGAAAGTTAGGGAAGGTAGCAAGGGAAGCAGTAAGGGTGTGAAAGATAAGAATGGGAGAATGCTAGCCGAGAAGCAAGAGAGAGTCGAAAGATGGAGGGAGTACTTCAATGAGTTGCTAAATGTAAGGAATGAAGAGCCAGCAAACATAGCTGGATATGGTATGGGAGGGAGAAGAAGAGAATTAGTGGAGGAGGAGGTGGGGAGCAGGAGGTCAGAAGTGTGGGAAGCCATGAAAAGAGTGAAGTTGGGGAAAGCACCAGGAACAGATGGAGTGTGGGGAAATGTTGAGGTATGGTGGTGAGATAGTGATAGAATGGGTATGGAAAATGTGCAAACTAGCATGGGAGAAGGGGACTGCACCCAATGACTGGAAGACTGGCATAATAGTCCCCCTATATAAGGGCAAAGGGGAAAGAGGAGTGTGTGGTAACCACCGAGGAATATGTCTTCTAAGCGTAGTAGGGTAGTGATTGAGAGAGTGAGAGTGAGAACGGAGAAATGGATAGGCGACGAGCAGGGAGGTTTTAGGAAGGGAAGAGGATGTGTAGATCAGATTTTTACCCTGAATTGTGTTGTGGAGAAATATGTGGAGAAGAAACAAAAGGTGTATGTTGCCTTTATGGACTTGGAGAAGGCCTATGACAGAGTGGATAGAGAAGGTTTGTGGAAAGTACTTAGAATATACGGAGTAGAGGGCAAGTTGCTGAAAGCAGTGAAGAGCATGTATGAGGGTGCAAAGGCGGAAGTACGTGTGGAGAGTGAGCAGAGCGAGTTCTTTGCCCTGAATGTTGGTTTGAAACAGGGGTGTGTGATGTCCCCGTGGTTGTTTACTGTATATATGGATGGAGTCATGAAAGAAATACTGTACTATCAAGAGCAGTGGATGTTGGTGTATCGCTGAAAAGGGAGGGAATTGAGTGGAAGCTACCTATAGTGCTGTTTGCGGATGATACAGTTCTGATGAGTGATAATGAATGGGAGTTGCAGGGTCTGGTAAATGAGTTTGGAACAGTGTGCGAAAAACGGAATTTGAAGGTAAATGCGGGGAAGAGCAAGGCTATGGTCTTCGAAAGGGGTGAAGTCACAGAGTGTGAGGTGAAGCTGAATGGTCAGGCTATGGAGATCGTCAACTCTTTTAAGTATCTGGGCAGTGTGTTGAGTAAAGATGGGACTATGGATGAAGAGGTGCGGGAGAGGGTACAACAGGGGAAGAGGGTTGTAGGAACGCTAAAAGCAGTAACAAGAAATAGGGTGGTCAGTATGGAAGTGAAGAAGTCCTTGCATGACAGTGTGGTAATCCTGACACTGACTTACGGAAGCGAAGCATGGACATTGGTTGAGAGACTCAGACCAAGAGTGAGAGCAGTGGAAATGAATTACTTAAGGAGTGCGTGCAGAGTTACATGGAGGGATAGACAGACTAATGAGGAAGTAAGAAGGAGGTGTGGTGTGGAGGTAGATGTGCTGGAAAGTGTGGAAAGGAACAACTTGAGATGGTTCGGCCATATGGAATGTATGGAAAGCAAGAGAATGACTAAGAGGGTGTACGAGAGCGAGGTGGAGGGACAGAGAGGGAGAGGTAGACCGAATGAGAGGTGGAAGGATGGAGTGAGGAAGTACATGAACAAAGGCGGTGCTGGTTGGGGGGAGGGGCGTCGACTGACTGGGGACAGAGGTACATGGGGGCGGTTCGTTCGTGGCCACCCCTTCGGGGATCACAGCGTCAGGCAATAGATAGATAGATAGATAGATGCAATTATGCTGGTAAGACGAAAAATGCCTTTATTTTTTTTATTTTTTATTTTTTAATAATTTCCTAAAACCTGAATGCCGGAAAATCGAGGTGTTACTGTACCCAGAATGTTTACCTTGTTTGGACTTGTACGGATTACCTCCCTGCTGCGGAGGGAGTCTGGGATCCCTTGGTGACTGTTTAGCTTGTGGCTGGTATTGCTTGTTACCACCCTTTGATTTATGAAAGGGCTTCTTAGCAGGGTCCTTCCGAGCTTGGGAGGTAACCTTCTTCCAACCATTAACCATATTAAACACTAGACTCCATGTTTCTGAGTTAACCCCTCAGACCCGGTAGGGCTCTGAGGCACCCATAACAAATACCCCCCGCGCTACCCGGTAGGGTTCTGAGGCTCTGGCAGCTTGAAAGCCTGTAAGCTTGGTGTGCGAGGCGTCCGTCCGACGCATGTAAACAAAAACCGGCTGGACCGACGCCGCGCATCTCCGACCACAAGAAGGAGTGCGTCGCTTGTTCGTGTGTGCCTGTATGTTTTTGTTAAGTAGCAAAAAGTAGTGTAAAGTGGCTGTTTTTGCCACAAAGTTATCTCCAATGAAATCGTCATCACAACTGAACCAGTTGACTTAGAGAGCTCTACTTAATGCCATTCTACAGGTACGAAACACATCTACGCTTGGGGGTGCACGGGAATGCAGAAGCAGTAAAAATAACAAAGATACGGTAGCCTAGGTGTAGAAGTTTTTCGGTCAAAACCCCCGGGTTTTGGGGAATATATATGGAATACATAGCCGGGGCTGGAGGGTTAAGGAGGGTGGCAGTAAGTACCGGCGAGAGAGTTACCCGGCGACCTATGTCTGCTGGCAACTTCCTAACCAGATGGACTCTCAGATCTTGGCGGGCTCGAACCGCCTCCATAATTGCAATTCTGATGTCTCCTAAGGACTGAATAGAATTTGTAGCAAAATTCTCCTAGACAATTCAGTAGCTTTCTTAATTTGGGGTTCAGCTATAGCTGAAATAGTACGTGAAAGGGAGGCGGCGATCCGGTGACTAACCAAGTACTGAGAGAACATCCGGTAAGCCTTATTTCTTGACTTGAAGTCCCTGTCAAGGTGAGCAGCCGGGGGAGTAGAAAAGGGTTCATCAAGGGAGTGCAAGGAAACTTTGGACGCCGCAAGAAAGGTAAGTAAATCTGAGGACACTCCTTCTGCTTTGGCTACTGGCAAAGAAAAGTAAGCATGATTTTCTTGGGGAACCTGATGTGAAGACTTAAAAGTAATTGTAGCAGCAAAAACCTGAGCTTCTATCTCCCAGTCTACCCAGGGGCCTAACCACACCGGCCCCATCTGCAGGACTGGTGTATGCGTCTGGCCTAGGACCGGAGTTGTAGCCAATTCCGGCGTGAGAGCATTCAAAGCTTTGACATCGTTGATGCCATCAGCTTTTGACCAATCCGCAAACAGCCGTGCAGACGCGGCGGGAGGGATCGCCGGGGCAGCTGTATACACAAAATAATCCGGGTTGTATGAACTTGGTACAGCCTTAATTGATACGTCCATCACTCTCCCTGCCTCATCTTTTGCCCTAAATTTCCTGGTCTTATTAATTTCAATATACCACTCGCCGGATACTGGAAGTTCCCCTGACACAGAAGGTTGAGCTAAGTGAGGGTTCACTGGAGTCACAGGGACCCAGGAACAATCCGGGCCATAGAGGAGGGGCATGGGGCCCTTCTTCAGAGGCGCCTTATCTAAAGGAGGTGGAGGAATATCTGCAATAACCCTCAAAGAGGAGGTAGCCAGCACCGCCGGCACTGTAGTGCCAGAAGCCGCGGCCACCACCGGGGTAGGACATGATGGGAGAAAACCCGGGCAAGCTAGGGGTCTGTCAACAGAAGTACTAGGGGTCATCAAAGGTTGAGAAACCGGGGGCTCCAAAGAGGCAGGGAGTTGATAATGCTGCATAACCTTGTGCAATAACTCACTTATCTGATCTGAAGTCACACACTTACTGTGGGAGTCCCTGGATGAGTGGGAACTTGCCTCAGAATCTTCTCCTGTGAGTGACTGGGGAGCCGGAGAGAACATAACCTCCTCCGGCTCTCCACTCAGCTCAGGATTCTCTTGTTCAATCACTATTTTATTATCCGCCGGGGGCCACGTTAAATCTGGGACCGATGATGGCAACATGTCTATGCTACCCTCCTCAGTTCTTGCGTGATTGACGTTAAAAAGAGGTTGAGAAGGTTCAGATTGACGCCAGTAACCCCCTGCCACAAAGGGCTGGGAGTCTGGAATCACTTGAGAATGCAATTGTGACCCCGACGGATATCCCCTGTACTGGTCAGCCAGAACCCTACATGGGCCTGCCGATCTAACACTACGAGGTACATTGTTCATGACTAGGTGCGGATTCCAGTGCATCAGACCCCACTTCTGAGTCCCCAAAGTCCTGTTGAGGTGTGTCAGAGGTAGGGGTAGGGGGCGGTTGCTGAGGAGTGTCCCTCCGGCTGCCGCTACTTGCCTGACTCGTTGCTCCCCCAGGGTCCTCTCTCCGGCGTTTGGTAGACCGGGAAGACTCTGCGGAAGAGTGTCTAGACTGTTTGCGGGGGGATTAGACCTTGACCTCGACTTCCGCCTAGGAGAGGGTGATCGTCTCCTCTTGGCACGGTCGGAGGGGGCACCTCGGTGACCTCACTCTCACTGCTACTACTCACTACCTCTTTGCTGAGGGCTTTCGACTTGACTTTAGGTCTGACACATTTTGAGAAACCGGGTTTCACAAGGGGTGACTTTATAATGAGTTGTTCCCATAGTACTTCATCATCACAGTGAAGTGCCTTATGGGCAGTGTCTTTGGCATAAGAATTAAAGGTACTCTTAATTTCCTGTAAGGCCGCTAGGCACGATAAGTCTTTATTAGTTACTAACGTGGTTTTCAATTCAGAGAAAATGGAACAGCATTTATATAACCACAAGCCTCGGGAACGATCCAAACACTTGACGCACTTAATACAAAGTTTGTGAGCAAAAATTGGCAATAGAGAGCAGGTAGGAGTAATGCATAGTTCAAACCTCGTCATGGTGTTAATAAAGGGACCCCCCCCCCCCCCTGCCGGGATCAGCCGCCCAAACCTCCGCCGGAGTAGCAGTCAGGAGCCTGGAAAATAAAACTTCCAGGAATCAATGCTCATAAGGATAACCTGCAAAGTGTTATACATCCTAACCCGTGTCCGCCGGAAAATTAGCTATAGTGCACCACTACTCTAACCTTCCGCTGGACTCATCTAAGCTGGGTTTAACTACTAGCCTGTGACAAGTGTCCCAGGTCCCTTGACCTTTAGTGTCTGATCATCGGTGAACAAGTTTGCAAAACTAATCTTATCACTCTTGTACACTCGACTTGCGGCGCCGCAGGGCGAGAAAATCTAATCGTGTAACTGGGTCAGTTAGGGCGAGTTACTCGGCGGGCCGAGTTTACAGCCCCCTTAGGAATGCAGTTCCGCCAGGAGAATGTGGTTCAGCCAAACCACGCCGGGACCTTTTGAATGTTCCTACCCGTTTATAAGACGGATAACTCGGGCCCACCGCACGGGGCCGCCGGAAAAATAAAAAACTTGAGAGAAAAGGAGATGGCACAGCTCCCCAACCCTGAGTCCCACTCATAACACATCATAAAGAATATATAGGGACGTCTCCCCTACCCCAAAACATGCCAAACGCATGTAAAAACACTAGGGGCATACATAGGCATATAATTAAAATACCGAAAATTTAGCATCCTAAATTACCTGAAGCCTACGCCGGAGACCCCTACTAAAGGCTGACCACGAGGTACGACGAACATCACCGGCAGACGACGCTCTGAAGACCCAGCACAGCGCCCGGATGAGGGAGGCCCACTCAAGGGGCCCAAAGCAAAACACGAACTCTGGAAGGCAGAGCACCACGTGCAGACACCCTTAAACCAGAGCATTTGCTGATATATAATAATCTGACATGTACTCTCCTCAATAATGACAGTCTGTATCATGCCTTGTAGAGTGGTAGCCTTCTAGCTAAGTAATCGCAAAAGCTAAAGGCGTATCACAACAAACAAAAACACACGTTTAGGTATAAAGAGTATTCTTACAGTTTCTTACAGTAGATCCTCTGGAAAAAGGCAAACTATGCCTGTGTATCCAGCTCAGTACCAGTGCTTGCACTGCTGCGGTCGTTCACGGTGTTGGCGGCGGCGGTAGCAGACGCAACATTTTTACTATTCTGTATTTTTGTTTTATAATCAAACTTCAAATCTTGTCTTCCCCATGCTTTATCAAGATTACTTTCAAACTCCCTTATTGATTCGGAATCGACTACATACTGGGGCAGTGCGTTCCACTCATTTACCACTCTATCACAAAATGAGTTCTTCGCCTTCTCAAGCCTATTTCTTTCTTTGTAAATTTTCTTAGAGTGTCCTCTCGTTCTTGTTCCCTCCCGCATCAAGAAGATACCTTCACACACATCCTCATCGTACTTTCCTGACACTATCTTAAAAGTCTCTATCATATCCCCTCTCTTTCTCCTATATGCCAGTGTCGGAAGTCCCAGTGTCCTCAACCTCTGCTCATAGCCCGCGTTCTTCAACGTTGGTACCAGCTTGCTAGCTCTTCTCTGCACTTTCTCCACTGCTTCTATATCCTTTACCATATATGGAGCCCACACCTGGTTTGCATATTCCAGGTGTGGCCTAACCAGCGCTGTATATAGATTCCTGAAGATTTCTTCGTCAAGTGACACAAATGTCCTCCTTATCAGCCCTACAATTCTATTGGCTTTGTTTATCTTTTCCGCTAAATGTTCTGAGAAATTTAACTTATTATCTATCACTACTCCTATATCCTTTTCTGCACTCACTTCCTCCATCGCTTCATACATACTGTATCCTACCTTGTCTATCTTGCTGGTCCCAATCCGCATGTACTTGCATTTTTTTGGATGAAAAGGCATTAACCAATGCTCAGACCATCCCTTCATGCCCTCCACATCTCCTTGAAGCAAACCCATATCTTCCTTACTCCTCACTCTTCTATACAGTTTAGTGTATTAGCGAGGTGATGCGTACAAGTAGACTGGGATGGTATGGACATGTGGAGAGAATGGATGAACAAAATTGGGTGAAAAAATGCAGGTCTGTGATTGTGGAGGGAGCTGCACCAAGGGGTGGACCGAGGAAGACCTGGGATTGGACTATACGCGCCGATGTCAAATCCAAAAACTTGACAAGTGAAGCAGCCCTTAACAGGGTTGCCTGGAACGCCGCCATTAGGACAAGAGACTGAAACTGCACTTATGTGTGGAACACTCAGTCTTCAAATGTTATGTATGTATGTACAGTATGTACACGCGGTACGACGATCCTGGACTCGTAGACGCCTGTTACAAAAGTACCCCATTTTAACACATACTTCCTGCGGACACACCATTCTGGCAGCCGTGCTAGCTAATCTAAACCTTGTTACTACAACACAGATGTATACAAATGAGTAAGGACTCACTAGAAGCTCTGGAACGTCGAATGAAGCGGAGCACGGCGCAAGCCTTGTTGTCAGTGTGGACCCGGAACATACATACATACATACATAAAATTTTAAGACTGAGTGTTCCACACATCAGTGCAGTTTCAGTCTCTTGTCCTAATGGCGGCGTTCCAGGCAACCCTGTTAAGGGCTGCTTCACTTGTCAAGTTCTTGGATTTGAGATCGGCGCGTATAGTCCGATCCCAGGTCTTCCTCGGTCCACCCCTTGGTGCAGCTCCCTCCACAATCACAGACCTGCATTTTTTCACCCAATTTTGTTCATCCATTCTCTCCACATGTCCATACCATCCCAGTCTACTTGTACGCATCACCTCGCTAATACTCTTTATACCTAAACGTCTCCTCAGCTCAACATTTGTTATTCTATCCTGTAGCCTGGCCCCACACATCCATCTCACCATTCTCATCTCATTACGCTCCATTCTGTTGACATCCTCTACTTTAACGGCCCATGTTTCTGAGGCATACGTCATTGCACTTCTAACACATGAGGCATACACCTTTCCCTTCAGGGGGAGAGGCATTCTTTTCATGGTCAGGATTGGCATCAATTCTCTGAACTTCCCCCAGCCACACCTAATTCTAGCAACAGTGGCAGCCTCGGCCCCACCACCGGCAGAGATGGTATCTCCTAGGTAACAAAACTTGTTCACCAGCTCCAAAGACTCATTTCCAAAATTCACAGCCACAGGATCATCACTTAACACAAGGAAGTAGGAAGGAAGACGATGGCCGCTAGAGGGCCTGGTGTTGGGGAAGCGAAACATGAGAAATCCACGCATATGGCAAGTCATTTGATAACAGATATTAAGTTTTTTTTTCTTTTTTATATTTTACAGAGTTTTTTTCTGTAGGGTACCCGATCAAAATGACGATCCCGTAAGGGAATTAAGCGTGCACTTATGGCGAGTACTCCAGGTTAACTTCCGCGCGGGCTATTCAAAATGCTGGCGCGGGATGTTGAATGGAGACTATTATACTAATAGGTGAAGTCGTCAATGATGTAGGGGCCCTATTAAATATATTAGTATTTTGTTCTGGAGTTTAATGGAATTACAGTATATCGATATTGCCCATATACATATTATTTTGTTCTATCCAACAACCAACTCTACTCCTAAAATCGATTAATGAAATATTACAAACACATTTGGCAGTCCAGTATATTCATGCCAAGTTATGACCCTGCATTAATCTTCGTTTTTTCGTTCATCCCTGTAGTTCACCTTTAACACTAATAATCTTATTAATCTAATTAACCCAATTTTGTATACATCTCTATCTATCTATTGCCGGACGCCTTACTCCCCTTAACCCATGGGATCCGGGGGGCCTCATATGAATTTTGGTATAGTCAAACTTCATAATTCAGTAGCTACTGATTTTGCAACAATTAATTATTCAAAAAATTAAATTATTCATATAATGGCAAAACTAAAGGGTGTATAAAAAATCTATCTGACCATTGTATTCCACTTTCTTCCCTCTTTCCAGTGATATCTTATTTAATAAGATTGGTCCGAAAATAGCAAAGTTTTAGCGGTTTGAAAATTTGCTAAAAACGCAAAAATCCGAGGTAGCAAAAAAACTATTGGCCCGATTTGATTAATTTTTGGATATGTTGTTCCTAGAAGTAGTATCTAGCACCTGTATAAAAATGAAAATGATCAGACCATTTTGAAAAACATGGCGGACGCTCCCCTTAACCCTTCCTCCCCGGGTGTCATTTTAAAATGACACCACGAAATAAGGGCTGGTACCCGGGTGTCCTTACCTGGTCAGTAAGCTTGAAAGCCTATTCAGCTTGGTCTGAACGCTGTGCGTCCGACGCATGTAAACAAAGCCGATCGTTGCGTCACCGCACCTCCGAAAACAAGAAGGAGAAGACTCGTTTGTTATTGTATGTCTGTATGTCGTTGTTTCAGTAGTGAAAAGATCGTCGTATTGCTAACATCGCCTGAAAATGCTCTCCACTAAAATCGTCATCACAACTGAACCAGTTGAGTTAGAGAGCTCTACTCAACGCCAGTCTACAGATTGGAAACCACACTACAATTATAGATGCGTGGGAAATTTCTAGCAGTTAAAATTAACCAAAATACGGTAGCCTAGGCCTAGACGTTTTTTGGCCAGATCGCCCGGGTAGCCCACCCTGTCCTTTGGAGATACAGCCCGGGCCAGGAGGGTTAATCAGGGTGGCCATACACAGAAGGCTCCCAAGCGGACCTATTCCCTGTAAGAGGGACAACCCGAGCCAGTTTAATGAAGGACTTGCAGGATTGACCACTCAATTTAGGCTCCGTCCGACTCCGAGGCCCTTTATGTATCTTGTTAGCACTATTTTTCTACAGTGGTGTTCAGCTAGTCCATCCACTAACCTGCCTTACACTTAGATAAGGAGTACGGATTTGTATCAGGTTTACTCCCCTAGACAGGTTGCCGACCAAGGCTGACGAGTCCCATCCACCCGGATTTATATAAGGTTGTCTCCCCTAGATGGGTTGCCGACCAAGGCTAACGAGTCCCATCCACCCATCTTGTATAATAGGTTAAGGACTGATCTTTAGTTCTTTACTACACAGTACTTTGGTTAATTTTGTACCGGTACCATCCAATGATCCAAGGCTAGGGTAGTTTGTCAGCCTTTTTATTATAGTTTTCATTTGGTTATTTTCTAGCTTTAGAATACCGGTAACCCTAAACCTAGCCTAACACTTCTTCTAAAGATTCTCCGTACCCGGTACCATATACAGTAAAGTGGGATCACCTATCTCGATGGGTATTGGGACCGAAAAAAGCAATCGAGATTCGAAATATCGAGATGCGAAGTTAACTTCTTATGGGAAAAATACAATAGGGACCAGCGAGTCGGCATGTAACCCACATCAAATCTAACAATCACCACTTTTGACCCCGTAACTTGTACTTACGATCACCAACCCGCTGTATTAACCCCCTTTTTGCTCAATCTGGATCAATATGTGTATCTTATGACTCCCTAACCCTTCAGCTACAACTACATCTACAATATTCCATGTAATTGATCAATAAAACAAACATCTTCACTTGAACAAAGAAATGTCCAATGAAGAAGCACCAAATCAAGAACTATATCTCAGAGTAAAAAATTATTACAGAAGATTAAACAATCAAGTGAGAAGAGAAACACGAAGAGCGACAAAGAACATAGAAAGGAATATAGCACAGCATGTAAAGACTAACCCCAAACTATTTTGGAAATACGTACAGTCAAAGACCAAAACTAGGGCTAACATTCCAGAACTGGTTTCAAACAAAGAAAAAACATCCAGAACTAATAACTAATAATGTGTAAGAGAGTATGGGTCTGTGGGTTCAAGGATTGTGTGGGTGAGAATGAAAGTAGGAATACAAACGTGGGTGATTGTATGCGTGTATGCCCCGACAGAGGATATACTTGAAAGAAAGAAAGAGGAGTTCTGGATAATGTGGAAGCGTGCCTGGAGAAGTTTGACAAGAACGAAAGAATATTTCTGATTGGGGATATGAATGGTAAGGTGGGTGATAGGAAAGTTGAGGGAGTGGTGGGAGGGTGGGGGGTACCATCAGAGGTGAATGGGAATGGTAGTGCACTTGTGGACGTATGTGTGGGGGAGGGCTGTGGATAGCCAACACCTTCTTCCGACACAGAATGATCCACAGGTACACGTGGAAACGGATGTTGACGATGATAAGACAGTGGTGGAACGAAAGTCATTGATTGATTATGTATGTGTGGATGAACGAATGAAGAAATCTGTGATGGATGCTAGGGTGTATAGGGTATTGGAGGGGGTCTGTCTGATCATTATGTAGTGGTAGCTAAGGTTAGGATACAAAAGAAGTGGGTGAGGAGAGCTGGAGGGAGGTGAGAGGAGGGTGGAATGGTGAGGAGGGTGAAGAGGTTGCAGGAGGAGGAAGTCAGGGAGGAGTACAGGAGAGCAGTGGAAAGACGACTAGGTGGGTTCGACCTGGAAGTTATGGAGGAAGTGGAGGAGATGAGCAAGGTGTTAAAGGATGAGATCTGTGCAGCATGTATTTACCTAATTGTACCTAATTGTAGTTTACAGGAGTTGAGCTAAGCTCGTGTTGTCCCGTCTCTCAGTCTACTTTTTATCCAATTTTTTCTTGAAAATATGGATGTTCCTTGCCCCTACCACCTCTTCCTCCAGCCCATTCCATTTGTCAATACATCTATAGGGGAAGCTAAACTTCCTGATATCGTTCTTGCAGGTAGGTCTTTTTACTTTGTAGCTGTGGCCTCTAGTTATTCCTGTATCCATAATTAATATATCCTCCCTATCCAGCCTCTCCAGCCCCCGGGTACATTTGTACATCATTATCATGTCTCCCCTCTCTCTCCTCTCTTTTAGACTCGGTAGATTTAATTTGTCTAGCCTCCCTTCATATGGCAGTTCTCTGAGACTTGGAACCAATCTAGTGACTGCTCTCTGGATTCTTTCTAACTTGTGAATATGCTTCTTTAGATGCGGGGACCACACCACTGCTGCATACTCCAATCTTGGTCTAATCATACTCTTCATAATTTTCGCTACCATGGTCTCATCCAAATAGTTCAGAGCAACTTTCATATTCCCGGCCATTGCATACATTCCGCTAAAGAGCTTGTTAATATGTTTCTCTGGCGACAAATTATCTTGTATAATCAACCCTAAATCTTTTTCTTTTTCGGCCTTGCTAATTTTATTATCTCCCATCCTGTACTCCCAATTTGGTCTATTCACACTTCTTCCCATATTTAACACATGACATTTACTTATATTAAATTTCATTTTCCACTTGGTGCTCCATTCGTATATTTTATCTAAATCCCCTTGCAGCTCCTCACAACTACTTTTATTTGTTATTTGTCTCATAATTTTTACGTCATCTGTAAACATTGACATGTAAGAGTTTATGCCTATCGGCAGGTCATTCACGTACATAAGGAACATGAGAGGTGCCAACACAGATCCCTGCGGCACACCACTCTCAACTTTCCGCCACGATGAGTAAGTACCTCTAATGTTGGTCCTCATTTCCCTATCTGTTAAATAGCTCTCCATCCATTTCAGCAAACTCCCCCTGACACATCCTAGCGTCTCAAGCTTAGATAACAATCTCTTATGTGGTACCTTATCGAATGCTTTGGAAAGGTCTAAGTAGACGCAGTCCACCCATCCGCCTCTTTCTTGGAGTACATCTATCACCCTACTGTAATAACATAGCAAACTGGTAACACAAGATGTCCCTTCTCTGAATCCAAATTGCTTTGGGGTTATTATTTTCTTTCTCTCCAACATTTTCATCCATCTCTTCCTAATTAGCTTTTCACAAATCTTGCATACAATACTAGTAAGTGAAACTGGTCTATAGTTTAGAGGGTCCTCAGGGTTTCCATTCTTGTATATCGGAATGATATTAGCTCTTTTCCATTCAACAGGAACCTGTCCTTTATCTAAGGAAGCTTGAATTATGTCCCTCACTGGCTCCACTAATTGCTCTGCACACTCCTTTAAAACCCAGGCAGACACTTCATCCGGTCCCATAGCTTTCCTTACTTCAAGTCCTCTCATCGCAGATAACAGCTCATCTCTAGTTATTCCAATCTTACTAAGACCACTCTCCAGTACTCCCGCCTGTGGTTCGTCAAAACCTTCCTCTCTAGTAAAAACTGACCCCAATTTGTTATTCATTACCTCACACATGTCCGATACATTTTCATACGTCCTAGCATCAACTCTATCTATCTATCTATTGCCTGACGCCGTGATCCCCGAAGGGGTGGCCACGAACGAACCGCCCCCATGCACCTCTGTCCCCAGTCAGTCGACGCCCCTCCCCCCAACCAGCACCGCCTTCGTTCATGTAGTTCCTCACTCCATCCTTCCACCTCATATTCGGTCTACCTCTCCCCCTCTGTCCCTCCACCTCGCTCTCGTACACCCTCTTAGTCATTCTCTCGCTTTCCATACGTTCCATATGGCCGAACCATCTCAAGTTGTTCCTTTTCACACTTTCCAGCACATCTACCTCCACACCACACCTCCTTCTTACTTCCTCATTAGTCTGTCTATCCCTCCATGTAACTCCGCACGCACTCCTTAAGTAATTCATTTCCACTGCTCTCACTCTTGGTCTGAGTCTCTCAACCAACGTCCATGCTTCGCTTCCGTAAGTCAGTGTCGGGATTACCACACTGTCAACTCTTAATTTAGTAATTTGTTTCTTTACCTTCAACTTACTGTTTATATATTTATAAAATAATCTAGGGTCACTTTCACATTTATTTACTATGTTCTTCTCATAGTTCATTTTAACTTGCCTAATTATGTTAACATATCTATTCCTCTCCTGTTTATATTTATTCCGATTACTCTCAGTGTTCCTTCTTCTTAATCTAGCCCAAGCTGCATCACGCCTACCCAAAGCTCTTTTGCATTTCAAATTAAACCAATCTTTCTGCTTAGTAAAATTTCCAGTTTTATATCTTGGGACAAACATATTGGTTCCTACTCTATAAATTTCGAGGAATCTACTATATTTACCTCGTACGTCCCGTTCCTTCAAAATAAGATCCCAATCTACTCCCTCTAAATATCTTTTCAAGGATACATAATCAGCTTTACTATAATTTAATCTGTCATTTATGTAGCTATTGTCTAATCTATTGGCATTACTCGAGGTCAACTTCCATTTTAGTAATAGGTGATCACTTTTACCTACAGGACATAGATAGTTTATATCACTAATTTCGTGAGGATCTTTTGTAAAAATCAGATCGAGTTTAGAAGGTTCGTTATTACCCCTCATTCTTGTATTTTCCTTCACATGTTGTGTAAGTACATTTTCCGTAACTCCACTGCCGACTTCCCCAAGATCTCTGATTTGGCCCTGCATCTCCCGATTCCCAATCAACCTCACTACAGTTGAAATCTCCTACCAAGATCAATCGATTCTTCCTTAAAAGCAATCTTCTCAACGACTGAATCATATCCTCTACCATCTCCTCAAACTCCAACTCCCTCCATGCTCTGGTCTTTGGTGGCATGTAAGCTACTGCTATGTCTAGCTTTTTTCCTTCTATATCATTGAGTTCAACTGCCATTATTTCTGCCTTGTCATTATTTAACTCCACGTGCTTTGCTGTCATAGGGTTCTTAACTAATACTGCCACTCCACCTCCCCTTTTACCCTTTCTATCATTTCTCCATATATTATATCCTTCACTAAACACTATGTTGCTGTCAAAGTCCTGGTTCAGCTTTGTCTCTGTCAAACAGACTATCTGTGGTTGATCTTTTCTTAATATATTATCTAACTCTACCTTTTTACTGTTTATTCCATCTATATTAGTGTAGTAGCACAGTATATTTGAATCCACCTCCTTGTTTCTCTTCCCTCTCTGCCTCCTACCAGGTTCACCTCCTCCTCCTCCATCCCTTCCCTGACCCAGTTCCACCTCCCCCACTAATTCTATTCTCCTCCCCCCTCTCTCTCCCTCTGTTCCACCCTCTCCACCACATCCTGGCTCTCTCTCCGGTCCCCTGCTCCCTGCATTATGTGAGGAGGTATGTGGAGTGAGGAGAAGAGGGAGGGGAGTGAAAGGTACAGCATGGTGGACAGAAGAGGTAAGAATAGCTGTGGAAGAAAAGAAGAAAGCATATAGAGAGTGGTTGGGTAGTAGAGGGAATGAAGATTCCGAGAGACAGAAACGAGCGAGGTACATGGAGAGTAAGAGGGTGGTGAAGAGAGTAGTGAAGGAAAGTAAGAGAAGAGTAGATGAGGAATTTGGAAGGAATCTGAGTGTAAAATGGAGGGAGAGTAAGAAACTGTTCTGGAAAGAAGTCAAGAAAGTTAGGGAAGGTAGCAAGGGAAACAGTAAGGGTGTGAAAGATAAGAATGGGAGAATGCTAGCCGAGAAGCAAGAGAGAGTCGAAAGATGGAGGGAGTACTTCAGTGAGTTGCTAAATGTAAGGAATGAAGAGCCAGCAAACATAGCTGGATATGGTATGGGAGGGAGAAGAAGAGAAGTGGTGGAGGAGGAGGTGGAGGTGGGGATCAGGAGGTCAGAAGTGTGGGAAGCCATGAAAAGAGTGAAGTTGGGGAAAGCACCAGGAACAGATGGAGTGTGTGGGGAAATGTTGAGGTATGGTGGTGAGATAGTGATAGAATGGGTATGGAAAATGTGCAAACTAGCATGGGAGAAGGGGAGTGCACCCGATGACTGGAAGACTGGCATAATAGTCCCCCTATATAAGGGCAAAGGGGAAAGAGGAGTGTGTGGTAACCACCGAGGAATATGTCTTCTAAGCGTAGTAGGGAAGGTATACAGTAGGGTAGTGATTGAGAGAGTGAGAGTGAGAACGGAGAAATGGATAGGCGACGAGCAGGGAGGTTTTAGGAAGGGAAGAGGATGTGTAGATCAGATTTTTACCCTGAATTGTGTTGTGGAGAAGTATCTGGAGAAGAAACAAAAGGTGTATGTTGCCTTTATGGACTTGGAGAAGGCCTATGACAGAGTGGATAGAGAAGGTTTGTGGAAAGTACTTAGAATATACGGAGTAGAGGGCAAGTTGCTGATAGCAGTGAAGAGCATGTATGAGGGTGCAAAGGCGGCACTACGTGTGGAGAGTGAGCAGAGTGAGTTCTTTGACCTGAATGTTGGTTTGAAACAGGGGTGTGTGATGTCCCCGTGGTTGTTTACTGTATATATGGATGGAGTCATGAAAGAAATACTATCAAGAGCATTGGATGTTGGTGTATCGCTGAAAAGGGAGGGAATTGAGTGGAAGCTACCTATACTGCTGTTTGCGGATGATACAGTTCTGATGAGTGATAATGAATGGGAGTTGCAGGGTCTGGTAAATGAGTTTGGAACAGTGTGCGAAAAACG
Organism: Paralithodes platypus; assembly: GCA_032716605.1. Taxonomy (NCBI): domain Eukaryota; kingdom Metazoa; phylum Arthropoda; class Malacostraca; order Decapoda; family Lithodidae; genus Paralithodes; species Paralithodes platypus. The sequence goes on along the minus strand of CM064538.1, from coordinate 4,636,595 downwards.
GAATTTGAAGGTAAATACGGGGAAGAGCAAGGTTATGGTCTTCGAAAGGGGTGAAGTCACAGAGTGTGAGGTGAAGCTGAACGGTCAGGCTATGGAGATCGTCAACTCTTTTAAGTATCTGGGCAGTGTGTTGAGTAAAGATGGGACTATGGATGAAGAGGTGCAGGAGAGGGTACAACAGGGGAAGAGGGTTGTAGGAACGCTAAAAGCAGTAACAAGAAATAGGGTGGTCAGTATGGAAGTGAAGAAGTCCTTGCATGACAGTGTGGTAATCCCGACACTGACTTACGGAAGCGAAGCATGGACGTTGGTTGAGAGACTCAGCCCAAGAGTGAGAGCAGTGGAAATGAATTACTTACGGAGTGCGTGCGGAGTTACATGGAGGGATAGACAGACTAATGAGGAAGTAAGAAGGAGGTGTGGTGTGGAGGTAGATGTGCTGGAAAGTGTGAAAAGGAACAACTTGAGATGGTTCGGCCATATGGAACGTATTGAAAGCGAGAGAATGACTAAGAGGGTGTACGAGAGCGAGGTGGAGGGACAGAGAGGGAGAGGTAGACCGAATATGAGGTGGAAGGATGGAGTGAGGAACTACATGAACGAAGGCGGTGCTGGTTGGGGGGAGGGGTGTCGACTGACTGGGGACAGAGGTGCATGGGGGCGGTTCGTTCGTGGCCACCCCTTCGGGGATCACGGCATCAGGCAATAGATAGATAGATAGATAGAACTAATAACGATAAAGATAAAGCCGATGTGCTGGCAAACTATTTTAACCAAGTTTTCACCAGGGAACCTGATGGTGGGGTACCGTTACCTGATCCTGTGAGAGCGAACATTCCTGAAATGGATCCCATACAAATATCAGAAATACAAATTAAACAACTTATAAGTAAATTAAATAGAAATAAGTCACCTGGACCTGATGGTTTGCACCCACGTATAATTAAGGAAGGAATGGACCAATTAGTTACACCATTGAAGATAATATTTGAATATTCCCTCGACACGGGTGAGATACCAGAAGACTGGAAGTTTGCAAATATAACGGCAATTTACAAGAAGGGAAATAGAGCTGACTCAGGGAATTATAGGCCGATCAGTTTAACGAGTATCATATGCAAGATATTTGAATCCATTATCAGAGAAAACATAATGGATCATATGCACAAATTTAAGCTTTTTAGCCCTAAGCAGTTTGGTTTCCTATCAGGTCGTTCTACTGTTTTACAACTCATTAAAGTTATTGACCAATGGATGAATATACTGGAAAATGGAGACTCCGTGGATATCTCATATTTTGATTTCATGAAGGCATTTGATAGAGTTTCTCACAAAAGACTGCTTGCAAAGTTAGAGAGTTTATAACATCACACATAAAATTCTGGTATGGGTAAGGGCTTTTCTTAAGAACAGGAGGCAGAGAGTCATCGTAAATGGACAAGCATCGGAGTGGACAGAGGTGATGAGCGGTGTGCCACAGGGATCAGTGTTAGGGCCAATGCTTTTTGTGATTTTCATCAATGACTTGCCAGAGGTAATGAAAAACGGTAGTGAAATATATTTATATGCTGATGATACAAAAATATTACATACAATTAAAGATGAAATTGACTGTCATAAAATGCAAGAGGACATAAATAACATGATATTATGCTCAGAAAAGTGGCTACTGGAATTTCATCCTGAAAAATGTAAGCAAATAAGAATTGGTAGATCGGATGTTGGAGACGCAAGTTATACTTTACAGTATGTGGGGAAATGAGAAAGGTTGAAGCAGAGAAAGATATTGGTGTAGTAATTGATAACAAATTAACATTCTCGGATCACTTGGCTGAAAAAATAAATCAATCTAACCAAATTGTTGGACTAATTAGACGGACATTCCTGACGCTGGACCAAGAGATATTCAAGGTTCTTTATGTGGCATTAGTTAGGCCGCATTTAAAATATGCAAATCAGGTGTGGTGTCCATTCCTGATAAATTATATTGATGCGGTGGAGAATGTACAGCGTAGGGCAACCAAACTTATTCCGGAATTTAGAAACTTGAGTTATGAGGAAAGGCTGAGGAAAATAGATTTGCCAACTCTAGCGTACCGAAGGACTAGGGGTGATATGATTGAAACATATAAAATCCTATGTGGTGTGTACAACCCAAATTTGCGTGAGGACATCTTCACCCTCAGACAGGATTCAAGAACAAGAGGACACACCAAGAAGATCTACAAACCAAGAACCAGCAACAGAAAAAAGAAGAACTCTTTCTGTTGCAGAGTAGTGAATTGTTGGAATGATCTACCAGAACATGTGGTTGCCTCAGAATCTGTAAAAAAGGTTGGAAAAAGGTTGGATCAAACATGGCATAACCAAGAAATAACATTTAATTACAAAGAACACATAAAAAGAGCAAATAACACATCGACCACCACCCTGGTACTGGCTAGTGAGTTTAATATAGAGCTGGAGGCACAGGCTGAATAAGCCTCTTCCAGATCATCGTCTGTGAGTATCTGGTGATCAACATGTGTTGTATCGTGAAGCTACAAGTTGCTAAAATGGCCGCAAATCTACCGACTTCAATAAATTTTCCATGCTATAAAGTTTAATACAGTTTTTTTTGTCTTTACTATTAGTATACTGTATATTAGATTTTCCTCATACAAATAATAATGTATATTAAAACATGGTAAAGTAATTTATATTACTACGTAAATGAAAGCGGCAGAGATGAGTCAGGTTAGACTACCGCTCGAAAACGATTGATACTAGCGGTACATTAGTATACAGGTAAACAAAACACAATGACTGTGAGGTTCACACATCGATTTGGTCAAGATTACTCTGTTTTTATTAGTACTGTATATATATACCGGTATATATTTTATTTTATTTTATTTTTATTTTTTTTATATTCCAACTACTCCCTCTCGGGCATAGGCTGAGAGCCTGTACATTTCACCGCACAACACGGTGAAGCCTGTGAGGTCTTGTTCCAGTCTGGGGAGTGAGACATGTGAAGCATCCATTCATGGCTCGAAGCAGCTCCATCTCTGAAGCGGCTGGTTGCTTCGTTCAAGTGCTTCACTGTCTCACCCTCCAGACTCAGACCCTCACTCTCAGAATGCCACCTATTGAGCAGTGAACTCACTAGGCATTGTCCTCCTGTAACATATTTTGAATATGGGAATATTCATACAGTGTTATTTAATCAGGGAACAATGAGGGTATTTTTTTGGCATTTCGGTGGGCTTTGTGGTAATGCACTGATACTAGGTACAGCACAAATTCAATCCCAATAATATCTTCCCATTGACATATCGGGATTTGAACCCGGGTCCATTGGATTACCAATCCAGTTGCATGACCACTCCACCACACCTCCCCTAGCATCGATATTTAGCTATCGAGATTAACGTTTTTTCATCGAGATTTGTGATTGGGGAGAGCTTGAAGGTGGCATCGAGATGCGAAATATCGAGATGAGATTGATCGAGATATGTGAGCCTACTGTATATATATTATGTTTTTTACACCAACCAACTTCACATCTAAACTCAATTAATGAAATAAAAAAATACATGTGTCACTCGAAACACATGAGGACTCGAACCCAGGATACTCACATCGAAATTCCGCATACTATGCATTACGCTATCAAGACAGTAACCATATTATTTAGGCAAGATTTGGTTAGGGTTTGGCCATGGGTTTTGCCATTAGGATTATTCTGTCTATCTATTGCCGGACACCGTGATCCCCGAAGGGGTGGCCATGAACAAAATGCCCCCATGCACCTCTGTCCCCAGTAAGTCGACGCCCCTCCTCGCATCCAACATTGCTTTCACGCTTATACTTCTTCACTCCGTCCTTCCACCTCTCTCTTGGTTTACCTCTCCCTCTCTGTCCTTCCACCTCACTCTCGTACACTCTCTTAGTCATTCTCTCACTTCCCATACATTCCACATGGCCGAACCATTTCAAGGTGTACCTTTTCCTTTTCACACTTTCCAGCACATCTACATCCACACCACACCGCTCTCGTACTTCCTCATTCTTCTGTCTATACCTCCATGTAACTCCGCACGCACTTCTCAAGTACCGGTAACTCATTTCTACCCCTCACACTCTTGGTTTGTGTCTCTCCAACAACGTCCATTCTTCGCTCCCGTAAGTCAATGTCGAGATTACCACACTGTCATGCAAGGACTTCTTTACTTCAATGCTGACCACCCTATTTCTTGTTACAGTATTGCTTTCTGCAGCTAGAAAATCACACAAATATAAACCTTTATTAAGCTGTGAAACTAATTTTTCATGGCATCATCATTCAATTCTTTATTTTTCATTCACAGATTGGTCTTCACACAAGCACAAAATTCTCTGGCACCAAGATGAACATAAGATAAAAACGGAGAACTTGACCCCTGCATATGATGGGATTCCGTACATCCTTCTTGGCAGCAAGCTACTGGAATGTCAGTATGGTTATGACAGAAATGTTCACCAAAAGAAAAAGCACCACGCCAACAGGAATGTAAGTTGTCTTTGGTACGTTACCGTAATATTAATAATACCGGGTACAGTACGGTATGTAAAAGCCCTGCAATCCGGGATCTGCTAATTCGGAATATTTGATAATCCGGCATCTTACAAGGGCCTAAATAATGCAAAAGTAAATTTGTTTTGCCTATAACCAGTGTGGTTTGTTAAAATATAATCATGCTTCTTCATATTACTGTATGTTAAAATTAAGAAATCTAGACAGGATGGATGTACTAAACTTGGTGAAAAGATGAGAGTCCGTGAATGTGGAGGGAGTTGCACCTAGGGGTAGACCTAGAAAGACGTGGGATCAGCCTACTGGTATATGCTTTGATATCAAATTTATAAACCTAACAAGTGAGGCAGCTCTGAACAGGGCTGCCTGGAACTCCAAGTGTATTAGGATGTGAGACTGAAACCGCACCTCGTGTGGAACATTCGGTCTTTAAATGTATTCACCTAACGGTGAAGCAGGTTAGTGGATGGACTAGCTGCACACCACTGTGGAAAAATAGTGCTAAAAAGATACATAGAAGGCCTCGGAGTCAGACGGACCCTAAGTTGAGCGGTCAATCCTTTAAGTCATTCAGTAAGCTGGCATGGGTTTTTCTCACAGGTTATGGGTCCGCTTATGTTTCTTACAGTTTCTTACAGAAGATCCTCTGGAAAAAGGCAAACTAGGCCTGTGTATCCAGCTCAGTGCCAGTACTTGCACTACTGCGGTCATTCACTGTGTTGGCGGCGGCGGAAGCAGACACAAAATTTTTACTATTCTGTATTTTTGCTTTATAATCAAACTTCAAATCTTGTCTTCCCCATGCTTTATCAAGATTACTTTCAAACTTCCTTATTGATTCGGAATCGACTACATACTGGGGCAGCGCGTTCCACTATGTGTATGGCTACCCTCATAAAAGAGAGTAAGGCGTCCAGCAATAGATAGATAGATATATGGACAAAGAGGGAGAGGTAAACCGAGAGAGAGGTGGAAGGATGGAATTAAGAAGTATATGCGTGAAAGCGGTGCTGGATGGGAGGAGGGGTGTCAACTGACTGGGGACAGAGGTGTATGGGGGTGATTCGTTCGTGGTCACCCCTTCAGGGATTACGGCATCCTGCAATAGATAGAGTGAAACGTTACTCTTAGTCTTTCTTGTACTCAACAGCTGAGCTCTGGAACTCTCTCCCAGAATCAGTCTTTCCCTCTTCCTATGACTAAAATTGCTTCAAACTCCGTGTGTCCAGGCATTTTGGCTCGAACGTCCCTTGATTTTGGCCCTGTCACTCTTTCAACTATGGGGGAGGCACTCGCTATAGGCAGTTCTGCCTTTTGCCTCCCTCAATCACATAGAAAAAAAGAAAAAAAGATGTATGTATGTATGTAATGTATGAACTTACACAAAGACATTGGTTAGTCGTGTATTGACTGGCCATTTGAATTATTATTACTGTTTTACTGCATGTCGTAGGAACCTGGACTAAGCGGACATTTGTGTCCATTTGTCCTATCAGGTGTAATAATCTGTGGTAAAGTGTTCCCAGCATTAGTAGATTATCTAGAAGAATCAAGATAATTTACTGTACCATAATAAATATGTACTGGTATATTTCATTAATGATTGTTGTTTAACCCTCCAGCCCCGGCTATGTATTATATATATATTCCTCGAAACCCGGGTGTTTTGGCCGAAAAACGTCTAGGCTAGGCTACCGTATATTCGTTAATCAGACTGCTTCCCGCATTCCCGCGCATCCCCAAGCGTAGCTGTGTTATTTACCTGTAGAATGGCATTAAGTAGAGCTCTCTAAGAGCATTGCAACGTCCCAAAGCTGCTTGTCAGTACAGCTATTTCTTTAGTAATATAAGGGGACTTCACTCTAACATCAATTCTGTACACCAATTTCTTCAAGCAGAATCCCCTACTCTCCTTTTTTTGACAGAGACTCAAGTAACATCCACATCTGACACATCTAGATTTAATTTTCCAGGTTATCAACTGCTCCAAAATTTCAGACCTAAAGGTGGTGTATGTTGCTTCGCAAAATCTGAAATTGCCCTGGAGGAGGTTACTAGTTTCAATTGTCCCTATTTTGATTATTCTATATACAAATTAATTTCTGCTGGTAAATTTAAATACATATGTTGCATCTACCGTTCCCCAAATACTCCTCCAGAGCAAAGTCTTTTTGATTCTCTGTCCTCACAACTCAGTGTCCTCAACTTAAATGCTTCTTCTGAAATCACTGTGTTGGGTGATTTTAATGTCCATAATGTTGAATGGCTCACTCATTCAGCCAGGACTGATGATGCTGGTCTTGAATGTGAGCTATTTGCAGACTCATTTAATCTCATTCAACTAGTCAACCAACCCACCCGTGTACCAGATAATCATAATCATAATTCCCACCTACTGGACTTATTTTTAACAACCAATTCAGAAAATTATGATGTTACAGTGAGGTCTCCACTTGGATCTTCTGATCACTGTCTGATACAGGCCACCTGTCTATCACCTACCACACCTTCCCACTCTGAACCTGTTTTGGTGACTAAATGGCATTACGATAGGGCAGACTGGGAGGGTCTTCAAGGTTTCTTTATTGATATTCCCTGGACCTCTTTCTTTTCTAATGATGCACACTCCACCTTGAGCCACATACAAGATTTTGTAAAAATTGGAATGGAAACTTTTATTCCTCATCAAAAGTACAGTAAAAGATCTAATTCACCTAAATGGTTTGACCATAATTGTGCTAGAGTAACTGAACAAAAAGCAATAGCCTACAATGCATACACAAGATCAAAAACACATGAAGCCTTTAATTACTTTAGAAACATCAGAAATCATGCCAAAACTGTATTAAACCTAACTAAATCAAACTTTCTCCATAAGCAGGCAAATAAACTTCTAAATAATCCAAATGATAACAAAATATTTTGGTCTACTCTTAACTCATTCAAATCCAACTTCACTACTGCTTCATCCATTCCACCATTAAAATCTCCGACTGGCAATCTTGTAAGTGACCCACGAGGTAAAGCTAACCTTCTTGCAGATATTTTCTCCACCAACTCAACCTTAGATGAAATAAATCAAGATGTCCCTGTACTTAATTTTAATTCACCTGAAATTCCCTCACTTAAGATCCACACCAGACATGTCAAAACTATTTTGCAGAATCTCTCAGTAGATAAGGCTCCTGGTCCAGATGAAATTCCTCCAATAGTACTTAAGAATTGCTCCTTGGTGCTCGCTCCTGTATTGGCAAAATTTTTCCGTCTGTGTACTCATACCTCATGCTTCCCAGTACCCTGGAAAGAAGCAAACATCCATCCAGTTCCTAAAAAAGGTGCCTCTTCAGATCCATCAAACTACAGACCAATAGCTATAACTTCCACTCTTGGCAAAGTTTTTGAAATTATATTAAATAATCACATAATTAAGCATCTGGAGAATAATAAATTAATCAGTGATAGGCAATATGGTTTTAGACGATGTCGATCAACTGCAGACATTCTTTGCCTTCTTACGCATCAAATCAACCAAGCTACAGACCAACATGGTGAAACACATACAATAGCACTGGATATATCAAAGGCATTTGATAGAGTCTGGCATCAATCCTTATTGTCGAAGATGTCACACTACGGTCTTGCATCATTAGTTCCACTAATTTCTTCTTATCTTCATAACAGAAAAATACGTGTAATGGTAGATGGCCTTTATTCTCAATTTCACTCAATAAATGCTGGTGTTCCCCAGGGATCAGTTTTGGCCCCAACTCTGTTCCTCATTCATATCAATGATCTCATATCTACCACTCATAATCCAATACATTCCTACGCAGATGACTCAACACTCCACAGTTCCTTCACATTTACCAATTCTTTCACCCAACCCGATCTTATAAATTCAAAAATAAACACTGCAATTTCTCTGAACCAAGACCTTTCTAGAATTAATGAATGGGGACAAGAGAATCTAGTTTCCTTTAATGCACAGAAAACCAAGTACATTCAATTTTCTAACCGACAGAATCTCACTGACTCCCATATATTTTTTAATGATGTAAATATTCCCACTTCCCCTAGTATTGACATTCTCGGTGTAACATTAACTACTAACTTGAGCTGGACACATTATGTTAGAAGCATTGCTAAGAATGCCTCTAAAAAACTGGGACTCCTGTACAGAGTTCGAGAATTCTTCACTGACGAGCAGTTGGCCGTAATATATAAAAGTCATGTGCGCTCACAGATGGATTACTGTTCACCTCTGTGGGGTGGAAGTGGAGTGGTTGCATTGAGGCAGTTGGACAAAATTCAAAATAAAGCTATTAGATTAATCAATAACCCTGCAATCACACAGGACCTTCCTACATTAGCCATACGAAGAAACGTTGCATCCCTTGCATTATTCTACAGATATTTTCACAGCAATTGTTCCGAGGAACTTGCTTCAATTGTGCCGCCTCTCCACATCTTTCCCCGTAGAACTAGGGCAGCTGAGAGCGCCCATGAATTTACACTTTCTCCTCCACAATGCAGAACTTCTGCTTATCAGAATTCATTTATCCCCAGAGCTACTACTCTTTGGAATTCACTTCCCTCGAATTGCTTTCCACAAACTTACAATCAACAAATGTTTAAATCCAGTTGTTACAAACATTTTATGAATGGAGGATGCCTTTAGGCACATGGACCTTTTTGTTTTATCTGTGTTTTTCCTTCCTCCGTTCATTGTCTCTTAAAAAAAAAAAAAAAAAAAAAAAAAAAGTCAACTGGTCGAGCTGTGATGATGATTTCATTGGAGATAACTTTATGGCCAAAACAGCCATTTTACACCACTTTTCGATACTTAACAACAACATACAGGCACACACGAACAAGCGACGCTCTCCTTCTTGTGGCCGGAGATGCGGGGCGTCGGTCCAGCCGGCTGTTGTTTACATGCGTCGGACCGACGCCTCGCACACGAAGCTCACAGGCTTTCAACCACTGGGCGTTCAAGAGGCCTTCCGGGTACCTGTTATATGCTTTTTTATGGGCGTTCAAGAGCCCTTCCGTGGTGAGAGGGTTAATGTGCAGTTTTATGCTTAACACTTTTGTTGTGGCACTTGTCATATGACAATTGCTTGGTCACGACTGTACCATACGGGGGTTTTGGACTAAAAGTAACCTTTATTCCCTGCACATTTTCATGTATAAACAAGAGCTAGAACGTATTTCAATGATATATCCTTGAAAGCAGAGGAATAGACCTTTCCAATGACACTTGAATCATGTCTGTACGACCACTGGTTGCCGTGCAACGATATTGCACAGGTGACGCTAAATCGGTAAAAAATAGCGAGTTTTCGCAGTTTTCGCTATTCCCGAGTGTGTAAGGGAGGTGGAGATGTCTCTCACTGCCACTAGTGATGGCCCAGGCACGGTGGGCAGTAGATGGGACGGTCCCTAGCTGGTTATACTCGCTCGCCTGCCTCCCAGTCCTTGTTCAAGGCAGAAATTCGGCAATTGTCATATGACAAATGCCGCAGTGATGACCATATTTTTTATATAACAGCCCGCAGGCATGGAGTTAAATTGTAATTATATAATTTAACTATTTTGAATAGAATACTTTACAACTCGGTCCTGTATAAAGCGAGTTAAAACAGTGCAAATTTCTATTAGTGCGAGCAATGAAAATATTAAACACAAAATTATCAACCAATGCGAATACGATCTTTTATTGCGAGTCGGGTGGCAATATGGGTTAAATCCGGGGAGTTTTCTATTAGTGCGGCCAACATTTGTACAGTGCGATAAATTTCCCGCCTGACTCGTGGCATCACTGGTGTTTGAGCAGCTTGGGCATGGAGGGAGGCTGGTCAGTCAGACATTTTTTACCCCGTACTGTGTGACGCTATCTCACATTCTCGGGTTTGTGATCATATCAATAAAATGGCGGCACACCATGGCGGAAGGCGGACGCAAGTTTGAGGCTCCGGCATATGTTATGGGAATAGTAAATTAATTCAAGGATATCGAGTACATACGGGGCTAACAAGAAGAGGAAGGATTTAGTGAAGGTTTGGAGGATATATTGGTGTGGTGGAGGGGTGATATATAGTGTAATAAGAGTGTGTAGTGACGGGACAGCGGTAGGGTTGTGAGTTGTTGAGTTTGTAAACAAACATGGCAGAGGGAATTTCGGGTATGACGGAGTCGGAAGGAAGGTTACAACGTTTTCGGGGATTTAAGAGCACAGATAAGAAGTTAGAAGAGGTTAGTATTGTTGTGAAGGATTTGGAAAAGTGGATGAGTGATACGGAGAAATGGAAGGGGGATATTGGTGAGAAAGTTAAGGCACTGTGTGTAATGTGTGGTGTGATAGGTGGGGAAGGGAATAGGCCTAGCGAAGGAAGTGAATGCAGGCCTTTTTTGGCAGTTAATGAGAGCCTAGAGATGTTATTGAAAAGGGTAGATGAACTGGGAGCAGAGAATATGGCATTGAAGGAGCAGCTGAAGGAATACGAAGGACGTTTCACGGAAGTAAAGGAGTCGACTGCATGGACGGTGGTAGGTAAACAAAAAGTCAAGGATTTGGAGGATATTATGAAAGAGCAAAAGGAAGAAATGAATATGACCAAACAAAGTTTTGAGAGTGCAGTTGTAGGGGTCATGAAGAACAAGGAGAGTGTCGTGAGGGAGGCCATGGACAGGGATAGGGGTGTAATCTTGTATGGAGATATAGAGACTCATATGAATGATAATGGAGTGAGAAAAGTGAGGGATATGGAGACAGTGAAGGAGGTCTTGAAAGGTGTGGATGAGGACGAATATGGATGGGAAGGGCAGGTGGAGGAGATCAGTAGGATAGGTAGATATAAAAGGGGAGAGATGAGACCTATAAGGGTACAGTTTAAAACTAGGGTAGTGGCGGAGACTGTGACAAATTTTAGTTGGAGGCTAAATACAAATGATAAACTGAAACACATAAGACTAAAGAAGGATTTGAGTATAGAACAAAGGAAAAAAATTAAGGAATTACAAGAAAAGGCTGATGAAAATAATGGAAAGTTGGATGAGGAGGAAAAGAGAAATTTTTACTGGAGAGTGAGGGACGGAAAAGTGAGGAAGTGGTTTATAAGAGTAGAAAGGAGGGGGAGATCAGGGAGGGGAGAGAATGTGATGAGAGTTGTGACGGAGGAGGAGAACGGGGTGGAGGTGTCACAGGGAGAGACAGGAGACAAAGAGTCAGACCCAGTAGTGCTAACAGGGGAGTAGGGTACGGACTGGAGGAGCGGGATGGTGTAATTGCTGGAGGAATGGTAGATGGATTAAGGATTATGTTTAGTAATGTGGATGTGTTTACTCAGGACAAGAAAAGAGAACTGATATGTAGGTTGCAGGATGAAGAGGAAAACCTGATATCATAGCCCTACAGGAAGTAAGACCAAAAAATGTTAGAATTGAGAGGGAACTGGTGGAATATAGTTTGGAGGGTTTTGAGTTATATGAGAGAAATGCTATTAGAGCAGAGGTTGGAAGAGGACTGTTTATTTATGTAAGAAAAGAGCTCAAGGTTAATGAGGTGGATATGAGACAGCAGTATTGTGAGTATTTGTGTATTGAAGTAAAATGTGTAAGAGGATCAATTCTAATTGCCTCTATATATAGAAGCCCAAATAATAGCAGGGGAGAGGATGATAACCTACTGAAACAATGGAGGAGATAGATAATAGAGAGAACAAATATAAAATTTTGATTGGAGATTTCAATTTGCCAAGGATCAACTGGGCAAATTGTACTACTCCAGCGGGACAGGGTAGCCTGGAAAATAAGTTTATAGAGAAAGTGAGAGATTGTTTTTTAACGCAACATATTGTAGAGATGACAAGATATAGAGATGGGACGCAGGGGAGTGTACTTGATTTGATTTTTAGCAATGAAGAGGATATAGTGGAACATGTTAATGTGGATAGCCCTATAGGTCGTAGTGACCATGCCTGTATAAGCTTTAGTTGTAACATTAAATCGGAGAGGGATAATAAAAGCAATAGAAAAATATACATGTATGATAGAGCAGATTATGAGCTGCTGAGACGGTGTTTGGACATTGACTGGGGGAATATTTGAACGGTGAAGACGCTGAAGGAATGTGGAGGAAAATTAGAGTCAAACTGGAGAATGCTGTATCCAAAAGTGTACCAGTAAGGGAATATAAGGATAAAACAAAATTGAGGAAAAGAACTAACCCAGAATTGCCAATGAAAAGAAAGCTTTGGATATTGATTAGAAGAAAGAAACGATTGTGGGAAAGATTAAAATTGTTAAAAAAGAACAGGGGGTCTAGTATAGAGGCTAAGGAAGTGGATCTGGAACGCAGACAAATAAACAATAAAATAAGGTGGGAAACAAGGAGGGGGGTGAAGGAGAGGGAGAGAGAGATAGCTAGAAATGTGAAGGATAATCCAAAAATATTCTGGAAGTACATTCAGGAAAAATTAACAAGAAGAGTAGGGATCCCAGAGCTGGTGGGGGGTTGAATGATGGGAGTAGAGCGGAGACTGATAAGGAGAAAGCAGAGGTGCTGGGGAAATACTTTGGGGGGGTACTAACAGTGGAGTCGGAGGATGCAGTGCCTACTATTCCCATCAAACAGGCACCGGCACTAGAACTAGTAGAGTTTTCCCATGCTAGAATAAGAAGGGCTATAGAAAAAATGAATAGAAGTAAGTCACCGGGACCGGATGGGATACACCCAAGAATCATAAAGGAAGGAGGGGAGATGTTAGTAGAGCCATTGAAAATGTTATTTGAGGTATCGTTTAATACAGGACAAATCCCGATGGACTGGAGAGAGGCGAACATAACAGCTATATTTAAGAAGGGAAAGAGAAATGACCCAGGGAATTATAGACCAGTCAGTTTGACAAGTGTTGTGTGTAAACTAATGGAAACGGTAATTAGAGAAGGAATAATGGATCATATGAAGTCAAACCAACTTTTCAGTGGGAGACAGTTCGGATTCTTGCCGGGGAGGTCGACGGTACTACAGCTAATTAAGGTGGTAGATGATTGGATGCAAATTCTAGAAGATGGTGATGTAATAGACGTGGTATATTGCGATTTTATGAAGGCCTTCGATAAGGTCCCACATAAAAGGTTAATAGAGAAAGTTAGAAGCTATAATATAGGGGAGAAATGTGTGAAATGGATAGAAGCCTTCCTGAAAGATCGGAGACAGAGGGTATTGGTGAATGGAATAGGCTCGGGGTGGAGGGAAATTACAAGTGGGGTACCTCAGGGATCTGTGTTGGGACCATTGCTGTTCGTTATATTTATCAACGACTTGCCTGAAGTTATAACTAATGGAAGTGAGGTATACCTGTATGCGGATGACACTAAACTGTATAGAAGAGTGAGGAGTAAGGAAGATATGGGTTTGCTTCAAGGAGATGTGGAGGGCATGAAGGGATGGTCTGAGCATTGGTTAATGCCTTTTCATCCAAAAAAATGCAAGTACATGCGGATTGGGACCAGCAAGATAGACAAGGTAGGATACAGTATGTATGAAGCGATGGAGGAAGTGAGTGCAGAAAAGGATATAGGAGTAGTGATAGATAATAAGTTAAATTTCTCAGAACATTTAGCGGAAAAGATAAACAAAGCCAATAGAATTGTAGGGCTGATAAGGAGGACATTTGTGTCACTTGACGAAGAAATCTTCAGGAATCTATATACAGCGCTGGTTAGGCCACACCTGGAATATGCAAACCAGGTGTGGGCTCCATATATGGTAAAGGATATAGAAGCAGTGGAGAAAGTGCAGAGAAGAGCTAGCAAGCTGGTACCAACGTTGAAGAACGCGGGCTATGAGCAGAGGTTGAGGACACTGGGACTTCCGACACTGGCATATAGGAGAAAGAGAGGGGATATGATAGAGACTTTTAAGATAGTGTCAGGAAAGTACGATGAGGATGTGTGTGAAGGTATCTTCTTGATGCGGGAGGGAACAAGAACGAGAGGACACTCTAAGAAAATTTACAAAGAAAGAAATAGGCTTGAGAAGGCGAAGAACTCATTTTGTGATAGAGTGGTAAATGAGTGGAACGCACTGCCCCAGTATGTAGTCGATTCCGAATCAATAAGGGAGTTTGAAAGTAATCTTGATAAAGCATGGGGAAGACAAGATTTGAAGTTTGATTATAAAACAAAAATACAGAATAGTAAAAATGTTGCGTCTGCTACCGCCGCCGCCAACACCGTGAACGACCGCAGCAGTGCAAGCACTGGTACTGAGCTGGATACACAGGCATAGTTTGCCTTTTTCCAGAGGATCTACTGTAAGAAACTGTAAGAATATCAAGTGTAGAATTTAAGGTAAGGAAAGGTCTAATTTACCATTAACATTTGTTCTTGGTATGTTTGTATCAGTATAAATAACGATATAAGGAAAGATATGTATGCTATATGGAGGACCGATCGACCAATTACGTTTTTTCCCATAAGATATGTTGTTCACATAGTGCGAATTCACATAGTGTGACGCGCTGTATCGACCAATTTCTCGCGCTATGCGGGACCGAGCTGTACTGTACTTGAATTGTAGTTTCTTTAATCAGACAGAATTGACCAGAACATCCTGAACTTCCTATTTGACTAATTCCTTGAATATGATGAGAGTATCTTAATATATGTGCAACTAGTTTGCTTGGGAAACAATTTCACTCTCTCATACTATAGTGATATACTGTACGTTCTATGTGGTGGTTTTGTGTTTCACTTTCTCATACTATAGTGATATACTGTACGTTCTATGTGGTGCTTTTGTGTTTCACTTTCTCATACTATAGTGATATACTGTACGTTCTATGTGGTGGTTTGGTGTTTCACTTTCTCATACTATAGTGATATACTGTACGTTCTATGTGGTGCTTTTGTGTTTCACTTTCTCATACTATAGTGATATACTGTACGTTCTATGTGGTGGTTTTGTGTTTCACTTTCTCATACTATAGTGATATACTGTACGTTCTATGTGGTGCTTTTGTGTTTCACTTTCTCATACTATAGTGATATACTGTACGTTCTATGTGGTGGTTTGGTGTTTTTTCTTTCATAATATTGTTTTGGTAAATCTTCAATATATTATTTCCACATAGTGATTTTGATAAGTTCATTTGTCATTATATTGTGCAGTTTCTATTTTGGTTAGCCTAGTTTGTTTTACAAGTTTTACATTATATTTACATCACTGATCCCTTACAGGTCAATCAACTGAAAATCAAGGATCGTCGGCTGCCGATCTCAAAGAAGGTCAACTGTCCTGCAAGAATTGTAATGAAGGACATAATCAAGTTTCCTGGCTATAAGGTACCGGTAGAGGTAGAGGTATATTATATAAAGATCCTGTAGTACCAGAGAGTGGCCAGCATTATATTTGGAGGACAATTTGGTGCTGTATATATAGAATGACAGGATGATATTAACATTTTTATCATCTTTAATTTTGATCCTGGGTCCCTGGATCTTCTCCTGGGTGACCTAGATGTGTGTGTTTGTGTTTTGTTTTTTGTGTTGTGTTGTCCCTGTTTGGGCTCTGTCTCGAGTTGGCCACCCCAAGCTAAAAACAAATAAATAATATAGGTTTGAGCCCCGGAGGGAAGAAGGAAAACCTAATATTTAGTAGTGGCCCCGGAATCATTGACGATATGCATTAAACAATAATGGCACTCTTTGAACTCATGCGTCAGCTTTTCGAAACACTCCCAGAGTAATAAAGAGACCTACATCGTAAGCGTACGCTCATTCATTTACGGAATCGTCCTTATGATCGGGAGCTCACTACGAAAAAACTTTGTAAAAAATAGTAAAAGAAAAAAATTATTAGAACCACTAAAAGCTATGCTTCCCATCGTGTGGATGTTGATAGCGTGTATGTGCTCGCAGATGCTGCTGTTCCAAGCGCCATTCGTTCTTCAATGATATATCAATATAACTTAAAAACATCAATTACGAATGGGAAGGGGATGGAAGGGAGGGCCGGAATCGTCAATGATTTCGGGGCCACTACCAAATATTAGGTTTTCCTTCTTCCCTCCTGGACTCAAACCTATAATTTATTAGTGGCCCCTCCATCATTGACGATATGCCTGATATCTCAAGTCTGGAGGGGGACATTCATGACAAATATCAAACCACTAACAAATCAACAATAGGATGAGATAAAACCCAGATATAGAGTTCTAATACTTTATTTTGTATACAGTATACAAAATACTGTACATAAAATTTATAAAAGGAATACATGTAGGTCCCCGTGGTTGTTTACTGTATATATGGATGGAGTCATGAAAGAAATACTATCAAGAGCAGTGGATGTTGGTGTATCGCTGAAAAGGGAGGGAATTGAGTGGAAGCTACCTATACTGCTGTTTGCGGATGATACAGTTCTGATGAGTGATAATGAATGGGAGTTGCAGGGTCTGGTAAATGAGTTTGGAACAGTGTGCGAGAAACGGAATTTGAAGGTAAATACGGGGAAGAGCTAGGTTATGGTCTTCGAAAGGGGTGAAGTCACAGAGTGTGAGGTGAAGCTGAACGGTCAGGCTATGGAGATCGTCAACTCTTTTAAGTATCTGGGCAGTGTGTGGAGTAAAGATAGGACTATGAATGAAGAAGTGCGGGAGAGGGTACAACAGGGGAAGAGGGTTGTAGGAACGCTAAAAGCAGTAACAAGAAATAGGGTGGTCAGTATGGAAGTGAAGAAGTCCTTGCATGACAGTGTGGTAATCCCGACACTGACTTACGGAAGCGAAACATGGACGTTGGTTGAGAGACTCAGACCAAGAGTGAGAGCAGTGGAAATGAATTACTTAAGGAGTGCGTGCAGAGTTACATGGAGGGATAGACAGACTAATGAGGAAGTAAGAAGGAAGTGTGGTGTGGAGGTAGATGTGCTGGAAAGTGTGAAAAGGAACAACTTGAGATGGTTCGGCCATATGGAACGTATGGAAAGCGAGAGAATGACTAAGAGGGTGTACGAGAGCGAGGTGGAGGGACAGAGAGGGAGAGGTAGACCGAATGAGAGGTGGAAGGATGGAGTGAGGAAGTACATGAACGAAGGCGGTGCTGGTTGGGGGGAGGGGCGTCGACTGACTGGGGACAGAGGTGCATGGGGGCGGTTCATTCGTGGCCACCCCTTCGGGGATCACGGTGTCAGGCAATAGATAGATAGATAGGTAGCGTACTTAAAAAAAAACCTGTGTCCAAACCCTTCTGGAAATCATAGGATAATATTGTAGAAAAGTTTCTTGACATAAATCTATTAGGTACCTGTAAAAAACAGTTCACTAAATGTATCCAACATTCTAACTGTTAAATGAATTTTTGTTTATGAATATCTATTCTTATACAAAAATATTCTGACTCATGACTCATTGCAAGTTACTGAGTATCTTATAATAAATGCAGATCACATAAACTATTTGGTCATGTATCCAAAATACAAAAACAAAACATATCACTTTGAACTGTACTTCCAGTTCTTAAGATTAAGTATATCATAGTGAATTTGCACTCACAACCTGTCCGGCGGGGCTGAGGGTCTTAGCTATCAAGTGCCGTGCCCCCCCTCCCCCTTTCACTCTTAAAATTAGCCTTAATCCTAAAAGCACCAGACCATCAGACCCATTGTCTCAATGCGACACAGGTCAGACTCGGTTTATCTAGGGCAATAGATAGGTAACGCGTTAGGAAGGTGTGATTGGACGCCCATAACTGCGTACTTTGAATATCCGTGATTGAATAATTCTTCAAGAACCTAAGGGACACTGCCCATTTACGAATGTCATGTGCACGTCCCACGGTTCCCGGGTTGCTTTCCCGTATCACATTTCTTACAGTTTCTTACAGTAGATCCTCTGGAAAAAGGCAAACTAGGCCTGTGTATCCAGCTCAGTACCAGTACTTGCACTGCTGCGGTCGTTCACAGTGTTGGCGGCGGCGGTAGCAGACGCAACATTTTTACTATTCTGTATTTTTGCTTTATAATCAAACTTCAAATCTTGTCTTCCCCATGCTTTATCAAGATTACTTTCAAACTCCCTTATTGATTCGGAATCGACTACATACTGGGGCAGTGCGTTCCACTTATTTACCACTCTATCACAAAATGAGTTCTTTGCCTTCTCAAGCCTATTTCTTTCTTTGTAAATTTTCTTAGAGTGTCCTCTCGTTCTTGTTCCCTCCCGCATCAAGAAGATACCTTCACCACATCATCATACTTTCCTGACACTATCTTAAAAGTCTCTATCATATCCCCTCTCTTTCTCCTATATGCCAGTGTCGGAAGCCCCAGTGTCCTCAACCTCTGCTCATAGCCCGCGTTCTTCAACGTTGGTACTAGCTTGCTAGCTCTCCTCTGCACTTTCTCCACTGCTTCTATATCCTTTACCATATATGGAGCCCACACCTGGTTCGCATATTCCAGGTGCGGCCTAACCAGCGCTGTATAGAGATTCCTGAAGATTTCTTCGTCAAGTGACACAAATGTCCTCCTTATCAGCCCTACAATTCTATTGGCTTTGTTTATCTTTTCCGCTAAATGTTCTGAGAAATTTAACTTATTGTCTATCACTACTCCTATATCCTTTTCTGCATTCACTTCCTCCATCGCTTCATACATACTGTATCCTACCTTGTCTATCTTGCTTGTCCCAATCCGCATGTACTTGCATTTTTTTGGATAAAAGGCATTAACCAATGCTCAGACCATCCCTTCATGGATGAAGGCACTTGGTCCTCAATGGTTTGCCGCACACTATCATTGTCTGTGGCCTTCGAGACAGTGGACATCTGGCTTTGAAGTCTGTCAGAATATTCCCTGGTGCCCCCGGGGTATCCTCGGCAATGTTCGGTTAACACTTTAGCCGGTACTCGAGAACACGGAACCTTAAAACCCGGTACATTAGAACGGGGAATTATATAACCTTGCCGTACCGACTGCAACACTTGGCTAACGTCACTATCACTGTCTCTGGGAGGCGCCTCGGCTACCTCCGTCACTACCTCCAACCTGCCAGATTGGACTTTAGGCTTGGGTAAGGTAGTGACGGAGGGAGGAGGTGCCGTCCCCGGCGGTTGCCGGAGCCGCACACTCGACGTCTCCGTGCGAGACGTAACCCGTTTACTGCCTGAAGTTGACGCCTCCGGTGTCACTTTTTCCGGCGTGATTCTTCTTTTCTTGTTCGACGGCTGACTTGACTGGCCTGACGAACGTGAAGATTGTTTCAAGGGTGACCTGGATCGAGACCGGGTCCTGCCCTCGTTGTGTGGCGAATCCGGCTTGGACCATTTCGCATTCCGGCGGAGGGGAGGGGGGGGGTTAGATTGTGTGCTTGTGTCATCTGAGTCATCGTCCGTACTAATGAGTTCTTTCAAAATAACTTTAGCAGTTTTCTTTTTGGTCACCACGGAACGAATTGACTTAGCTTTAATAACCGGAGATTTTATCACCAAATGATCCCACATAGCCTAATCGTCGCACTGTAATGCCTTATGGACTAACTCCTTAGTATAGTTATTGAAGTTTTTTGTTTTTTTTTGTTTTTTTTCTATGTGATTGAGGGAGGCAAAAGGCATAACTGCCTATAGCGAGTGCCTCCCCCATAGTTGAAAGAGTGACAGGGCCAAAATCAAGGGACGTTCGAGCCAAAATGCCTGGACACACAGAGTTTGAAGCAATTTAAGTCATAGGAAGAGGGAAAGACTGATTCTGGGAGAGAGTTCCAGAGCTCAGCTGTTGAGTAGAAGAAAGTTTGAGAGTAACGTTTCACTCTTGGGTTGGAGAGTTGCACAGAGTAGGGGTGGGATTGAGTTGCAAGACGGGTACCACGTGCCCTACGTAAAGGAGGTGGTATGCACTGGGATAGCTCTGAGGAACACTGATTATTATAGTAGCGATAGAATAGCGAGAGAGATGCAACATTGCGGCGGAGAGAGAGAGATTGCAGAGAGTTGGTGAGTGGACGGGAGTTAATGATACGAAAGGCCTTCCTTTCAACTTTGTCTAGGAGAGCGGTGTGAGAGGAACCTCCCCACACATGTGAACAATACTCAATACAAGGGCGCACTATGCCCCTGTACAGAGCAAGAAGCTGTGCAGGGGAAAAGAACCCCCTAAGGCGGTTGAGCACACCCAGCTTCTGGGAGGCTGCCTTAGCAAGACTGGTAATATGGTCCTTCCAAATGAGAGCAGAAGAAAAAGAGACACCAAGAATATTGAGAGAAGATGAAGGGTTGATTTTTGTATTGTTGAAGAATAAGGGATAGTCCGCTGGGAGATCCTGACGGGAAGAGTGAGCCTTTATTTCTAATAAGGCCACTTGACACGTTGCTTCTTTATGATTCACGAAGCCTAGTACAAACACCACATCGCTTATTAGCCAGAGTCCTCTAGAGCAATCAAGACACGTTACACATTTCACGCAGAGCTTATGGCCAAAAATCGGAATGTTCATGCACCTAGGTGTAGTACAAAGAGTAGCGTACTCCATGATGGAATAACCCCCCCGCCGGGTTCGGCCCCCAGTCTGGAGCGCGTTGCCGAGGTAGAAGTGTGGGATCTGGAAAGAAATTTTCAAGAATCAATGCTCATAAGGATAACCCAAGACATTCACACATGTTATATACCTTGAATACGCCCGAAAAATAGATGTAGTAAACACCACTACTCTAAGTTTCCTGCATAGCCTTCTGGAAAACCACTCTCCGGTTTTCTCTTATTGAAGGTATTAAGACTACTTATTTATGATAATCCTTATCACCGGCCTATTTATCATTCAGTTAGAATGTGTTTTACGTTAACCTTACTCTTCCGCCGCGCTGACGGATCCCAGTTAACTAAACTCACCCGCCGCGCTGACGGAGTATCTCAGTAACCCGTCCGCCGTGATGACTGATTAGAAGTCTTCCTTGCCGCGTGAGGAGTTTATTAACCCTTCCTCCCTGGGCAGCATTTATAAATGTCTTCTGCGTGTCGTAAGAGGCGACTAAAGAGGTTGGGTCGGTGGGCTTGCGACCCCCACCCGGAAAAAAATACGTAGCAACGATAAACGAACAACCAGCCTCGTACGCGGACGGACCCTGTGTTGACGAACCCCGACCGACTATGGACAAGCCTACGGACATTCTGAGAATAGGTACATGGAACGTGAGTGGTATGAATGATGGCACAAAAGAGAGAGAGGTACTGGAAGTGTTAGTGAATGCCAGGCTGGATGTATGTGGAATGACGGAGACCAAATGGAAGGGTACAGATGTGAGAGAGTGGGAGTGTGGAATGGGTGTGTGTGCTGGAGTGAGTGAGGAGCAGGTGTGCATGTTTGTTTGTAAGTAACAAATGGAAGGAGTGTGTAAGAGAATATGGGTCTGTGGGTTCAAGGATTTTGTGGGGGGTGAGAATGAAAGTAGGAATACAAACGTGGGTGATTGTGTGTGTGTATGCTCCGACAGAGGATAAACCTGTAAGAGAGAAAGAGGAGTTCTGGGGGAATGTGGAGGCGTGCCTGGATAAGTTTGACAAGAATGAAAGAATATTTCTGATTGGGGATATGAATGGTAAGGTGGGTGATAGGAAAGTTGATGGAGTGGTGGGAGGGTGGGGGGTACCGTCAGAGGTGAATGGGAATGGTAGTGCACTTGTGGACGTATGTGTGGGGAGGAGGTTGTGGATAGCCAACACCTTCTTCCGACACAGAATGATACACAGGTACACATGGAAAGTGGTGTGGACGATGAAGGATAAGACAGTGGTGGAACGAAAGTCACTGATTGATTATATATGTGTGGATGAAAGAATGAAGAAATCTGTGATGGATGCTAGGGTGTATAGGGGTATTGGAGGGGGTCTGTCTGATCATTATGTAGTAATAGCTAAGGTTAGGATACAAAAGAAGTGGGTAAGGAGAGCTGGAGGGAGGCGAGAGGAAGGGGGAATGGTGAGGAGGGTGGGGAGGCTACAGGAGGAAGAAATCAGGGAAGAGTACAGGAGAGCAATAGAAAGACGACTAGGTGGGTTCGACCTGGAAGAAATGGAGGAAGTGGAGGAGATAAACAAGGTGTTTAAGGAAGAGATCTGTGAGGAGAAGAGGGAGGGGAGTGAAAGGTACAGCATGGTGGACAGAAGATGTAAAAATAGCTGTGGAAGACAAATAGAAAGCGTATAGAGAGTGGTTGGGTAGTAGAGGGAATGAAGATTTGGAGAGGCAGAAACGAGCGAGGTACGTGGAGAGAAAGAGAGTGGTGAAGAGAGTAGTGAAGGAAAGTAAGAGAAGAGTAGATGAGGAATTTGGAAGGAATCTGAGTGTAAAATGGAGGGAGTGTAAGAAACTGTTCTTGAAAGAAGTCAAGAAAGTTAGGGAAGGTAGCAAGGGAAACAGTAAGGGTGTGAAAAATAAGAATGGGAGAATGCTAGCCGAGAAGCAAGAGAGAGTCGAAAGATGGAGGGAGTACTTCAATGAGTTGCTAAATGTAAGGAATGAAGAGCCAGCAAACATAGTTGGATATGGTATGGGAGGGAAAAGAGGAGAAGTAGTGGAGGAGGAGGTGGGGATCAGGAGGTCAGAAGTGTGGGAAGCTATGAAAAGAGTGAAGCTAGGGAAAGCACCAGGAACAGATCGAGTGTGTGGGGAAATGTTGAGGTATGGTGGTGAGATAGAGATCGAATGGGTATGGAAAATGTGCAAACTAGCATGGGAGAAGGGGAATGCACCCGATGACTGGCATAATAGTCCCCCTATATAAGGGCAAAGAGGAAAGAGGAGTGTGTGGTAACCACCGAGGAATATGTCTTTTAAGCGTAGTAGGGAAGGTGTACAGTAGGGTAGTGATTGAGAGAGTGAGAGTGAGAACGGAGAAATGGATAGGCGACGAGCAGGGAGGTTTTAGGAAGGGAAGAGGATGTGTAGATCAGATTTTTACCCTGAATTGTGTTGTGGAGAAATATCTGGAGAAGCAACAAAAGGTGTATGTTGCCTTTATGGACTTGGAGAAGGCCTATGACAGAGTGGATAGAGAAGACATGTGGAAAGTACTTAGAATATACGGAGTAGATGGCAAGTTGCTGAATGCAGTGAAGAGCATGTATGAGGGTGCAAAGGCGGCAGTACATGTGTAGAATGAGCAGAGCGAGTTCTTTGACCTGAGTGTTGGGTTGAAACAGGGGTGTGTGATGTCCCCGTGGTTGTTTACTGTATATATGGATGGAGTCATGAAAGAACTACTAAGAAGAGCAGTGGATGTTGGTGTATCGCTGAAAAGGGAGGGAAATGAGTGGAAGCTGCCTATACTGCTGTTTGCGGATGACACACTTCTGATGAGCGATAATGAATGGGAGTTGCCGGGTCTGGTAAATGAGTTTGGAACAGTGTGCGAAAAACGGAATTTGAAGGTAAATGCGGGGAAAAGCATAGTTATAGTCTTCGAAAGGGGTGAAGTCACAGAGTGTGAGGTGAAGTTGAACGGTCAGGCTATGGAGATCATCAGCTCTTTTAAGTATCTGGGCAGTGTGTTGAGTAAAGATGGGACTGTGGATGAAGAAGTGCAGGAGAGGGTGCAACAGGGGAAGAGGGTTGTAGGAATGTTGAAAGCAGTAACAAGGAAAAGAGTGGTCAGTATGGAAGTGAAGAAGTCCTTGCATGACAGTGTGGTAATCTCGACACTAACTTACGGAAGCGAAGCATGGACGTTGGTTGAGAGACTCAGACCAAGAGTGAGAGCGGTGGAAAAGAGTTACTTGAGAAGTGCGTGCGGAGTTACATGGAGGGATAGACAGACGAATGAGGAAGTAAGAAGGAGGTGTGGTATGGAGGTAGATGTGCTGGAAAGTGTGAAAAGGAACAACTTGAGATGGTTCGGCCATATGGAACGTATGGGAAGCGAGAGAATGACTAAGAGGGTGTACGAGGGCGAGGTGGAAGGACAGAGAGGGAGAGGTAGACTGAAGGAGAGGTGGAAGGATGGAGTGAGGAAGTATATGAATGAAGGCGGTGCTGGTTGGCAGGAGGGGCATTGACTGACTGGGGACAGAGGTGCTTGGGGGCGGTTCGTTCGTGGCCACCCCTTCGGGGATCATGGCGTCAGGCAATAGATAGATAGATAGATAGAAAGTCCTATCCAGGCGATCTGGCCAAAAAACATTGTATGTAAACATAGGCCTATTTTTTTTATTTTAACTGCTAGAGAATTCACAAAAATCTCAAAATGTAGCCCTTACTTGTATTTGTAGAGAGGCATTGAGTAGAGTTCTCTAGGTCAACTGGTTCAGGTGTGATGACGATTTCCGTGGAGAGAGTTTTTCTGCGGATTTAGCCATATCGGACACTTTGGAACACTAATTTTCGCTCTAACTGGCAATGACGGACAAGGTTGGACTTCTTCTTGTTGAGGCTTGGCGGCACTCCGATCGGCTTTGTTTACAAACGTTTCGCCGCGCGGCTTTCAAAGCACGCTTAACCCGTACTGTACCGTAGGATACAGTAATAAAAGTCCCCAGCAGTCCCAAGCAATGTGGCCAAAATGGCAGGAGAGACCACGTTTCCCCCTCCACAGATGAGGCAACACTGGCCCTCCCACCCTTCAGCGGGTCTCATATAAGCTGAAGAGTGTTGCCATATCGGGCCAGCAGTGCTCACACGGCCGTGGTAACTGGTACAGCCTTGTACAGGCAGTTACAAGGAAATTACATTACTGACGACTATATCTGTCGCTGGGACTGGGGAGTTTCTTATGTACTGACGACTATAGTCGTCTCTGGGATTGGAGGGGTTAAGGATGCTTTCAAGCATACGCCCGGGCTCCTGGCTTTCGCAAGATGCGTCCTTTTAAAAGGCTGCCCGGGGAGGAAGGGTTAAAGTATAGGCGAGTCATTCCGGCTGGGCCGGAATCCCGTTTGGAAGCCTTCCCCTTCCGCCAGGAATTCGTTCTGGCACTCGACCACGAACGGGTTACTTGGATATTTTACTCTAGCCTGCCGAAGAGGGCATCCGGTAAAATAGCACTCGGCTATTTTCCGCCGGAAGAGTAGAACCAAAACTTTGTGTTATCTATCTCGTTTGCAACAAGATAGCAAAACACCCACGTACATATTTTATACCCGTCAGGACGTCTCTTGACACCTTCACTTCATTTACAATATTTGTTATGAAAGAGAAGGTCACATCTTATGGCTAAATTTATTAAAATTAACAAAATTAATTATAATAACACATCCTAGCCATAAAATATCCCTACACAGAGGCTGGCCACGTGGCCTAGGGCAAGCAGCATGACGACTCAGCGATATTTTTACCTCCTGGAAGAAACCAGTAGCCACCATCATCACGACGACCAGTGCGTAGGGAAAAAGACGACGCAGAAAACTACAGAAGGTTCTTCACCACGTGAAGCAACCCTTAACCCGTTGAGCCCCGGCTAGTTATAATATTTTGTTCACCCCAGTCCCAAGCCATTTTCACTTCTTTTTTTTGTTTGCTAAAATGGAAGACAAGGATGAGAAATGAAAAAAAAAAAAAAATCACCTCCGATATTTTTTTTTGGGGGGGGGGGGAGCCTCAAAAACATTTGTTGAGCCAAAATGGAAGAGAATGGTGAGAAATGAAGACAAAAATAAAAAAAAACTCATTTCGGTCATTTGGGGGGGGGGGGTTTCAATAGTTCGTCTCCCCCGCATGACCACCCGCCCGGGAGCACTAGGGTAAAAAAACTGAGTATGGCATTGTACGGCATACATCCTAAGGAGTGTCTCACGTAAATCTCAAGCCTCTAGCTCCCATACGACCGGAGTAATAAAGGTTCAAAGTGGCGGTGAACTAAGGGTGTAAACTATCCCCACTAAGCCCACCACCACCAGCCGCACGGCTGTCTCGGCCCGCTCACACCTACTGGCCCGGCTCCCACACACACTACGGTACCTCCCCCTCCTATTCTCCCGCCATTTCCTACCTTACGAGACACGTAAGTGTTTTTTATATGTCGGACGCACGTGATGCGTCGCTGGGAGTTGGTGATCAAACACTGCCGACGCAACACGTGCGACGCTGGGTCTCACTGGGTTAAACTATAGAGTCTGCCGATGAAAACAAATACGCTTAACCTACCAGAAAGGTAGCCAAAAAGCGGTGCCCTGAAGTAATAAGCCTCCTAAAATACTAGTTAGGCTAAAATGAGAGCAGAAATAACAATATACACATGGCGGCCACGTTCATAGGGGAACGAGGGGACGCCAGCCTAAGTACCCTAAAAAAACACACTCCTGGGGGCCGTGACAATCGGAACACCCATCCTATCTAATCTAAACCTATTCTAGAACATCTCAGATAATACAAATGAGTAAATAACTCACTAGTAGAGACTGTAGAATGACGAATGAAGAGAGGTCGGAATTCCACGTCCGTCGGCAACGGGCCCCAGAGTGAGAATGACGAATGGCGCTTGGCACAACAGCGTATACGAGCACACCCACGCTATCAACATCCACACGATGGGAAGCATAGCTTTTAGTGGTTCTACAGTAGAACTACTGTACATTTTCCGGCACGCTCGGGGGGAGAGCATACCGAATAACCCATAATTCCGTTGTACAGTGGAGCCCCCATTTTCGCTACACCGGTCTTCGTTGATTCAATTCTCGCACCACACACCAAATATTCCCAATTTCAATTCTCGCGCCAAAAGCCTCAATTCTCGCATCAAAATCCCAGCCGAAACCCGAAAAAATAGCAAAAATAACGAAAAACTTGACAAAACTAGAAAACAAACAAAAACAATAATTTTGTTTTAACATAACAAAAGAATCTGCCAGGCGCTTGCCGTTTAGAGACGAAATCCGAGTGAATCCGAGACCCGATCGTCAAATGCACAAGATTCCGCCATCTTTGTATGACGTCATCACTAAGCAGACGCTTGCAGTTTAGCTAGTATCTATGTTGACAAAACAACCGTTTGCAAGCCTTTTTGTGCCTGAACCCCTTATCTCTCGCATTTATTATAACCTCTAGTACATCTAGTGATAGGGATGGTTGGCCTGGTGGTAGAAATGAAGGAATTTCATGCTCAAAACACAGAGCAAAGACCAGTCCATGTCGGACGAAAGCGATTGAAATGCCTAGCCTAGACGATGTTAGCCTAGGCTCGGCTAAATATGACAATGATTTATAATAATATCTGTGTCAATACTGATAGCTCAGGAGAGCTGGATGGTGTCCGCATCTCAGCCTGGCCAGGTGGACTATGTCCTCGCGAGGAAGGGAGGATTCGGAAGGATGGATTTCGGGAGGTCGTGCATGCAGCTGCGTGTTGTCTGTGAGTGAGTGGATGGATCGGTGAGAGATATGAGTATGGATGTGCTTCTGGAAGTTGGTTCGGGGTGGGCAGGGAGGGAGAGAGGACAATAATTGTGTGTGATACCGTGTGCTGGGTGTTGTTTTGATATTTCTTGGTGTCTGTGGGTGTGTTGCCATGTAGTTTAGTGGGTGGTCTTGGTTTGTGGAGGCTGCTGCCAGGAATTGAGTGTCTCTCATGTCCAGATGGTCTTTGACTGAGGATTTTGGTTTCTTGATGTAGGTGATCTGTGGGTGCAGTAGCTGTGCAGCCTGTAATGATCTTCAGGGCTTTGTTTTGAATAGTCTGTAAGGTCTTATGATGTGTTTCAGCTAGGTTAGAAGCCCAGGCTGGGCTTGCGTATTCCATCACTGATCTTATGTATTGTTTATATACTGTGGTGGTAGTTTCTTTGTTGTGTCCAAATTTTGTGTGAGCAAGTGACCTGAGGGTGTTATGTCTGGGTGTCAGTTTCTTTTTAATGCGATAGGACGGATCCTTGTGGGACTCCGTTTGGAAAGTTTCTGATTTTAGATGACTGACCGGCAAAAGATACGTGTGCACATCTGCCTGCTAGGAAGTTGGCCAGCCACCTTTTTGTGATGTTGTGCATGTTTGTGTTGTAGATTTTGTTTGTTAGGTTGTGGCGGGGGATGGCATCGAAGGCTTTACTAATGTCGAGTGTGGCTAATAGTGATCTGTGTGGTGGTCTAGCTGAGTTGATGCCGTCGAAAGCTCTTTGTGTAAGGTCTGTGAGAAGAGTGTTTGTGGAGTGCAGTGGCCTAAAGCCATGTTGTGTTGGAGCTAGGGGTAGGTCAGGTGTAATTAGTTGTAATACTAGGCGTTCCATGACTTTGGAGGGGGAGCAAAGGAGTGTGATGGGGCGGTGCGAGGAGGGTAGCGTGGGGTCTTTGTTGGGTTTGGGGAATGTGATGATGATACCATGCTTCCAAATGTCTGGTATTGTGTTGTGTGAATAGCTGTAGTTTGATATGTTAGTGAGTGCTTGTATGCCCTGTGGTCCCAGGTGTCTGAGGTGTATGTTGTTGTTGTTGTTGTTGTTCCCTAAGCTGCCTGGCCGAACAGCCCCGAGTCCCTGAGGAAGGCCATGGCCACGATCGGGCTTTCCCACAGAGCTCTCATTGAGTGATGTTGGCGTAAGTGGTTGTGTGAAATGCAGTCTTCTATGATGTGTTTAATGGTATGGGGTGGTGTGGTACATCCCGGGCAGGCGTCGACAATGGAGTCATCCAGTCTCTTCTGATAGCTCAGGAGAGCTGGATGGTGTCCGCATCTCAGCCTGGCCAGGTGGACTCTGTCCTCGCGAGGAAGGGAGGATTCGGAAGGATGGATTTCGGGAGGTCGTGCATGCAGCTGCGTGTTGTCTGTGAGTGAGTGGATGGATCGGTGAGAGATATGAGTATGGATGTGCTTCTGGAAGTTGGTTCGGGGTGGGCAGGGAGGGAGAGAGGACAATAATTGTGTGTGATACTGTGTGCTGGGTGTTGTTTTGATATTTCTTGGTGTCTGTGGGTGTGTTGCCATGTAGTTTAGTGGGTGGTCTTGGTTCGTGGAGGCTGCTGCCAGGAATTGAGTGCCTCTCATGTCCAGATGGTCTTTGACTTTGAGGATTTTGGTTTCTTGATGTAGGTGATCTGTGGGTGCAGTAGCTGTGCAGCCTGTAATCATCTTCAGGGCTTTGTTTTGAATAGTCTGTAAGGTCTTATGATGTGTTTCAGCTAGGTTAGAAGCCCAGGCTGGGCTTGCGTATTCCATCACTGATCTTATGTATTGTTTATATACTGTGGTGGTAGTTTCTTTGTTGTGTCCAAATTTTGTGTGAGCAAGTGACCTGAGGGCGTTAAGTCTGGGTGTCAGTTTCTTTTTAATGTTTGTGGTGTGCTGTTTGAATGTCATATGAGTATCATATGTTACTCATAGGATTTTGGGTGTGTGTGTATGTGTTAGGGGTGTGTTGTTTATGGTGAGTTGAGGGATGTATTCGTGTTCTCCTGTCCAACTTGTGAGCAGGGTTGCGGTGGATTTGGCTGGGGCTAGATTAAATCTGTTTGTAGTGCACCAGCTATGTAGTGTGTTGAGATAGGGTTGAAGGAGATCTGTTGCTCTTTTTGGGTCATGGTGTGTGCATGTGAGTGTTATGTCATCTGCATAGGAGGCTAAGTTTATTTGGGGCGTATTAAGAAGAACATAAGAAAATGGGAGTCTGCAGAAAGCCGATTGGCCTAAGCAAGGCAGATCCCTGTCCCACACAACCCCAGTTCAATTACAAAGCCCAATTATAGGCTCAACACTCTAATACCCTGAGGATCATCTTACCAAAACGGTTAGAGATTAACGCAGGATTATGGGGGTATGCAGAGTGCTGATTGGCCCAACCCGGCTAATCCCCCTTCACACCCAACCCTTCTCGTCCATATGCTTATCCAATTTTATCTTAAAGCTCCCTACCGTTTTAGACCCCACTATAGCACTTGGTAGTCTATTCCACCCATCTACAACTCTGTTACCAAACCAATATTTGCCTATATCTTTTCTGAAACTAAATTTATCTAATTTGAAACCATTGGTACGAGTTCTTTCGCTATCACTGAGCTTTAGTACATTTGTTATGTTATGTACCCCCCAGGGGGTAAGGGGGCCTTCATCTAATGGTGGAGGAAAAAAAGAATATGCCTCACGCATCCTACTGCATGTCGTACAAGGCGACTAATAGGGGGGATGGTGATAGACTTGCGGACCAAGTAGCCATCACTATACAATGAAGCCTTGTTATTGGCGCTGGCATTGTCTCTATATGATAGTGCTGTGACAGGGCTTCATTGTACTTGCTCCAAGTTGCCTAATGGCGGCACACTGGCAGTGGGTGTCGCTCCCTCTGGACCCGGCCCTGGCGCCCTGGGCCCAACCTGGACGAAATCTGGGATCGGACTATACGCGCCGATCTCAAATCCAAGAACTTGACAAGTGAAGCAGCCCTTAACAGGGTTGCCTGGAACGCCGCCATTAGGACAAGAGACTGAAACTGCACTTATGTGTGGAACACTCAGTCTTAAAATGTTATGTATGTATGTATGTATTTGTTAATCCCACTACCCCACTTGAACACCTCTATCATATCCCCTCTAACTCTGCGTCTCTAACGAATGTAAACCTAATTTCTTCAACCTTTCTTCATACGAAAGATTTCTAATATTATGGATCATTTTTGTCATTCTACGCTGTACTCTCTCCAATGTAATTGTCCATTCTGTAATAAGGACACCAAAATTGGACAGCATAATCCATATGGGGTCTCACTAATGACAAGTAAAGTTTTAAGATAACATCAGCAGTTCTGTTACTCACACTCCTAGAGATGAACCCGAGAATCCTGTTTGCCTTATTACGAACGCTTATACACTGTTTTCTAGGCTTCAAATCATTGCTAACAAACACACCTAGATCTTTCTCACAGTCTGAATTTTCTAATTCTAAATTAGCTAGTTTATATTTAACATTTGTATGCATCTTCCCTATCTTTAATACCTTGCATTTGTCGATGTTAAACTTCATCTGCCAATTTACTGACCATTCATGTAAGGTATGTTATTGAAAAGGGTAGATGAACTGGGAGCAGAGAATATGGCATTGAAGGAGCAGCTGAAGGAATACGAAGGACGTTTCACGGAAGTAAAGGAGTCGACTGCATGGACGGTGGTAGGTAAACAAAAAGTCAAGGATTTGGAGGATATTATGAAAGAGCAAAAGGAAGAAATGAATATGACCAAACAAAGTTTTGAGAGTGCAGTTGTAGGGGTCATGAAGAACAAGGAGAGTGTCGTGAGGGAGGCCATGGACAGGGATAGGGGTGTAATCTTGTATGGAGATATAGAGACTCATATGAATGATAATGGAGTGAGAAAAGTGAGGGATATGGAGACAGTGAAGGAGGTCTTGAAAGGTGTGGATGAGGACGAATATGGATGGGAAGGGCAGGTGGAGGAGATCAGTAGGATAGGTAGATATAAAAGGGGAGAGATGAGACCTATAAGGGTACAGTTTAAAACTAGGGTAGTGGCGGAGACTGTGACAAATTTTAGTTGGAGGCTAAATACAAATGATAAACTGAAACACATAAGACTAAAGAAGGATTTGAGTATAGAACAAAGGAAAAAAATTAAGGAATTACAAGAAAAGGCTGATGAAAATAATGGAAAGTTGGATGAGGAGGAAAAGAGAAATTTTTACTGGAGAGTGAGGGACGGAAAAGTGAGGAAGTGGTTTATAAGAGTAGAAAGGAGGGGGAGATCAGGGAGGGGAGAGAATGTGATGAGAGTTGTGACGGAGGAGGAGAACGGGGTAGAGGTGTCACAGGGAGAGACAGGAGACAAAGAGGCAGACCCAGTAGTGCTAACAGGGGAGTAGGGTACGGACTGGAGGAGCGGGATGGTGTAATTGCTGGAGGAATGGTAGATGGATTAAGGATTATGTTTAGTAATGTGGATGTGTTTACTCAGGACAAGAAAAGAGAACTGATATGTAGGTTGCAGGATGAAGAGGAAAAACCTGATATCATAGCCCTACAGGAAGTAAGACCAAAAAATGTTAGAATTGAGAGGGAACTGGTGGAATATAGTTTGAAGGGTTTTGAGTTATATGAGAGAAATGCTATTAGAGCAGAGGTTGGAAGAGGACTGTTTATTTATGTAAGAAAAGAGCTCAAGGTTAATGAGGTGGATATGAGACAGCAGTATTGTGAGTATTTGTGTATTGAAGTAAAATGTGTAAGAGGATCAATTCTAATTGCCTCTATATATAGAAGCCCAAATAATAGCAGGGGAGAGGATGATAACCTACTGAAAGCAATGGAGGAGATAGATAATAGAGAGAACAAATATAAAATTTTGATTGGAGATTTCAATTTGCCAAGGATCAACTGGGCAAATTGTACTACTCCAGCGGGACAGGGTAGCCTGGAAAATAAGTTTATAGAGAAAGTGAGAGATTGTTTTTTAACGCAACATATTGTAGAGATGACAAGATATAGAGATGGGACGCAGGGGAGTGTACTTGATTTGATTTTTAGCAATGAAGAGGATATAGTGGAACATGTTAATGTGGATAGCCCTATAGGTCGTAGTGACCATGCCTGTATAAGCTTTAGTTGTAACATTAAATCGGAGAGGGATAATAAAAGCAATAGAAAAATATACATGTATGATAGAGCAGATTATGAGCTGCTGAGACGGTGTTTGGACATTGACTGGGGGGAATATTTGAACGGTGAAGACGCTGAAGGAATGTGGAGGAAAATTAGAGTCAAACTGGAGAATGCTGTATCCAAAAGTGTACCAGTAAGGGAATATAAGGATAAAACAAAATTGAGGAAAAGAACTAACCCAGAATTGCCAATGAAAAGAAAGCTTTGGATATTGATTAGAAGAAAGAAACGATTGTGGGAAAGATTAAAATTGTTTAAAAAAAGAACAGGGGGTCTAGTATAGAGGCTAAGGAAGTGGATCTGGAATGTAGACAAATAAACAATAAAATAAGGTGGGAAACAAGGAGGGGGGTGAAGGAGAGGGAGAGAGAGATAGCTAGAAATGTGAAGGATAATCCAAAAATATTCTGGAAGTACATTCAGGAAAAATTAACAAGAAGAGTAGGGATCCCAGAGCTGGTGGGGGGGTTGAATGATGGGAGTAGAGCGGAGACTGATAAGGAGAAAGCAGAGGTGCTGGGGAAATACTTTGGGGGGGTACTAACAGTGGAGTCGGAGGATGCAGTGCCTACTATTCCCATCAAACAGGCACCGGCACTAGAACTAGTAGATTTTTCCCATGCTAGAATAAGAAGGGCTATAGAAAAAATGAACAGAAGTAAGTCACCGGGACTGGATGGGATACACCCAAGAATCATAAAGGAAGGAGGGGAGATGTTAGTAGAGCCATTGAAAATGTTATTTGAGGTATCGTTTAATACAGGACAAATCCCGATGGACTGGAGAGAGGCGAACATAACAGCTATATTTAAGAAGGGAAAGAGAAATGACCCAGGGAATTATAGACCAGTCAGTTTGACAAGTGTTGTGTGTAAACTAATGGAAACGGTAATTAGAGAAGGAATAATGGATCATATGAAGTCAAACCAACTTTTCAGTGGGAGACAGTTCGGATTCTTGCCGGGGAGGTCGACGGTACTACAGCTAATTAAGGTGGTAGATGATTGGATGCAAATTCTAGAAGATGGTGATGTAATAGACGTGGTATATTGCGATTTTATGAAGGCCTTCGATAAGGTCCCACATAAAAGGTTAATAGAGAAAGTTAGAAGCTATAATATAGGGGAGAAATGTGTGAAATGGATAGAAGCCTTCCTGAAAGATCGGAGACAGAGGGTATTGGTGAATGGAATAGGCTCGGGGTGGAGGGAAATTACAAGTGGGGTACCTCAGGGATCTGTGTTGGGACCACTGCTGTTCGTTATATTTATCAACGACTTGCCTGAAGTTATAACTAATGGAAGTGAGGTATACCTGTATGCGGATGACACTAAACTGTATAGAAGAGTGAGGAGTAAGGAAGATATGGGTTTGCTTCAAGGAGATGTGGAGGGCATGAAGGGATGGTCTGAGCATTGGTTAATGCCTTTTCATCCAAAAAAATGCAAGTACATGCGGATTGGGACCAGCAAGATAGACAAGGTAGGATACAGTATGTATGAAGCGATGGAGGAAGTGAGTGCAGAAAAGGATATAGGAGTAGTGATAGATAATAAGTTAAATTTCTCAGAACATTTAGCGGAAAAGATAAACAAAGCCAATAGAATTGTAGGGCTGATAAGGAGGACATTTGTGTCACTTGACGAAGAAATCTTCAGGAATCTATATACAGCGCTGGTTAGGACACACCTGGAATATGCAAACCAGGTGTGGGCTCCATATATGGTAAAGGATATAGAAGCAGTGGAGAAAGTGCAGAGAAGAGCTAGCAAGCTGGTACCAACGTTGAAGAACGCGGGCTATGAGCAGAGGTTGAGGACACTGGGACTTCCGACACTGGCATATAGGAGAAAGAGAGGGGATATGATAGAGACTTTTAAGACAGTGTCAGGAAAGTACGATGAGGATGTGTGTGAAGGTATCTTCTTGATGCGGGAGGGAACAAGAACGAGAGGACACTCTAAGAAAATTTACAAAGAAAGAAATAGGCTTGAGAAGGCGAAGAACTCATTTTGTGATAGAGTGGTAAATGAGTGGAACGCACTGCCCCAGTATGTAGTCGATTCCGAATCAATAAGGGAGTTTGAAAGTAATCTTGATAAAGCATGGGGAAGACAAGATTTGAAGTTTGATTATACAGTAAACTTCCGTTAATCCGACGACCGATAATTCGAATCTCCCAATAGTCCGAATTTTTCAATTTGAGGCCAAATCCGAATTCACCCAATAGTCCGAATTTTTCAATTTGAGGCCAAATCCGAATTCACCCAATATTCCGAATTTTTGAATTTCCCGGGCGCGCGATATTTCCAAATATCGGCCCTCTAGCGGGCCAGGCCGGACTAAACAGTCTGCCGTTGTCGGTCTACCTGAAACGTTGTTTATCCCGTGTTTATCCTGTGATATAGTGACTTAGTGACTTAGTGATGGGTCGCACAGCAAGTTCAGGTGCACGAGGGAGGAATGACAAGAACAAACATAAGAGGAAGCACGTAACTCTGTCCATAGCTGATAAATTGCGAGTGATAGCGATGGTAGAGAAAGGCAGTGATCGGCGTAAAGTTATGGAAACTTTTAATATCGGTGCCTCCACAGTTTCAAACATAGTGAAGGCAAAGGCTAACTTATCGAAGTTTGTTGCCTTTGGAAAGTCAAGTTACACGGGTGATGTGAGAAAGACAATGAAAAAACCAAAACATGAAAAACTTGACGAGGCAGTGCATAAGTGGTTTACGGCCAAGCGGGCTGAGGGCAAGCCTATCTCAGGGCTTATGATAATTGAAAAGGCCAAGCAATTCCTGCGGGATATGAATATGGAAGACGATATAAAATTCTCCGACGGCTGGTTGAGCAACTTTAAAATTAGGCATGGGATTAGGGTCCTAGATGTCGCCGGAGAAAAGAATTCTGCCGACAAAGAGGCCGCCGATCGGTTTGCACACATTTTTGCTACCATTGTTCATGATCACCAGCTGACCCCAGACCAAATCTTTAACGCCGACGAGACAGGGCTATATTGGCGCTGTTTGCCAACAAGGACATTAGCTGGTAGAGGAGAGAAGGCTGCACCCGGATTCAAAATGAATAAAGAACGTCTCACAATCCTGCTGAGTGGGAATGCTTCCGGTAAATGTCGCAATCGTTTGTTTGTTATCGGCAAGGCTAAGAATCCCCGTGCTTTCAAGAACATGCGAGGGAAGTTGCCAGTGATCTATGATGCACAGAGCAATGCATGGATGACTGCCCAAGTATTCCATGATTGGTTCTTTAAACACTTTGTTCCCGAAGTCAAGGCCTACTTCAAGTCGATTGGCCTTTCTGAGGACACCAAGGCTGTCCTATTCCTGGATAACTGCAGAGCACATCCCCCTGCCCACGAACTAGTGTCTGGAAACATCTTTGTCACCTACTTGCCCCCTAATGTGACTAGTCTGATACAACCAATGGACCAGGGTGTGTGCCAAAAGTTTAAGCAGAGCTACAAGTCCTCATTTGCCCGCAGCTGATTAACTCTGATGCATCAGTAAAAACTTTCCAGTCTAAGTTTTTCCATCAAGGATGCCATATATGATGCTGCCCTAGCCTGGAAGGATGTTTCAGAGGTAACCCTCAAGAAATGTTGGAACAAGCTGTATGCCCAGGTTGATGACCCTGAAGAGGTTGAAGAAGATGAGCACGATTTCGAAGGCTTTCTTGGGCGTCGCAGGGAGGCAATCAACGAAATCCGAGGCCTGATGGATACCGTGCCGGTCAACGACCCCAAGAGGATGACTGAAGAGGATATTGAGGAGTGGGTTGATGTGGATGGTGACCTGCAGGGCGAGGAAGAGGTGACAGATACAGAAATTATCCGGAGTGTTGTGGAGCCAGAATATGTTGAGGAGCACTCGTCTGAGGAAGAGGAAGAGGCAGATGGCGATGGCAAAGTAACCTGGAAGGAAGCTGCTACCTATTTCGATGGTATGGTCAAATTTGTGGAACAGTCTAGCCAATATAATGCAAGTGAAACAATCGATTTCCACATCCTCCGTAATGAGTTCTATGAGAAAAGGGGCAGGGCAGTCAAGCAGGCAGACATCAGGGACCTGATGAAAAACATGCACCAACGGGGCCGCCGATCAGATGAACCAGATAACCCTAGACCTGCAACAATGCCTCTCACAGACGACTCGCGTACCAGCTCACCTGAACCTCTTACCACACCAGAACCTATGCCTCCTGCTGATTTTGAAGGCTGGGAGGACCTAGCATCCCCTGTGAAGGCCACTCCTGAGGTAGCCCCAGCCGCCCCTGTGGTAGCTCCTGCCAGCCTAGCCACTCCTGAGGTAGCCCCAGCCGCCCCTGTGGTAGCCCCAGCCGCCCCTGTGGTAGCTCCTGCCAGCCTAGCCACTCCTGAGGTAGCCCTAGCCCTAGCTCCCCCTTCAGATATTGAAGGCTTGGAGGATATGGCTGTGGAGTAATAATCAGTGAAGTGTAGTAGATTTAAGGACCCCCAAAAAAATATAAAACCAGCAAAATAAAAAAAAAAAAATAAGTCTTTTTAAGTTAATTTTACATTAACCCTCCAGCCCCGGGGGCTATAGCTTGCGACTGTGCTCCGGTACCGGGTGTTTTGACGATCTTTGGCCTATGTTAACTACTCTGTAAGTCAATGAATATGTCATGTAATGTTGTAAATAAAAAAGAATAATGTTCCACAAACCTTCCTCTGTCGAATGGCGTTGAGTAGAGGTCTCTAGCCCCTCTGGTTGCATAATGGTGAGCGCGGGAAGACGAGTGCTTTTCGGCGGCAAATTCTTCCCGCGTTAGGACGCGTCGCCTCGGCCATGGCTACGACGCACCTAGCCGCTCGCCGCGCCAAAGTATTTATCTCCCTTAGACGATTTTAGTGTTTGATATTGAGAATGTGATGTTTATTTGATATTTTCTAGTTATTTTGAGGCCAATTATATAAAATATGTTTATTAGGGTATCACTGTCACTGATATTGCTAATTTTCACTCGATACCGTACATTTTATTAGTAATTGAGGTAGCTTATTGTTGTATTAGGCACTGATTATTCGTTATCACAGGTGTTTATTATACTTTGGCCATCAAATATTAGGTCTTGTGTCACTTTCACTTTGACAAATATGCTTTAGAGTGTCACTGTCACTGATAATGCTCATTTTCACTCGATACCGTACATTTTATTAGTAATTGAGGTAGGTTATTGTTGTATTAGGCACTGATTATTCGTTATCACAGGTGTTTATTATACTTTGGCCATCAAATATTAGGTCTTGTGTCACTTTCACTTTGACAAATATGCTTTAGAGAGTGTCACTGTCACTGATAATGCTCATTTTCACTCGATACCGTACATTTTATTAGTAATTGAGGTAGGTTATTGTTGTATTAGGCACTGATTATTCGTTATCACAGGTGTTTATTATACTTTGGCCATCAAATATTAGGTCTTGTGTCACTTTCACTTTGACAAATATGCTTTAGAGAGTGTCACTGTCACTGATAATGCTCATTTTCACTCGATACCGTACATTTTATTAGTAATTGAGGTAGGTTATTGTTGTATTAGGCACTGATTATTCGTTATCACAGGTGTTTATTATACTTTGGCCATCAAATATTAGGTCTTGTGTCACTTTCACTTAGTTATATGATTTGTAAACGATTTATATACAATTTATTGTGTCTTTTTTCACTGATTTCTATATTTCTATAGGTTCTAATCATATGAATGTCACTTGGTATATACATATGTGTCACTTTCACATATTATTATGGTGTAATTGTATTTGTATCAATGTTCTCATAATACATGACTTTTGTATTACAATACATTGGTTTTCTTCCACTTTTTGCCTATATAATTATAGCGTACATATTGTCATTTTATTTGGCAATTTCAGTATGATTATTAGAACTCCAGCTTGGAGTGGTAATCAAAGAAGCAATCTACAGCACAGAGTGCCACCTTGCACTCCACACACTCCAGGGTTGACTTTTTACCTGACCTCGGCTTCACCCTGCTGTTGTAGCAGACATGGCACCGCTTCTGCTGTGTTCTTCCGGATTCATTCTGAGGCAGGGAACCAAGCCTGTGCCTAGTCAAGTATTGAGCAGACTGCAAGCGGTCAATAACGGCGGGCCCAGGATGTGCCACTGCCCTCTGTGGCATAGCATACTTCTCCAGGAGCTCCGTCAACACCTGCTTTTGGAACCTCCGCAGGCTATTGAACTTCATGGGTGTGTTCACATTCCGAAGCTTGTATATGTTGTAGGCATTCAGAACTGACATGTCCACCATATGCAGAAAGAACTTTTTGTACCATCTGCACGAGGTACGCAGGCAGTCAATGAAGCCTATCTGCATGTCGGACTTGTCCACCAGCCTCATGTTGATGTTGTAGTCCAGGACAGCATCGGGCTTGGTCACCCTGGCCTGGGTGCGGCGATCCACCTTGCCAGTCTCCACCATTTCCCCCTTGTGGATGGTGGTCAGGAGGTTGACCTTCCGCTGGTCGTGCCAGTGGATAGCCAGAATGGGCCCCGACTTCTTCTTGAACACATCACCTTTTTTGGTCTTTGGAGGGAAAGGTGGCATGCCCTTCCTTTTCCCTCGTACTGTGCCTACAGTCCCCGTCTTGCGCTCATGCAGGTACTGTGAGAGAGTGGGGGACGTGTAATAATTGTCCGTGTAGAGGACGTGATTCTTATGAAAGTAGCGGTCCATCATGGCTTGCACCACTGCTCCGCCAAAGCCAATGAGGGGGTCCACAAGCAAGTCCCCTTCCTTCCCGCTGTAGACCA
Organism: Paralithodes platypus; assembly: GCA_032716605.1. Classification (NCBI taxonomy): domain Eukaryota; kingdom Metazoa; phylum Arthropoda; class Malacostraca; order Decapoda; family Lithodidae; genus Paralithodes; species Paralithodes platypus. Next base: position 4,596,646 of record CM064538.1, on the reverse strand, counting down.
GGAAGTCCAGGACATAGCCAGTTTGGCAGTCGCACAGCACAAAGAATTTTATGCCAAAGCGATGTCTTTTTGAGGGGATGTACTGCCGGAAGCTGAGTTTTCCCCGGAACAGCACAAGAGACTCGTCAATGACGACCTTGCGGAAGGGCTTGAAGTAGGAGGTGAAGCGTTCTCGCATCATCTCATACAACGTCCTAATCTTCCACAGCTTGTCTGGGAGGTGGACGTCAAGGTTGGTGACAAGATGGAGCGCTGCGAGGATATCAAGGTACCGGTCGCGAGACATATATTTCCCGAAGGCAGGGGTGGATATCAGATCATTGGTGATCCAATAGTCAGGCAACCTATGCTTCTTGACATGAGGCATTAGCATGGTGAGTGCCAGGAACACCATGAACTCTTTATGAGTCACTGGGGTCCACTGCCTCATGTGGCCCTTGGTCACCTTTCCCAAAAAGTGGACCTGGAATTGGTGCTGCTTATTTGTCTCTTTGACAACATAGCCTACCACCTCCTCATCAAAGAAGGCCTCAAACAGTTCGTGTGGTGGAGCATTGGGGCCTGCAGGAAAATTGGGGGTAACGCCTGAACCCTCCAGTACCTCATCAAAAGCTGGCACATCAGGGTTGTATGCATCCTCATCAACTACGTCTTGCCACTGAAAAACGTAGAATGGGTCTTGTCTACGCTGACGAGGAGCTCCAGCTGGTGGCCCAGCACGCCCACGGCCAACTCGGGAGGCGCGCGCCTAGGGCGGCGAGGGCGGCGGCCAGGGCGGTGGGCAGCACGACGGGCAGCACGACGCCGGGCCAAGCGGATGGGTCGAGGGTCGTCGATGTCCATATAGTCATCGTCAGAGTGGTCATCTTGCCCTGACGGTGGACCTATGTAATCATGGCCAGAGTCTTCAGAGAGGTGCCCTTCATCATCAGTGGCCCCCACATAATCTGGCGGGGAACCAGTGATGCGTGGGCGGCGTGCGGGTGGGCGAGGTGGGGAAGGAGTGGCAGGTGAGGCTGTGTCCCCCCGAGGTCCCGGGCTCCTTGGCCTTCGACGAGTGACAGAAAGCAATGTTTCACTGTCACTAGGGCCAGGTATTGGTGATGCGAGCTCAAAGACTTCTTCAGGAAGACATGTTGAAGGCGGGAGAGGTGGGGAGGACCGTGGGGAAAGTTGCGGGGACGTATGGCTGGGGCCGGCCGAGGTGGACGCCGCGGGAGCCTCGAACAAAACTCTCTTACTTTTCTTAATTTTCTTGGTATATTTCCTACCTTTCCCCTTTTCGGCAGCAGTATGTCTCCTGTCGGGGGACCTAGGAGGCAAATAGGCCGAAAGTGTGGGGTCCTCAACCCTTGGCAATGGTGGGGGTGGTGGGGAAGAATGCGGGGCATCCGGGTCATCTTGGGTGGCGTGGGTAGATAAGGGAGACAATGGCGGACGAGAAGGGTCACCACGCTGACCCTCACTCACAGCCTCATCCTCACCAAGTAGTTTTGCTTGTTCCCTAGCTGCCGCGGCCGCCTTCTCAAGTATTTTCTGCTTATACAAATGTAGCTTGAAAGGCGATTTACCAGGGGAAGGGCTTGGCGTCGTGTCACTTAAGCGAAATTTGGTGAGTGACCTTGAACTCTCCCACTCGCTCACTCTCTCAAGTTCACTGTCTTTAGGTAAACCAGCTTCCTCAACAACTGGTACATCACCTTCATCACTCTCATCACTGTCATGTTCTCTCGCAAATCCCAGGAATTGCTCTTCTTTATCACTCTCATGGCCATAATCACTCGACTTATAATTACTGGAGTCGTCACTGACTTCATCATCAACATTATGCTTGGCATCAGCTCGCTCATAAAGTCTCAATGTCGTCTCAATACCTCCGGGAGATAACACATTTAGGCGATGGCGTCGGGGTAAGGCGCGACGAACAAGCAAGGGCGTCGTAGGAAGCACGGTATCGGACACAGCGGAATCACTATTTGGCGTACTGTCCATGATGGCGTCGGGGTAGATACTGTTGCTGTGGCGGAGTTTACGCCTGGTGGCGCCACCTACCGTCCCACGATACCGAAAATGTACGCGCGGCATTCGAAAGCACGCATGCAAGCAATGGGCGTTCAAGAGCCCTTCCGGGTTGCGCGGGCCGAGGTTGTTATGGGCGTTCAAGAGCCCATCCGAGTTGGAGGGGTTAAAGTACACTTACAGTACAGAGCAGTGATTATAAGTTACTAATATGGGGCTAGGGGGCTAGTGGCTGGGTTGGGGCTGGTGCTGGGGGCTTATCTTCAATGCTACACATCTCTTCTCTTCATATAAGGTGAGTTAAAGTCATGATTAGTCATTATTATCATTATTATCATTATTATCCTGTGTTTGTGTCTTGGTTTGGGTCTTCAAAAAAAAGTCGGGGGGGGGGGTAACGTCCGATAATCCGAAAAATCCACTAATCCGAACGAGGGCCGGTCCGCTGCCCTTCGGATTAACGGAAGTTTACTGTAAAACAAAAATACAGAATAGTAAAAATGTTGCGTCTGCTACCGCCGCCGCCAACACCGTGAACGACCGCAGCAGTGCAAGTACTGGTACTGAGCTGGATACACAGGCATAGTTTGCCTTTTTCCAGAGGATCTACTGTAAGAAACTGTAAGAAGTATCTAGATCCCATTGGAGGCACTCTATATCGCTATCTGAATCAATTGATCTCCCCATTTTAGTATCGTCTGCGAATTTACTTATCCTACTAGTTATACCTAAATCTAGGTCATTTATGTATATAAGAAACAACAGGGGACCTAATACCGATCCCTGGGGGACACCACTTTTGACTGCTCCCCACTCTGACTTGGTACCATTTATGCTGACTCTCTGTTTCCTACCAATTAGCCATGACCTAATCCATCCCAACAACGTAGTTATATCGTGGGTGTAGTTATATCGTGCATGTACAGATTGAAGAGTGCGGGCGATAGGACGGATCCTTGTGGGACTCCGTTTGGAAAGTTTCTGATTTTAGATGACTGACCGGCAAAAGATATGTGTGCACATCTGCCTGCTAGGAAGTTGGCCAGCCACCTTTTTGTGTTGTTGTGCATGTTTGTGTTGTAGATTTTGTTTATTAGGTTGTGGCATCGAAGGCTTTACTAATGTCGAGTGTGGCTAATAGTGATCTGTGTGGTGGTCTAGCTGAGTTGATGCCATCGAAAGCTCTTTGTGTAAGGTCTGTGAGAAGAGTGTTTGTGGAGTGCAGTGGCCTAAAGCCATGTTGTGTTGAGCTAGGGGTAGGTCAGGTGTAATTAGTTGTAATACTAGGCGTTCCATGACTTTGGAGGGGGAGCAAAGGAGTGTGATGGGGCGGGTGCGAGGAGGGTAGCGTGGGGTCTTTGTTGGGTTTGGGGAATGTGATGATGATACCATGCTTCTAAATGTCTGGTATTGTGTTTGTGAATAGCTGTAGTTTGATATGTTAGTGAGTGCTTGTATGCCTTGTGGTCCCAGGTGTCTGAGGTGTATGTTGCTTATGTTGTCTAGGCCACAGGCGGGTGAGTGCTTGAGATTGTTGATGATATGCTTTGTCTGGTGATTGGTGAAGGGTGTATAGTCAGGGTCTGTGGGGAATTGTCTCTTACGTCGGATGACACGTCGGTCGTCTTTGTGAGGTTTTAGGTGCTGACATGTGAGAAGTGATTGATGAGAGTGTTTGCTTGTTGTTTACATGAAGGAGTAGAGTCTGTTGTTGTGATTGCAGCATGTGATTGTATTGTGTTGCTATTGGAAAGTGTGATGCTGTTTAGTGTTTTGTAGAGTTTTTTGGGGTTTGTTTTGTGATCAAGTGTTTGTAGGAAGTTATTCCAACTTAGTTTTTGTTGTTCTTGTATTTTGTTGTTAGTTTGGGTGTTGAGTGCTTGAATTTGTTGTGTGATGTCTTGTGTGTGGGGTGCTGGGGGAGTGTTTCAGTATGTCGCGTTGTCTGATGAGGTTTTGAATTTCTGGTGTGAAGTTGGGGTTGTGTCTTTTTCTGTTACCTCTTGGAATGTGTTTCTTGTCAGCGTTTTGGATAGTTTTATTGAGTATGTGTACAGCATTGTTGATGTTATTACAGGGTGTACTGTTTAGAGTTGTGAAGTGTTGTTCTGTCTCATTTGTGAATGCTTCCCAGTTAGCTCTTTTATAATTGGTGTATGTGTGTTTGTGGCTAGCTGGGGTGAGTCTGGTTTTGGTGGTGATAATGATCGGGAGGTGGTCAGAGCCTAAGGTTCTGACCACCCTCCAGGATGTTGTGGGGGCGAGTTCTGGGGAGCAAAAGGTGATGTCTGGAGATGATGGGTTATAGAGGGCTTGGTGAGGAATATGGGTATGTTGATGAATGTCGTTAAGGATGATGAGGTGATTGAGTGTAAAGCGAGGTTAATGACACCAGTGGCACCAATATGGCAACAGTTGACAGATCTCTGTTACTATAGGGTCTTTAGCATATTTGAGTGTAAAGAGAGGTTAATGACACCAGTGGCACCAATATGGCAACAGTTGACGGATCTCTGTTACTACAGGGTCTTTAGTATATTCTCCAGTCTTGCATTTGCAGCACTATACTGAATTTTATATTAGTTACTTTATCTATTTTTGTTATTAACCTCTTAAGTGCGCATGGGGGTAATTAGACACCTCTGCCTGTGCGCATGTATTTGAGCTGTTTCCATCACTAAAATATTAATTTTACCATAAATAGCATTAATACTTATCCATACGCACCTATTATGGGTTGATTATAAAGGTATTAACCTGTTACAACAATAAAACGAGTGAAAACAGCGTTTGGATGGTCAAAATCGGAGATACAGGCCGCGAGTTATATAATGTATGGGTGAGGCAACGTGCTTTCCCGCCAATTTCCTCCAAGGCCACTGAGACACAGTCGATCGATACTCTCTCTCTCTCTCTTGCACTCGCTTGCTAACAGTGATGACAATGCCCTGCTTGCAACTCGCTAATGTTAGCACGAAAATATACCTCAGAATAAGGGAATAACAGGGAAAATAGGTGATAACTGAAGGAGGGGAGGAAAGTGGGGAAGGAGGGGAGGTAGAGGAGTGATATTTTGCATGGCCCAGGGGCAATTTTTTTTTTTTTTTTTTTTTATGTTTAACCCTCTGTTCCCGGAAAGGCTCTTGAACGCCCATAAAAAAGCATACACGAGCTGCCCGGAAGGGCTCTTTAACGCCCAGTGGTTGAAAGCCTGTGAGCTGGGTGTGCGAGGGGTCGGTCCGACGCATGTAAACAACAGCCGGCTGGACCGACGCCCCGCATCTCCGGCCACAAGAAGGAGAGCGTTGCTTGTTCGTGTGTGCCTGTATGTTGTTGTTAAGTATCGAAAAGTAGTGTAAAGTGGCTGTTGTTGCTGTAAGTTATCTCCAATGAAATCATCATCACAACTGAACCAGTTGACTTAGAGAGCTCTACTTAACGCCATTCTACAGGTAAATAACACAGCTACGCTTGGGGAAGCGTGGGAATGCGGAAGCAGTCAGAATAACAAATATATGGTAGCCTAGCCTAGACGTTTTTCGGCCAAAACACCCGGGTTTCGGGGAATATTTATGTAATGCGTAGCCGGGGCTGGAGGGTTAAAGTTGATTTTTTTTTTCTCTGACTCTTAACCCGTATAGCCCCAGCGACGCGTCGGCGATGTATGTAACGCACAGCCCCAGAGACGCGCCTGGCGCGTCACCCTAATTGCGCCGACCGTAACCTCAGGTGTAGCCACTCAAGAGGGCTCAGATTTGTATGGGAACTGTGTACGTATCCCACGCAACCGTGCAGATGCTTGAAAACTCTCAAAATCTACGTGCGTGCGACGGGCGCGCAATAACCTGGTATTTTGGGATAATTGCCTTCAATTTTTTACTCTTGTAAAATCCGTTTTCGGGGGCTCTGTAGGACCATTTTTTAAGCTTTTTGAGCGGTTTTTCGTGGTTTTTCCTTCATTCCTAACCCATTCGCTATTGTTTCTGGAATAAAACCATTTTTTGAAAACCGGCCGGGTTCTGGTGCGCAAACATTATAAAACTAGCCGGGGCTCCACGGGTTAAGAGTATTCCCGCAGTCCGCCGGGGGAACTCTTAAGAGTCTTCCCACAGTTCCCGGGTTAATAAGACTCAAGCAAGTTTCTACTGTGTATTTTTTTTTATAATTTACAAGACATTTAACCCCTTCTGTACCGGCGACGTCGTTTTCATTAAATGTCAGCTACATTTAGATGATTTTATGAAGCTTAGGAAGGATATGTGGTAGGCAAAAGGGTTCATTGCGATAGTTTGTAGCCTTTTGATTGGTATACATCTTTCCTAAGCTCAATAAAATTGTCCAATAGTTGCCAGAATACAATGAAAAGTACATCACCGGTAAAGAAGGGGTTAAGAGTTTTTCTATTTGTCTATAATAAAAGTGTCCAGTGGTGCATTGCTTATACCCTGTTCATTTTAGGTAGGCCAGAAATCCCAACCCCAACATCTCATAACTCAATAAGGACTAAAGTAATCTAGCTAATATTTCTACCAATTTTGGTTTGTTTAGTTTGCAAGTTTTACATTTTAATTTGAGAAAAGTCAGCCAGGTAATAGGTGTGGATTTTTTTTTAGAAAAAATTGGGAATGGGCCTGAGTACATAGATATATTTTTGCTCTCTTTTTGAGTTACAGAGGATAGAGGTCATGATTTCTGGCCTTGCTATAATAAATGGACAATAGTGAGCTCGGCTAACAATTGTGAGAACTCAAGTTTGATCCTTGAGAAGGTCGAGGGAGATGCATTTTTTTTTCTATGTGAATGAGGGAGACAAAAGGCATAACTGCCTGCAGCGAGTGCCTCCCCCAGATTTGAAAGAGTGACAGGGTCAAAATCAAGGGACGTTCGAGTTAAAATGCCTGGACACACGGAGTTTGAAGCAATTTAAGTCATAGGAAGAGGAAAAGACTGATTCTGGGAGAGAGTTCCAGAGCTCAGCAGTTGAATAGAAGAAAGTCTGAGAATAGCGTTTCACTCTTGGGTTGGAGAGTTGCACAAAGTAGGGGTGGGATTGTGTTGCAAGGCGGGTACTACGTACCCTACGTAGAGGAGGTGGTATACGTACACTGGGAAAGCTCCGAGGAACACTGATTATTGTAGTAGCGATAGAATAGCGAGAGAGATGCAACATTGCGGCGAAGATAGAGAGTTGGTGATTGGACGGGAGTTAATAATACGAAAGGCTTTCCTTTCTACTTTGTCTAGGAGTGCAGTGTCAGTGTGAGAGGATCCACCCCACACATGTGAACAATACTCAATACAAGGACCCACTGTGCCCCTGTACAGAGCAAGAAGCTGCGCAGGGGTAACGAACCCCTTGAGGCGGTTGAGCACTCCCAGCTGCTGGAAGGCTGCCTTAGCAAGACTGGTAATATGGTCCTTCCAAGTGAGAGCAGAAGAAAAAGAGACACTGAGAATATTGAGAGAAGATGAAGGATTGATTTTTGTATTGTTGAAGAATAAGGGATAGACCTCTAGAGGTTCCTGACGGGTAGTAAGATGGATAAATTGGGTCTTGGAAGCATTAAATGCAACAAGGTTTTCTCTACCCCAATTGGAAATAGTAGCTAGATCAGAAGACAAGTGTTTTATGGCTTCATTACATTTGATTTTGAGGGACTGCTAGCTGGGGTGTTCTGGAAAACTAATTGAGTAGCCTAGTGTAAGGTAGAGTCGTCTGCATATGAATGGATGGGACTGGATGTACAGTTGAGAAGATCATTTATGAAAATTAGAAAGAGGATAGGAGATAAGACAGAACCCTGAGGAACACCGGAGTTGATAGGATGAGGAAGTGAGCGATGGCCGTCCACAACCGCAGCTATGGAACGGCCGGAGAGGAAATTAGAGACAGAGGTACAGATGGAGGGACAGAAACCGAAGGAGGGTAGTTTGGAAATTAAAGATTTGTGCCAGACTCTATCGAAGGCCTTTGATATGTCTAGTGCAACAGAAAAAGTCTCACCGAAGTCCCGAAAGTTGGATGGCCAAGAGTTAGTAAGATATGAAAGAAGATCACCAGTAGAGCGACCCTTAAGGAAGCCATATTGGCGATCTGAGAGCAGATTATGAGAAGAGAAATGCTTAAGAAATTTGGAAGCAAGAATAGTTTCAAAAACTTTAGAGATTCAAGAGAGGAGAGCAATTGGACGATAGTTGGAGGGTTGAGAGCGGTCACCCTTCTTTGGGACAGGTTGAATGAGAGCAAACTTCCAGCAAGACGGGAAGACGTTAGAGGAGAGACAGAGACGAAAGAGTTTGCCTAGGCAGGGGGTCAGCACGAAAGCACAGTTTTTGAGTACAACAGGAGGAACACCGTCCGGACAGTACGCCTTCTTAGTATTAGGCCCAGAAAGGGTAGAAAGTACTGTACATCTTTAGAAGAGATTAGGATATTAGGCATAAGTAGAAGAGAGGGGTGTGGAGACGGAGGAATAGCACCGGAATCATCCAAGGTGGAGTTTCTAGCAAAAGTTTGAGTGAAGAGTTCAGCTTTGTCAGAGGAAGAAGTGATGGTTGTGCCATCAGCGTGTAAAAGGGGAGGGAAAGACGAGGAAGAAAAATTGTTGGAGAGGTTTTTGGCTAGATGCCAGAAAGCTTGGGAAGAGCTAGAGTTGGATAGTTCAGTGCATTTATTATTGATGAAAGAGTGCTTGGCAAGTCGAAGAACAGATTTGGCTTGATTCCGGGCAGAAACATAGGAAGAATGAGATTCTTGAGTTTTAAGGCGTCGGTACCGTTTGAATGCTTCCTCCTTGTGGGCAGCAGTAGAACAAGCGTGAGTAAACCAAGATTTTTTTGCATTAGACTGAGAGAAAGAAAATTAAATGTACGCTTCTATGCCCGAGAGTATTACCTCGGTAATGCGTTCAGCACTCTCCTCGGGTCCTCGGCCACGGAAGCAGAAGTCATTCCATGGGAAATCAAAGAAGTACTGTACTGCCGGAGAGCCTCCCAGTCTGCAGTGTCAAAGAGCCACAAGCGCCGCCGGCTGGGAGGATCGGGTGGCCGTACTGAAGAGATAGGATAGGTGACGGAGATAAGTTTATGGTCAGAGGAGCCCAAAGGAGAGAAAAGATTGACAGTATAAGAAGAAGGGTTAGAAGTCAGAAATAAGTCAAGAATGTTGGGCCGATCTCCGAAGCGATGTTGGATACGGGTGGGTTGCTGAACCAGCTGATAAAGGTCATTTAGAATAGAAAAGACGTAGGCTTGTTCACCAGGTTGGTCAGTAGTGTGAGAGGAGAGCCATTGGCAGTGGTGAACATTGAAATCTCCTAAGATACCTCTGTTCACATAGTATTAAATATGAAACGAGTTTGTGGACATTTGTGACGTCTCTTCCAACAAGGTAAACTGGGATTGATGGTGCAGTTTGATGTAGTTTTTAATGCCGTGCACTCCCTTGATTGACAGGGCTAAGGCGTGCCCTTGGTATAGGGACTTTACTGGACATTTGCCACGAATCGCTATACCTAAGTGTCCAAACTCTTGACGTCTACCAATGGCACGGGGTGGGATCGGACTGTCGACCCTTAGAACAATAGTCAGATGCACTGCGGACCATGCCACGCCCCGCGGAATAACCTGGATAATATGCAGTTGCCCCTGTGTACCAGGCAGGATAACTTGTCCAAGTTACCAACCACAGGCTCCACTGGACAAAGCTACAGAGATGAGCGCTGCAGCAATATACAGCCTAGCATAAACCAACACACATTTTCTTTTTGTTATATTATACTAAAGGTGGACACTGATATAACATAAAGTCGCTATCACTCCAACACCTGTATCCGATAATCAATATGAGTCTGGTATCTGCAGTAATTAGTTGCGAGCCGTGGCATAGTCAGTAGAGCATCGGCTGCTGATCAAAGGGTCGGCGGATCGAGCCTGCACTGTATTTACCTAATTGTATTTAATAATAATAATAATAATAATAAGCATGTTACTTATTTCTCATAAGCGCCAATTTTTCCGAAGAATTCACTAGCGCTCGAAAAGAGAAAAAAAAAGAACAAAAATCAATGCATCAAAAGAAGGCTTATATACAACACACATTTAACAATCACTAGCAGTGGCAAAATAGCCTAAACTCTATAGCCATCTGTCATGACACCTCTCTCAAGATCATAGCTTCTCTCAAAGAGAAAAGTCTTAAGTTGTCTCTTGAAGCATTCAACAGAACTCAGTTGTCTCATGGACAGCGGCAACCTGTTATACAACCTCGGAGCCATGTAGGAGAATGACCTCTCAAAGAAAGAAGACTGCTGGAAAGCCCTTGGTTCATCAAGACGAAAAGGGTCATTGTCATGACGCACAACTACACCATGGTGTGCCGGTGGGCGCCTGAGAAGCTCCGCAAGGTACCTAGGCTCACCAAATTTGAGAACCTTAAAAGTCACCAAACACAACTTAAATTCTATTCTTGCTCTTACTGGCAGCCAGTGCAGTTCTATGTGAAGAGATGTAGTAGGAGTTCTAGGTAGAACACCAAAAATTAGTCTTGCGGCCCTGTTAAGAACAGACTGAACTTTCTTCAAAATATAATTTGGAAGACCCACCAACAGGGCATTGCAATAATCAACACGAGAGAAGACCAATGAGTGAACCAACGTCAGGAGGCAACGTCTGGTTAAAAACGGCTTCACCAAATAGAGATTTCTGATGTGCAAGTAACAACTTTTAACTATCTGGTTTACATGCTCTTTGAAATCTAATCGGGAGTTCACATATACACCCAGATTTCGAACAGAGTTGGCCGGTCGCAGCTGAGATCCACCCACATTGATGGAGAGGGCACCCACTATATCATCAGCTCTTCTATTTCCTCGGATGATGAGAATATCAGTTTTACCATCATTTAGTTTAAGTTTTCTCGCTCTCATCCACTTCTTGATATCAGACATCAACAATTCCATCTTACTCCGTATATCAACTATATTTGTGATTCTCACATAAATCTGGGTGTCATCTGCATAAAAGTGAAAGGTGACATTATGTGCACGAAGCAGAAGAGACAAACTGCTAATATAAATTATAAATAGGATAGGACCTAAAACTGATCCCTGCGGAACACCATACTGCAGGGGTGTCGAGTCCGAGACCACTTGATTTACCATCACACTCTGGGATCTACCTGACAAGTACGACCCAAGAAGCAAGAGAGCGGAGTCACGCACACCACAATCATAAAGATCACTCAATAACAACTCGTGATCCACTGTGTCAAAGGCCGCAGAGAGATCAAGCAAGACCAATAGTGAGGCCACACCATTGCAAATGTTCTCAACTAGATCATTATGTACTCTAATCAATGCTGTTTCAGTTGAATGATGCTGTCGGTAAGCAGACTGAAAAATTGGGATAGTTTCATTCTGCTGAAGTAGTGGTTGTAATTGGTCAAGTATTGCACGCTCTAATATCTTTGATATGAAGGACAGGTTGGAGACAGGACGATAGTTCAACATGTTCTCAACATCAAGTCCAGGTTTCTTTAGAGTAGGTCGGAGTAGTGCATGCTTTTCAGAATGTGGGAAGCTACCTTCAGAGAAGCACTTATTAATTATTTTGGAAATAAACTCAACTGTGTGATCATAGACTCTTGGTAGCTTGGAAACATTTATGGGATCCAACGGGCAAAATGTTTTATTGAGGTTTCTTATGTAGGACGAGATCATGTCCACCTCTACTGAGTGAAAGGATGAGAGGACATTATTAGGAATGTGTCGGGGTTGGAGTACAACTGAAAGTTCTTCACCAACAGAAGCATCATCCAGTTCCTGTCTTATGCGAGTTATCTTGCCAGCAAAAAATGCCACAAAGTTGGCAGCCAACTCGGCATCGGGTACAGAAGGTCTTATTTACCTAATTATAGATTACAGGAGTTGAGCTAAGCTCGTGTTGTCCCGTCTCTCAGTCTACTTTCATCCAATTTTTTCTTGAAAATATGGATGTTCCTTGCCCCTACCACCTCCTCCTCCAGCCTATTCCATTTGTCAATACATCTATAGGGGAAGCTAAACTTCCTGATAACATTCTTGCAGGTAGGTCTTTTCACTTTGTAGCTGTGGCCTCTAGTTATTCCTGTATCCATAATTAATATATCCTCCCTATCCAGCCTCTCCAGCCTTCGGGTGCATTTGTACATCATTATCATGTCTCCCCTCTCTCTCCTCTCTTTTAAACTCGGTAGATTTAATTTGTCTAGCCTCCTTTCATATGACAGTTCTCTAAGACTTGGAACCAATCTAGTAACTGCTCTCTGGATTCTTTCTAACTTGTGAATATGCTTCTTAAGATGCGGGGACCACACCACTGCTGCATACTCCAATCTTGGTCTAATCATACTTTTTATAATTTTTGCTAACATGTTCTCATCCAAGTAGTTCAGAGCAACTTTCATATTCCCGGCCATTGTCAAAATGTTATTGGTAGATGTCAAGCCTGGACAACTTGACCTAGCGATTCGTGACAAACGGCTAATTTTCATGGCCACCCCTTCTCGGAAATTACGGCGTCTGGCAAAAAAAAAAAAAAAAAATATGCCGTAATTTCTATCCTACCTAAGGTTACCTAAGGTTGTGTTCGCCACTCTCCTAGCAGCACCGAGGAGCGCATCGCCCCTCGTTGTGGGTTGTGTTTTGGTGCAGCAGACTGTTTAAAGAGACAGCACGCTCCCTTGCGAAGATGGGCTCGTCTGGCACTTTTTGCAGTTCGACATCGAGGGCTCTCTTGAAGTTGTCTAAAGAGACGCCCCTCATGTCTCTTACTTACAGTTTCTTACAGTAGATCCTCTGGAAAAAGGCAAACTAGACCTGTGTAGCCAGCTCAGTGCCAGTACTTGCACTACTGTGGTCGTTCACGGCGTTGGCGGCGGCGGAAGCAGACGCAACATTTTTACTATTCTGTATTTTTGCTTTATAATCAAACTTCAAATCTTGTCTTCACCATGCTTTATCAAGATTACTTTCAAACTTCCTTATTGATTCGGAATCGACTACATACTGGGGCAGTGCGTTCCACTCATTTACCACTCTATCACAAAATGAGTTCTTTGCCTTTTCAAGCCTATTTCTTTATTTGTAAATTTTCTTAGAGTGTCCCCTCATTCTTGTTCCCTCCCGCATCAAGAAGATACCTTCACACACATCCTCATCATACTTTCCTGACACTTTCTTAAAAGTTTCTATCATATCCCCTCTCTTTCTCCTATATGCCAGTGTCGGAAGTCCCAGTGTCCTCAACCTCTGCTCATAGCCCGCGTTCTTCAACGTTGGTACTAGCTTGCTAGCTCTCCTCTGCACTTTCTCCACTGCTTCTATATCCTTTACCATATATGGAGCCCACACCTGGTTCGCATATTCCAGGTGTGTCCTAACCAGCGCTGTATATAGATTCCTGAATATTTCTTCGTCAAGTGACACAAATGTCCTCCTTATCAGCCCTACAATTCTATTGGCTTTGTTTATCTTTTCTGCTAAATGTTCTGAGAAATTTAACTTATTGTCTATCACTACTCCTATATCCTTTTCTGCATTAACTTCCTCCATCGCTTCATACATACTGTATCCTACCTTGTGTATCTTGCTTGTCCCAATCCGCATGTACTTGCATTTTTTTGGATGAAAAGGCATTAACCAATGTTCAGACCATCCCTTCATGCCCTCCACATCTCCTTGAAGCAAACCCACATCTTCCTTACTCCTCACTCTTCTATACAGCTTAGTGTCATCCGCATACAGGTATATCTCACTTCCATTAGTTATAACTTCAGGTAAGTCGTTGATAAATATAACGAACAGTAGTGGTCCCAACACAGATCCCTGAGGTACCCCACTTGTAATTTCCCTCCACCCCGAGCCTATTCCATTCACCAGTACCCTCTGTCTCCGATCTTTCAGGAAGGCTTCTATCCATTTCACACATTTCTCTCCTATACTATAGCTTCTAACTTTCTCTATTAACCTTTTATGTGAGACCTTATCGAAGGCCTTCATAAAATCGCAATATACCACATCTATAACATCACCATCCTCCAGAATTTGCATCCAATCATCTACCACCTTAATTAGCTGTAGTACCGTCGACCTCCCCGGCAAGAATCCGAACTGTCTCCCACTGAAAAGTTGGTTTGATTTCATATGCTCCATTATTCCTTCTCTAATTACCGTTTCCATTAGTTTACACACAACACTTGTCAAACTGACTGGTCTATAATTACCTGGGTCATTTCTCTTTCCCTTCTTAAATATAGCGGTTATGTTCGCCTCTCTCCAGTCCGGCGGGATTTGTCCTGTATTAAAAGATACCTCAAATAAAAAAATTAATGGCTCTACTAACATCTCACCTCCCATGTATCCCATCCGGTCCCGGGGACTTACTTCTGTTAATTTTTTCTATAGCCCTCCTTATTCTAGCATGGGGAAACTCTATTAGTTCTAGTGCTGGTGCCTGTTTGATGGGAATATTAGGCACTACATCATCCGACTCCACTGTTAGTACCTCCCCAAAGTATTTCCCCAGCACCTCTGCTTTCTCCTTATCAGTTTCTGCTCTATTCCTATCATCCAAGTCTCCTATCAGTTCTGGGATACCTACTCTTCTTGTTAACTTTTCTTGAAAATACTTCCAGAATATTTTTGGATTATCCTTCACATTTCTTGCAATCTCTCTTTCCCTCTCCTTCACCCCCCTCCTTGTCTCCCACCTTATTTTATTGTTTATCTGTCTGCGTTCCAAATCCACTTCTTTAGCTTCTATACTAGACCCCCTGTTTTTTTTTATATATTTTAGTCTTTCCCACAATTGTTTCTTTCTTCTTATCAATGTCCAAAGCTTTCTTTTCATTGGTATTTCTGGGTTCGTTCTTTTCCTCAATTTTGTTTTATCCTTATATTCCCTTACTGGTACACATTTGGATATAGCATTCTCCAGTTTGACTCTAATCTTCCTCCACATTCCTTCAGCGTCTTCACCGTTCAATTATTCCCCCCAGTCAATGTCCAAACACCGTCTCAGCAGCTCATAATCTGCTCTATCATACATATATATTTTTTTATTGCTTCTATTTTCCCTCTCTGCTTTAATATTGTAACTAAAACTTATACAGGCATGGTCACCTATAGGGCTATCCACATTGACATGTTCCACTATATCCTCCTCATTGCTAAATATCAAATCAAGTACACTCCCCTGCGTCCCATCTCTATATATTGTCATCTCTGTAATATGTTGCGTTAAAAAACAATCTCTCACTTTCTCTATAAACTTGTTTTCCAGGCGACACTATCCCGCTGGAGTAGTACAATTTGCCCAGTTGATCCTTGGCAAATTGAAATCTCCTATCAAAATCTTATATTTGTTCTCTCTATTATCTATTTCCTCCATTGCTTTCAGTAGGTTATCATCCTCTTCCCTACTATTATTTGGGCTTCTATATATAGAGGCAATTAGAATTGACCCTCTTGCACATTTTACTTCAATACACAAATACTCACAATACTGCTGTCTCATATCCACCTCATTTGCCTTGAGCTCTTTTCTTACATAAATAAACAGTCCTCTTCCAACCTTTGCTCTAATAGCATTCTTCTCATACAACTCCAAACCCTCCAAACTATACTCCACCAGTTCCCTTTCAATTCTTGCATTTTTGGTCTTACTTCCTGTAAGGCTATGACATCAGGTTTTTCCTCTTCATCCTGCAACCTACATATCAGTTCTCTTTTCTTGTCCTGGGTAAACACATCAACATTACTAAACATAATCCTTAATCTTTCTACCATTCCTTCAGCAGGTACATCATCCCGCTCCTCCTGTCCGTGCCCTACTCCCCCCCTAACACTACTGGGTCTGCAGCTGCTTCTCCTGTCTCTCCCCGAGACGCTTCCACCCTGCTCTCCCCCCTCTGCCACAACTTTGATCACATTCTCTTCCCTCCCAGATCTCCTTCTCCCTTCTATTCGTATAAACCACTTCTTCAATTTCCCGTCCCTCACTCTCCAGAAAAACTTCTTCTTATCCTCCTCACCCAACTTTCCATTTTCCTCATCAGCCTTTTCCTGTAGTTCCTTTTTTTTTTTTTTTTTTTCTATGTTCAAATCCTTCTTTAGTCTTATATGTTTCAGTTCTTCATTTGTGTTTAGTCTCCAACTAAAATTTGTCACTGTCTCTGCCACTACCCTGGTTTTAAACTGTACTCTTATGGGTCTCATCTCCCCCCTTATATATCTACCTATCCTACTGACTTCCTCCACCTACCCCTCCCATCCACATCCATCTACATCCACAGCTTTCATGACCTCCTTCACTTTTTCCATATCTCTCACTTTTCTCACTCCATTATCATTCATATGAGCCTCTATATCTCCATGCATGATTACACCTCTATCCCTGTCCATGGCCTCCCTCACGACACTCTCCTTGTTCTTCATGACACCTACGACTGCACTCTCAATTTTTTTTTTTTTTCTTATTCATTTCTTCCTTTTGTTCTTTCACAATTTCCTCCAAATCCTTAACTTTCTGTTCACCTACCACCGTCCATGCAGTTGACTCCTTCACTTCCTTGAATCGTCCTTCGTATTCCTTCAGCTGCTCCTTTAGTGCCATATTCTCTGCTCCCAATTCCTCTACCCTTTTTAGTACCATCTCTAGGTTATTATTAACTTCCGAAATAGGTCTACATTCGCTTCCTCACTAAGCCTATTCCCTGCCCCACCCGACGCACCACATAGTTCGCACAATACCTTGATTTTCTCACCAATGTCCCCCTTCCATTTCTCCGTATCACTCTTCCACTTTTCCAAATCCTTCACTACATTAATAATCTCTTCTACCTTCTTATCTGTACTCCTAAACCCACGAAACCGTCCTAACCTTTCTTCCGTCTCCGAAATTCCCGCCGTTCAGTCCGCCATGTTTGTTTACAATCACTACAACTCCAGCTAACCCGTTGATTACACTACTCTTTTTACAATATATATCACCCCTCCACCACACCAATTTATCTTCCAAACACTTCACTAGTCCTTCCTCTCCTCGCTAGCTCAGTATGTACTCGAAATTCCGTGATATTTAATCGTGCACATGATAATACGCCGGAGCCTCAAAAAATGCGTCCGCTTCCCACCATCGCCTCGACCGAATCTCGCCATGGGAGTTTGTTGAAGAGACGTAGTCTCTTTCTTTTACCCGACGCCGTGATCCCCGAAGTGGTGGCCACTAACGAAATGCCCCCATGCACCTCTGTCCCCAGTCAGTCGACTCCCCTCCTCCCAACGAGCACCGCCTTCATCCATATACAGTACTTCTTTACTCCATCCTTCCACCTCTCTTTCGGTTTACCTCTCATTCTCTGTCCTTCCACCTCGCTCTCGTACACCCTCTTAGTAATTCTCTCGCTTCCCATACGTTCCATATGGCCGAACCATCTCAAGGTGTTCCTTTTCGCACTTTCCAGCACATTTAACTCCACACCACACCTCCTTCTTACTTCCTCATTCGTCTGTCTATCCCTCCATGTAACTCCGCAGGCACTTCTCAAGTAAATCATTTCCACCCCTCTCACTCTTGGTCTGAGTTTCTCCACCAACGTCCATGCTTCGCTTCCATAAGTCAATGTCGGGATTACCACTCTGTCATGCAAGGACTTCTTCACTTCCATACTGACCACCCTATTTCTTGTTACTGCTTTCAGCTTGTATAATTTATTAGTATTTGGGTACTGTAATTTTATTGTACTGTATTTTTTTTCTGATTTTAAGCTACAAACTTGAAAATATTATAAAAATGGAAGTAGCCATAGTTGATCAACAACTTTCTATTTAGTATAATTTTAATCTGATAAGTGACTCGGAGTCAAGTATTGGATAGGCTACATGCCCTCGTGTAACGCTGGCATTAGTTTATTCTAGTACATTGGGGTTTGTAATTGATGATTAATGTTAAGAACGGTGTGTTGCTTATTAGCCCCCTAACATTTTCTTTTTGTTTGTTTATACTGAAGATGGACTGTGATACTCTGGCATCCCGGCGCCTCAAGTCTATCATGCTGCGGTACGCTTTAGAGAAAGGACAGGCGGAGGGAGAGCGGAGAATACACATCCAACTGCCAGACACAACCGATCACTGTAACCATAATCCAGCTACAGTTAGTATTTTATCTGTCATTCATCACTTAAGGGGGTAGTTACGTTCCTGAAATGTGTTTTATATTAACCCATCAGACCCGGCTATGTATTCCATGCCGAAACCCGGTGGTTTTGGCCGAAAAACGTCTACTCCTAGGCTACTGTATCGTTGTTATTTTGACTGCTTCCGCATTCCCGCGCATCCCCAAGCGTAGATGTGTTTCATACCTGTAGAATGGCGTTGAGTAGAGCTCTCTAAGTCAACTGGTTCAGTTGTGATGACGATTTCCGTGGAGATAAGTTTGTGGCGATATCAGCCACTTTACACTACTTTTCACCACTTAACAATAACATACAGGCACACACGAACAAGGACGCCTCTCCTTCTTGTGGTTGGAGATGCGCGGCGTCGGTCCAACCGGCTGTTGTTTACATGCGTCGGACGGACGCCTCGCACCCCAAGCTTACAGGCTTTCAAGCTGCCGGTGCCTCAGAGCCCTTCCGGGTTCCGTGGGGGTGATTTTTATGGATGCCTCAGAGCCCAACCGGGTCTGAGGGGTTAAGCAACTTTTAATGAAGCAATATATTATATTTGTGGGTGAGAATGAAAGTAGGAATACAAACGTGGGTGATTGTATGCGTGTATGCCCCGACAGAGGATATACTTGAAAGAAAGAAAGAGGAGTTCTGGATGAATGTGGAGGCGTGCCTGGAGAAGTTTGACAAGAATGAAAGAATATTTCTGATTGGGGATATGAATGGTAAGGTGGGTGATAGGAAAGTTGAAGGAGTGGTGGGAGGGTGGGGGGTACCATCAGAGGTGAATGGGAATGGTAGTGCACTTGTGGACGTATGTGTGGGGAGGAGGCTGTGGATAGCCAACACCTTCTTCCGACACAGAATGATCCACAGGTACACGTGGAAACGGATGTTGACGATGAAGGATAAGACAGTGGTGGAACGAAAGTCATTGATTGATTATGTATGTGTGGATGAACGAATGAAGAAATCTGTGATGGATGCTAGGGTGTATAGGGGTATTGGAGGGGGTCTGTCTGATCATTATGTAGTGGTAGCTAAGGTTAGGATACAAAAGAAGTGGGTGAGGAGAGCGGGAGGGAGGCGAGAGGAGGGTGGAATGGTGAGGAGGGTGGAGAGGTTGCAGGAGGAGGAAGTCAGGGAGGAGTACAGGAGAGCAGTGGAAAGACGACTAGGTGGGTTCGACCTGGAAGTTATGGAGGAAGTGGAGGAGATGAGCAAGGTGTTTAAGGATGAGATCTGTGCAGCATGTGAGGAGGTGTGTGGAGTGAGGAGAAGAGGGAGGGGAGTGAAAGGTACAGCATGGTGGACAGAAGAGGTAAGAATAGCTGTGGAAGAAAAGAAGAAAGCATATAGAGAGTGGTTGGGTAGTAGAGGGAATGAAGATTCCGAGAGACAGAAACGAGCGAGGTACGTGGAGAGTAAGAGGGTGGTGAAGAGAGTAGTGAAGGAAAGTAAGAGAAGAGTAGATGAGGAATTTGGAAGGAATCTGAGTGTAAAATGGAGGGAGAGTAAGAAACTGTTCTGGAAAGAAGTCAAGAAAGTTAGGGAAGGTAGCAAGGGAAACAGTAAGGGTGTGAAAGATAAGAATGGGAGAATGCTAGCCGAGAAGCAAGAGAGAGTCGAAAGATGGAGGGAGTACTTCAGTGAGTTGCTAAATGAAAGGAATGAAGAGCCAGCAAACATAGCTGGATATGGTATGGGAGGGAGAAGAAGAGAAGTAGTGGAGGAGGAGGTGGGGATCAGGAGGTCAGAAGTGTGGGAAGCCATGAAAAGAGTGAAGTTGGGGAAAGCACCAGGAACAGATGGAGTGTGTGGGGAAATGTTGAGGTATGGTGGTGAGATAGTGATAGAATGGGTATGGAAAATGTGCAAACTAGCATGGGAGAAGGGGAGTGCACCCGATGACTGGAAGACTGGCATAATAGTCCCCCTATATAAGGGCAAAGGGGAAAGAGGAGTGTGTGGTAACCACCGAGGAATATGTCTTCTAAGCGTAGTAGGGAAGGTATACAGTAGGGTAGTGATTGAGAGAGTGAGAGTGAGAACGGAGAAATGGATAGGCGACGAGCAGGGAGGTTTTAGGAAGGGAAGAGGATGTGTAGATCAGATTTTTACCCTGAATTGTGTTGTGGAGAAGTATCTGGAGAAGAAACAAAAGGTGTATGTTGCCTTTATGGACTTGGAGAAGGCCTATGACAGAGTGGATAGAGAAGGTTTGTGGAAAGTACTTAGAATATACGGAGTAGAGGGCAAGTTGCTGAAAGCAGTGAAGAGCATGTATGAGGGTGCAAAGGCGGCAGTACGTGTGGAGAGTGAGCAGAGCGAGTTCTTTGACCTGAATGTTGGTTTGAAACAGGGGTGTGTGATGTCCCCGTGGTTGTTTACTGTATATATGGATGGAGTCATGAAAGAAATACTATCAAGAGCAGTGGATGTTGGTGTATCGCTGAAAAGGGAGGGAATTGAGTGGAAGCTACCTATACTGCTGTTTGCGGATGATACAGTTCTGATGAGTGATAATGAATGGGAGTTGCAGGGTCTGGTAAATGAGTTTGGAACAGTGTGCGAAAAACGGAATTTGAAGGTAAATACGGGGAAGAGCAAGGTTATGGTCTTCGAAAGGGGTGAAGTCACAGAGTGTGAGGTGAAGCTGAACGGTCAGGCTATGGAGATCGTCAACTCTTTTAAGTATCTGGGCAGTGTGTTGAGTAAAGATGGGACTATGGATGAAGGTGCGGGAGAGGGTACAACAGGGGAAGAGGGTTGTAGGAACGCTAAAAGCAGTAACAAGAAATAGGGTGGTCAGTATGGAAGTGAAGAAGTCCTTGCATGACAGTGTGGTAATCCCGACACTGACTTACGGAAGCGAAGCATGGACGTTGGTTGAGAGACTCAGACCAAGAGTGAGAGCAGTGGAAATGAATTACTTAAGGAGTGCGTGCGGAGTTACATGGAGGGATAGACAGACTAATGAGGAAGTAAGAAGGAGGTGTGGTGTGGAGGTAGATGTGCTGGAAAGTGTGAAAAGGAACAACTTGAGATGGTTCGGCCATATGGAACGTATGGAAAGCGAGAGAATGACTAAGAGGGTGTACGAGAGCGAGGTGGAGGGACAGAGGGCGATAGGTAGACCGAATATGAGGTGGAAGGATGGAGTGAGGAACTACATGAACGAAGGCGGTGCTGGTTGGGGGGAGGGGCGTCGACTGACTGGGGACAGAGGTGCATGGGGGCGGTTCGTTCGTGGCCACCCCTTCGGGGATCACGGCGTCAGGCAATAGATAGATAGATATATTTTATTAGTTTCTTCAATAATGTACCGGTACCATTTTTGTCTCATTTACAACTTAACCCCTACTGTACCATAGGGTACAGTAATAAAAGTCCCCCCCAGTCCCAAGCAATGTGATTAAAATGGCAAGATATAACAACCTCCCACCTCAAAAGATAGAGGAATACTGGCTCTCCCAGCCCATTGAGGCTTGCATATAAGCTAAGAAGTGTTGCCAACTCTAGAGCAGTGCTCAAACGGTCATGGTACCAGGCACTGCCTGATACTGGCAGTTACAAGGAAAGTATATTACTGACGGCTCCCTGCCGTCGCTGGGACTGGGTAGTGATTTATCTACTGACGGCAGGGAGCCGGGGCTGGTAATGAACGGGTTAATAGTGAAATTTAATAGGTTATAATTAATTTTGTTAAGAAATTAACAGAACATTTTTGTTGTTGTTGTTGTTGTTGTTCCCTAAGCTGCCTGGCCGAACAGCCCCGAGTCCCTGAGGAAGGCCATGGCCACGATCGGGCTATCCCACAGAGCTCTCATTGAGTGTAGATTGTGTTGTTGGCATAAGTGGTTGTGTGAAATGCAGTCTTCTATGATGTGTTTAATGGTATGGGGTGCTGTGTTACATCCCGGGAAGACGTCGACGACAGAGTCATCCAGTCTCTTCTGATAGCTCAGGAGAGCTGGATGGTGTCCGCATCTCAGCCTGGCCAGGTGGACTCTGTCCTCTCGAGGAAGGGAGGATTCCGAAGGATGGATTTCGGGAGGTCGTGCTTGCAGCTGCGTGTTGTCTGTGAGTGAGTGGATGGATCGGCGAGAGATGTGAGTATGGATGTGCTTCTGGAAGTTGGTTCGGGGTGGACAGGGAGGGAGAGAGGATAGTAATTGTGTGATACCGTGTGCTGGGTGTTGTTTTGATATTTCTTGGTGTCTGTGGGTGTGTTGCCATGTAGTTTAGTGGATGGTCCTGGTTCGTGGAGGCTGCTGCCAGGAATTGAGTGCCTCTCATGTCCAGATGGTCTTTGACTTTGAGGATTTTGGTTTCTTGATGTAGGTGATCTGTGGGTGCAGTAGCTGTGCAGCCTGTAATGATCTTTAGGGCTTTGTTTTGAATAGTCTGTAAGGTCTTATGATGTGTTTCAGCTAGGTTAGAAGCCCAGGCTGGGCTTGCGTATTCCATCACTGATTTTATGTATTGTTTATATACTGTGGAGGTGGTTTCTTTGTTGTGTCCAAATTTTGTGTGAGCAAGTGACCTGAGGGCATTAAGTCTGGGTGTCAGTTTCTTTTTAATATTTGTGGTGTGCTGTTTGAATGTCATATGAGTATCATATGTTACTCCTAGGATTTTGGGTGTGTGTGTATATGTTTGTGACGTCTTCCAGCGTTGGCAGAATCGCCTCTCGTTAGCCACTAGCGCTCGCCAGGGACATCGAAATGGGCTACAGTTATCAGAGAATGTTGTTCTTTCTTTCCTAGTAATCGTATTGTCACAGACAGTCCAGTGGTGGTCTTTGTTTTTGTCTGTGACAACGGGTTATATTTTATATCAATAGTAGTGATGATAGTACCAGCGTGGGAAGAGAGAGACTTTTTAGAGTTAGATGGTAGTGAGTGTCTGGCTGTGTCACGTGACACCTGCTGTCTTGTGACATCTCGGCCCGTGATTGACCGACCATCGCGCCTTTGCGGGATCCTGTGTAACTAACCTCCTGCACGAGGGTCCTCAGGAGCTGTCCTCGTCAGGACAGGCTTGGCGCGCGTGCTTCTAACATCCCCTTGCATACTCTCCCCTGATCACCACCTTTAGAACTGTTTCTCTCTCTGAAGTTCTTCTTTTCCATTACTTCTCGCCTTTATTCAATTACTTATCCCCTTGGGTTCTTAATACGGTTTCCATAGCCGGCCCATTGTATTGCATGCGCCGTCCTCAGAGATATTTACATGTACTTAGAATAGGTTTTGAGGGTTCTTAGTTAGTATAGGTTAAGAACTCTGTGTGTCTCCATTATTGATTTAGTGTTTCTGCTCTTTTATTTAATGCTAGACTGGGATAAGGTAACTGTAGTTGTTGTCTTCGATGTGTGTACGGTTTGCTTATACCTACACGACTTCGACCGTTCCTGTGGTAGCCTGTGTTGTCTTTTCGGTTGCGTCCTTTGCGAGTGCAGCTTTGTGTTGATTGAGTGCTTTGGCCTGTACCAGTTCCACACTTTGCTGCCTCTTTGCTTGGCTTTAGAGGGTCGCCAGGATAGAACCAGATACTTGTGATCTGGATCTATCAAGAGAGCACCCTAGTCAATTTACGTAACTTAAAGGATGCAGTCTTAAGGACATCGCTAGGCTACGAGTCTGTCTTGCTCAACCCCAGTTCCTTACCTAGAGTATCCCAGCTAGACATTATTAATTGAGTAGACACTTATTAGTATTTAATATAAGCTCTTTGATATGTACGCATTATTATTCACAGCATTTATTAGCCTAGGTTGTTGCTGAGCCGCACAACCATAGTAGGAAGTGGTGATGGGCTGGTCTATCAGAGTGAGAGCTGAGCGATCTCTGCCATACCCATAGCTTACTCTGAGTGTTCCTTTTACTTATATATCTTCTAGATCTCGAGTGACGGCGTCTTTTCCGTGGAACGACCTCCCTACTGCCAACCTAAGGAGCCAAAGTGTCACATTTTTCCCTTGCTCCTCAACTTTCCCTTCTAATTGCTGAGGTGCACAGGGCCTTGGGTGGGGCTTTGGTTTCCCGGGCGTTTCCGCGCCCTCCTCAGCTCCCTGCCTTAGAGTGGCTTCGGTCACCTGGGTTTTGTTAGTGGTAAGCAGGGAGGGTTTTGTGGGGGCGCTCTATGGCCTTGGCCGTGCTCGGGACCTTGGGGCTGTTCGGCCAGGCAGCCTGGGGAACAACAACAACAACAACAACCATAGTAGACTGTTTCGTTGATGATGAAGTACTTCTTTTAGTGTCGAGCATTGCTACCGTTGCGCATTTATAGTATTCTCGTGTCAGTTAACATTATATGTCCTATCTTTTAGTGTATTCGATTTACACGTGTGGTGTCCTGCCTCCTGCCTTTATATAGTTTAAGATACGAGCATCTTATGAGCATCAGACTTTCTTCAGAAGTTTCCAGGTCTATGCTGTAGGACTATACTTCACTTTCTTTCAGATAGGAGTGAAGAGTTTATTGTTGTTTAGAGTAAACTGTATTGAAGCATCTTTTTATTGTATTAAATCTTGCAGTGATTTAATTGATCTTTCCATAGATTCCTATTTAAGCATTTTAACGTAACTTGCATCTTGTTTGTTATCAGGCTATACCAGTGTGGGTTAGCCTGAAGTAGAGTACATTTATGACCAGTTAAGGATACCCCGTTATCGCAGATTAACTCTGGAGGGTATAGGTGTTTTGTTCGCCGGCATATAAGTTCGAGGGTTTGGATCTAGCGTACCGTTGTTGCATAGTGCCCTATTACTAGTCCAATCATTAAGTGCCCTTGTTTTATTTGTAGTCCCGGTCGTAACAGTTAGGGGTGTGTTGTTTATGGTGAGTTGAGGGATGTATTCGTGTTCTCCTGTCCAGCTTGTGAGCAGGGTTGCGGTGGATTTGGCTGGAGCTAGATTAAGTCTGTAGTGCACCAGCCTTGTAGTGTGTTGAGATAGGGTTGAAGGAGATCTGTTGCTCTGTTTGGGTCATGGTGTGTGCATGTGAGTGGTATGTCATCTGCATAGCAGGCTAAGTTTATTTGGGGCGTATTGGGTGTAGTTATATCGTGCATGTACAGATTGAAGAGTGCGGGCGATAGGACAGATCCTTGTGGGACTCCGTTTGGAAAGTTTCTGATTCTAGATGACTGACCGGCAAAAGATACGTGTGCACATCTGCCTGCTAGGAAGTTGGCCAGCCCCCTTTTTGTGTTGTTGTGCATGTTTGTGTTGTAGATTTTGTTTGTTAGGTTGTGGCGGAGGATGGCATCGAAGGCTTTACTAATGTCGAGTGTGGCTAATAATGATCTGTGTGGTGGTCTAGCTGAGTTGATGCCGTCGAAAGCTCTTTGTGTAAGGTCTGTGAAAAGAGTGTTTGTGGAGTGCAGTGGCCTAAAGCCATGTTGTGTTGGAGCTAGGGGTAGGTCGGGTGTAATTAGTTGTAATACTAGGCGTTCCATGACTTTGGAAGGGGTGCAAAGGAGTGTGATGGGGCGGTGCGAGGAGGGTAGCGTGGGGTCTTTGTTGGGTTTGGGGAATGTGATGATGATACCATGCTTCCAAATGTCTGGTATTGTGTTGTGTGAATAACTGTAGTTTGATATGTTAGTGAGTGCTTGTATGCCTTGAGGTCCCAGGTGTCTGAGGTGTATGTTGCTTATGTTGTCTAGGCCACAGGCAGGTGAGTGCTTGAGATTGTTGATGATATGCTTTGTCTGGTGATTGGTGAAGAGTGTATAGTCAGGGTCTGTGGGGAATTGTCTCTTACGTCAGATAACACGTCGGTCGTCTTTGTGAGGTTTTAGGTGGCTGACATGTAGAAGTGATTGATGAGAGTGTTTGCTTGTTGTTTACATGATGGAGTAGAGTCTGTTGTTGTGATTGCAGCATGTGATTATGTTGTGTTGCTGTTGGAAAGTGTGATGCTGTTTAGTGTTTTGTAGAGTTTTTTGGGGTTTGTTTTGTGCAAGTGTTTGTAGGAAGTTACTCCAATTTAGTTTTTGTTGTTCTTGTATTTTGTTGTTAGTCTGGGTGTTTAGTGCTTGGATTTGTTGTGTGATGTCTTGTGTGTGGGGTGCTGGGGAGTGTTTCAGTATGTCGCGTTGTCTGATGAGGTTTTGAATTTCTGGTGTTAAGTTGGGGTTGTGTCTTTTTCTGTTACCTCTTGGAATGTGTTTCTTGTCAGCATTTTGGCTAGTTTTATTGAGTATGTGTACAGCATTGTTGATGTTAGTGATGGGTGTACTGTTTAGAGTTGTGAGGTGTTGTTCTGTCTCGTTTGTGAATGCTTCCCAGTTAGCTCTTTTATAATTGGTGTATGTGTGTTTGTGGCTAGCTGGGGTGAGTCTGGTTTTGGTGGTGATAATGATTGGGAGGTGGTCAGAGCCTAAGGTTTTGACCACCCTCCAGGATGTTGTGGGGGCGAGTTCTGGGGAGCAAAAGGTGATGTCTGGAGATGATGGGTTATAGAGGGCTTGGTGGGGAATATGGGTATGTTGATGGATGTCGTTAAGGATGATGAGGTTATCAGTTTGGTTTTGCAGTACCAGCCCTCTGTCTGTGTCAGGGTTGTCGACAAACTAGGCCGACGTCTTGGCGTTGAAGTCACCACCCAGGATGATGTGTGGGGTGTTTGTAATGTGTTGTAAGTGTGGTCTGTATTCATTTGGTACTGTAGGGGATGTTTGGGGAGGGATGTATGTGTTTATGATGGTTATGTTGGAGCTGTTGCCAGTGCGTACTTTAATTGATTGTACAGTATTTCTGTTGTGTTATCATTTGGGGGGAGGAGGGATTTGGTATGTACACTGGTAACTATGTATGATATTTCTTTGTGTACCAGGGTGATGAGTCCACCGCCGTCTCCGACGGCTTGGTCTTGTCTGATGGTGGTGAAATCATGAAATGTAGGTGTTTTTTGTGTTGTGCAGAGTTTTGTTTCTTGTAAGATGGCAATGTGTATGTTGTGTTGTTTGATGAAGTGTGAGAGTTCGTGTTTCTTTGTGTTGATGCCATCTATGTTCAATTGGAGAATGTTAATGTTATGTGCACGATGTATGTTGGGTGCTGCTGCACGAGGATGGGGTGGAGGTGAGGGAGGGGGTGAGGGTTGGGATGGGTGAGGTGGAGGTGGGGGTGGGGATCGGGGTGCAGGAGATAGGGGTTGGAATGGATTAGGATGGGGTGTGGTGTGTTGGGTTGAGGGTGTGGATGGTATGGGAAGGTTAGGTGGGTTAGGGAGGAGAGGTGGACGGGTTTTAGGGGGGGGATTGGATGATATGGGAAGGTTAGGTGGGTTGGGGAGGAGAGGTGGACGGGTTTTAGGTGAGGGATTTGACTGGGAGAGGGACAGGTCCAGGTGGTTGTGTAGTGTTTCTTGGAGGCAAGTGTTGTGCAGGTGAAGTGGGTCCAGTTCCCGCATGAATTTTAGAGAACTGAACCCCTAGTGTGGCGACTCGAAGTGATAGGTTTTGAGCAAGTTGGACATATGTATGTGTAGATGGGTCCTGTGTTGCTCTCAATGTCTCCGGCTAGAAGAAGTCTTCGAAAAATGACAGCCGGAGAGTCATTTCTCGGTGTAGGAAAAACTGTGTAATGTGTGTGTGTGGTGTGAGAGGTGTGGAAATTCCCGGCGCGACCGAAGCCGCTGGCAGGGGATGCTTGTGACGGTTTGGCTCCCGAAGACTGCTCCCCCGCGGCCGGCATCCGGTTGTCCTCCACTGATTGTTGATTTTGTCTTCGGCCATGGAGGGTCGGCAGCCATCCGCGGTTGGCAGCTTCGGGAGGCGGCTCCACGGCGTAGACGCCGCCACATCAGGACCAGTAGACGCCGCCAGGCTGTCTGACCGAACAGCCCCACGATCCTGAGCAAGGCCAAGGCCATAACCGAGCACCCCCACAGAACCCTCCCTGCTTTACCACTAAGAATGCCCAGGTGACCGAAGCCGCTCCCAGGCGAGGAGCTGAGGAGGGTGCGGAAACGCCCAGGACACTGAAGCCCCACCCAAGGCCCTGTGTCCCTTAACAATTATGAAGGGAAAGTTAAGGGCCAAAGGAAAAATGTGACGCTTTGACTCCCAGTAGTAGAGAGGTCAATCCACGGAAGAGAAGCCGCCACTTGAGATCAAGAAAATAGATAAGTACCCTGTAAAAGGAATAGTCAGAGTAAGCTATGGGTATGGCAGAGAACGCTCAACTCTCACTGTGATAGACCAGCTCATCACCACATGACTACAACTTTAAGTGAAGAGTGCCAGTAGTCTGTTCTTTCTTAGCTGGTGAAAAATTGTCTTGTCCCAATTTTAATTGCTCTGGTATAACTTTCATTGATTTCATTAGTTAGGTTTATTTGTTAATTAATTGGTGGGTTGGTGAAAACAAATACTGTATGAATTTATCCAGGTTCAGGATTAATTTATAGCGAGGCCTTCCTATGTGGTTAAGTGCCCCATTAATTACCCCTTCCATTTGTCTAAACATTAGGCTACCATAGAACAGTTAGGTGTATGTACAGTACATGTTTAGATAAATATGCAGTACAGTAAACCCTCGCTATCTCGGACTAATTGGGGGGAGACCCAGTCCGAGATGACCGAAAATCCGAGATGTCCGAAGTCCGACTTATGTCCGACTTAAGAGAGGAAAATGTCCGAATTGGAAGAGGGAGTCCGAGCCACCAGAGAAAACGGAGACTTCCCTATCACAAACAACTTTGATTCAAGATAAATTACAGTACCTGTACAGTATCCAGCAGACATATATTATAAATATCACTTTCCTTCTCCATTTCACTGTCCTTCTCCACCTCACTGTAGCCTTAGATCTCGGAATTTGCCCTTAGATCTCTGAATTTTCCGAGATATATGACACCTGTCCGACAGACCATGTGGGCCCTCGGAGTATTCCCCTTACATCTCGGAATTTTCCGAGATATA
Organism: Paralithodes platypus; assembly: GCA_032716605.1. Taxonomy (NCBI): domain Eukaryota; kingdom Metazoa; phylum Arthropoda; class Malacostraca; order Decapoda; family Lithodidae; genus Paralithodes; species Paralithodes platypus. The sequence continues at coordinate 4,567,483 of CM064538.1, read as the reverse complement.
CGGCGAACTTTCCGAGAGGCCGATGCCAGTCCGAGTAGTCCGGGTTTCCGACTTCTAGAGGTCCGAGATAGCGAGGGTTTACTGTATTCGAGAATGCACAATATATCGTAGGCTTGTGCATAAACCTTTAACTGTCTTGATCGCGTAATGCTTAGTGTGCGGAATTTCGGTGTGAATTTCCTAGGTTCGAGTCCTTGGAGTACCACATGTATTCATAACATTCATTGATTTCATTACTTAGGTTTATTTGTTAATTAATTGGTGGGTTGGCAACAAAAATATGAATTCTATCTATCTATGTACAGTAGGGTCTCACATAAAACGAGTTTATGGTCGATAAACGAGGGCGTTTTATGCGATTTCGTTTTATGTGAACACAGCATTTTGGTGGTGCAATATCGTCAATGTTCACTGTAAGCGAAAATGTTCGTACAAAGCGAACGATATTTCGTACAAAGCGAACTATATTTCGTACAAAGCGACGATATTTCATACAAAGCGAACGATATTTCGTACAAAGCGACGATATTTCGTACGTTTTGTACGATATTTCGGTGCTCTATATGAAAACTCCTCGGATTTGCCCCACTTTGGCGGCGGACTCGTTTTATGTGATCACATTCGTTCTGATCGAAAATTAAATATTAATATTTTAGGTCGGTCGTTTTAATCGAGACTCATTTTATGCGGGACCCTACTGTATTGCCTGACGCCATGATCCCCGAAGGGGTGGCCACGAACGAACCGCCCCCAAGCACCTCTGTCCCCAGTCAGTCGACACCCCTCCTCCCAACCAGCTCCGCCTTCATTCATATACTTCCTCACTCCATCCTTCCACCTCTCCGGTCTACCTCTCCCTCTCTGTCCCTCCACCTCGCTCTCGTACACCCTCTTAGTCATTCTCTCGCTTCCCATACGTTCCATATGGCCGAACCATCTCAAGTTGTTCCATTTCACACTTTTCAGCACATCTACCTCCACACCACACCTCCTTCTTACTTCCTCATTAGTCTGTCTATCCCTCCATGTAACTCCGCACGCACTTCTCAAGTAACTCATTTCCACCGCTCTCACTCTTGGTCCGAGTCTCTCCACGAACGTCCATGCTTCGCTTCCGTAAGTTAGTGTCGGGATTACCACACTGTCATGCAAGGACTTCTTCACTTCCATACTGACCACTCTATTTCTTGTTACTGCTTTCAACGTTCCTACAACCCTCTTCCCCTATTGCACCCTCTCCCGCACTTCTTCATCCACAGTCCCATCTTTACTCAACACACTGCCCAGATACTTAAAAGAGCTGACGATCTCCATAGTCTGACCGTTCAACTTCACCTCACACTCTGTGACTTCACCCCTTTCGAAGACCATAACCTTGCTCTTCCCCGCATTTACCTTCAAATTCCGTTTTTCGCACACTGTTCCAAACACATTTACCAGACCCTGCAACTCCCATTCATTATCGCTCATCAGAACTGTGTCATCCGCAAACAGCAGTATAGGCAGCTTCCACTCATTTCCCTCCCTTTTCAGCGATACACCAACATCCACTGCTCTTCCTAGTATTTCTTTCATGACTCCATCCATATATACAGTAAACAACCACGGGGACATCACACACCCCTGTTTCAACCCAACACTCAGGTCAAAGAACTCGCTTTGCTCATTCTACACACGTACTGCCGCCTTTGCACCCTGATACATGCTCTTCACTGCTATCAGCAACTTGCCATCTACTCCGTATATTCTAAGTACTTTCCACATGCCTTCTCTATCCACTCTGTCATAGGCCTTCTCCAAGTCCATAAAGGCAACATACACCTTTTATTGCTTCTCCAGATATTTCTCCACAACACAATTCAGGGTAAAAATCTGATCTACACATCCTCTTCCCTTCCTAAAACCTCCCTGCTCGTCGCCTATCCATTTCTCCGTTCTCACTCTCACTCTCTCAATCACTACCCTACTGTACACCTTCCCTACTATGCTTAAAAGACATATTCCTCGGTGGTTACCACACACTCCTCTTTCCCCTTTGCCCTTATCTAGGGGGACTATTATGCCAGTCTTCCAGTCATCGGGTGCATTCCCCTTCTCCCATGCTAGTTTGCACATTTTCCATACCCATTCGATCACTATCTCACCACCATACCTCAACATTTCCCCACACACTCCATCTGTTCCTGGTGCTTTCCCCAACTTCACTCTTGTCATAGCTTCCCACACTTCTGACCTCCTGATCCCCACCTCCTCCTCCACTACTTCTCCTCTTCTCCCTCCCATACCATATCCAACTATGTTTGCTGGCTCTTCATTCCTTTACATTTAGCAACTCATTGTGAAGTACTCCCTCCATCTTTCGACTCTCTCTCTCTTGCTTCTCGGCTAGCATTCTCCCATTCTTATCTTTCACACCCTTACTGTTTCCCTTGCTACCTTCCCTAACTTTCTTGGCTTCTTTCCAGAACAGTTTCTTACACTCCCTCCATTTTACACTCAGATTCCTTCCAAATTCCTCATCTACTCTTCTCTTACTTTCCTTCACTACTCTCTTCACCAGGGCCAGATTTAGGGCAGGGCACAACGGGCCAGTGCCCAGGGCCCCGCGGGCCTGCACGTTTTTTTTTTTTTTTTTTTTGAGGGACGATTTTAGTATTGAAATTTGAATCCATGTTCAGATCTGGCAACTAATCTACCGACATTACCGAACGGTCCGAAGTTCCGAACTTCCGAACCTGTCTCAGTCTTGTCAAATACGCCAAGTAGTGAGTAGGCCTACTTTTGGTCCTCTCCTCTCCCGTTTTTATCACTGCATTGTTATCGGTAAGTGTTGTGCATATCACACCATACCAAATGAATACATTATAACATAAGAAATTCAGAACTATGAATACTTACAGAATGGCGTAAGGATTGTTCATTGTAAATAATGTTGTAATAATTTTTTTCTATTGCACTAGACATATCAAAAGCCTTCGATAGAGTCTGGCACAAATCTTTAATTTCTAAACTACCCTTCTTCGGTTTCTATCCCTCCATCTGTGCCTTTGTCTCTAATTTCCTTTCCGGCCGTTCCATAGCCGCGGTTGTGGACGGCCATTGTTCACTTCCTCACCCTATAAACTCCGGTGTTCCTCAGGGCTCTGTCCTTTCTCCTATTCTTTTTCTAATAATTTTTATAAATGATCTCCTTAACTGTACCTCAATTCCCATCCATTCATACGCAGACGACTCAACCTTACACTACTCCATTAGTTTTTCAGAACGCCCCAGCCAGCAATCCTTCAACGACAAACGTAATAAAGCTATAGAACTCTTAAATTATGATCTTAATACTATCTCCAATTGGGGCAGAGAAAACCTTGTTACCTTTAATGCTTCCAAAACCCAATTTCTCCATCTATCTACCCGTAAGGAACTCCCAGCAGACTATCCCTTATTCTTCAACAATACAAAAATCAATCCTTCATCTTCTCTTAATATTCTTGGTGTCTCCTTTTCTTCTGCACTCAGTTGGAAGGACCATATTACCAGTCTTGCTAAGGCAACCTCCCAGAAGCTGGGTGTGCTCAACCGCCTTAGGGGATTCTTTTCCCCTGCACAGCTTCTTGCTCTGTACAGGGGCATAGTGCGTCCTTGTATTAAGTATTGTTCACATGTGTGGGGAGGTTCCTCTCACACCGCTCTCCTAGACAAAGTTGAAAGGAAGGCCTTTCATATCTGTTATGCCCTGTTTTTCTACAGGTTTAACTTGGGTAATGTGAGTTCTAAATGACTGGGTATATAAGGCTGCATGCACAATACAAGATATGAGGAATAGAGAACACAAAGAAACACATGGTAGCAAGTTATATGATCACGTTTATTTATATACCACTGCAGAATACTCGTGCAAGACAATATAATAGAATCGAACAACACTAGCATAAGTGGATCTGGATGGAGCCTAGTCTCCCACTTCCAACGTTCAGGTATTAATCTTCTGATCACTGGCTTAATTAGCAAGTTTTATCTTCTGAAAGACCTCAATATATTCATGTAATTCAATTTCACTGATTTGATCTCTTACTGGCTGGTCGCGTGCCCAAGTAGCAGCTCACAGTTAGGATTAGACACGCGTATATTGTAGAACACGGAAATCTCTAGTAACCTCATGGGGGTACTGATCTAAGTTTTATATTCTTATGGCAGAAATACGTAGAATACAAATCAGTGGGCGAACGTTAGATATCACTAGAGTTTTAATATCTGAATAAGGTAATTACGAGAGTCAATGTCGCCTGTTAATTAATGAGCACGGATCGCTTGGTACGTCCCAAATGGAATGCTAGGTTTTTCCAGGTTAAATAGGAATGGGAATTTATCCCCAGGCTACCTTTAGGATCAACCTTTCCTGGTACCTGGCTGGCGCGGGGTACGAACCTCTGAAGGGAATTTAACCCTCCTAAAAACCCACAGGTTTTGAGATGCCTTGGGTGGGGTTCGACCCTGGTTAGTGACGCACCACCATCACCACCAGGCCCGCGCGCTAACCCACTGTACTACCACGGACGTACTAAAAGTATAGCAACCTTAGTCCGATTTTTAAGAACCAGGTGATAGTCTCGTGGTGTTATCACGTGATGAGCTTATTGGACTTACCATCTACGACTATTTTACGCTATACCTGACGTCAACTCGGGTTAGTATTATTGTGGGTGCGGGACATTTTCGAGGGCAGGTGTAATGCCCTCGAAAATGTCCCGCACCCACAATAATACTAACCCGAGTTGACGTCAGCGGCTCGCTTGGTGTAGTGACTAGCGTCTCGGACTTCCACCCAGAAGGCCCGGGTTCGCGCCCACGCTCGGCGCATTAAAGATTTTTCACAAGCACTGAGTCGTTACCATCCCTCATGAGCAAAGGGATGGGGTAGTAGTACAGGACCCCAATGGAAATACGCCTAATCGGCCTTATTGAGCTATCCTTAGCTAGCTTAGCATGCGCTAGCTTTAAGAACTATTATTATTATTATTATTATTATAGCGTAAAATAGTCGTAGATGGTAAGTCCAATAAACTCATCACGTGATAACACCACGAGACTATCACCTGGTTCTTAAAAATCGGACTAAGGTTGCTATACTTTTAGTACGTCCGTGGTAGTACAGTGGGTTAGCGCGCGGGCCTGGTGGTGATGGTGGTGCGTCACTAACCAGGGTTCGAACCCCACCCAAGGCATCTCAAAACCTGTGGGTTTTTAGGAGGGTTAAATTCCCTTCAGAGGTTCGTACCCCGCGCCAGCCAGGTACCAGGAAAGGTTGATCCTAAAGGTAGCCTGGGGATAAATTCCCATTCCTATTTAACCTGGAAAAACCTAGCATTTCAGTATCATTAACTCCCGTCCACTCACCAACTCTCTGCAATCTCTCTCTCTCCGCCGCAATGTTGCATCTCTCTCGCTATTCTATCGCTACTATAATAATCAGTGTTCCTCAGAGCTTTCCCAGTGTATACCACCTCCTTTACGTAGGGCACGTGGTACCCGTCTTGCAACTCAATCCCACCCCTACTCTGTGCAACTCTCCAACCCAAGAGTGAAACGTTACTCTCAAACTTTCTTCTACTCAACAGCTGAGCTCTGGAACTCTCTCCCGGAATCAGTCTTTCCCTCTTCGTATGACTTAAATTGCTTCAAAGTCAGTGTGTCCAGGCATTTTGGCTCGAACGTCCCTTGATTTTGGCCCTGTCACTCTTTCAACTATGGGGGAGGCACTCGCTATAGGCAGTTCTGCCTTTTGCCTCCCTCAATCACATAGAAAAAAAACAAAAAAAAAATAGCCTAAGTGGGTAGTGTATAAGTTTTTGTTTGTTTAATGTTTATTGTCTAATCATCATACCAGTGTCAATCGAGCGAGATTTTGTACACCATTTATGGCTTCGTAATTATTATTGAGGTCACAGGTCAGATTGACAAGTAGTAGGCTATAGTCTATTTTTTTCAGCTGATTTTTTTGTTTTTGTTTTTTTTCTATGTGATTGAGGGAGGCATACATAGCCAAACAATGTTAGGATAATGCTGCAATTTCTAAAGAGTTTTGGTTTGTTTGTTTTGCAAATTTTACAATGTAGTATGACTAGAATGTCTGAAATTTTCAAATTATCCCTAGTAAATGTCTAGATATAAAAGAAATGGCTGCTAGATTGAAGTAAATAGCTCTACATTTAGCGGTAATATGTAGCGTTACAACTGGCAACGCTGCAACCACCACCTCCCTCCCACCCTCCCGGTATGTCTCCACAAAATACCGCTAGATCCTTTCTCAAAAGTCGCTAGCATGTTGCTACATAGTCAAACAATGTTAGAATAATGCAATTTCTAAAGAGTTTTGGTTTGTTTGTTTTGCAAATTTTACCATGTAATATGACTAGAATGTCTGAAATTTTCAAATTATCCCTAGTAAATCTCTCTAGATATGAAAAAATGGCTGCTAAATTGAAGTAAATAGCTCTACATCTAGCGGTAATATGTAGCGATACAACTGGCAACACTGTCTAAGTGTTACCCCAAAATACCGCTAGATCCTTACTCAAAAGTCGCTAGCATGTTGCTACATAGTCAAACAATGGTAGAATAATGCTGCAATTCCTAAATAGTTTTGATTTGTTTGTTTTGCAAATTTTACAATGTAATATAACTAGAATGTCTGAAATTTTCAAATTATCCCGAGTAAATGTCTCTAGATATGAACAAATGGGTGCTAAACTGAAGTAAATATAGCTCTACATCAAGCGGTAATATGTAGCGGTACAACTGGCAACACTGCCTACAACCACCCTCTCATCGCCAATGATTATGCTCTAAGGTTTGTATTTGCTTATCTTATCCTGTGTATAAATGTAACCCTTACACATGTTTCTATTAAATAATGACATTAAATAGGATTCATGATTTAAATACAAGGCTAGATATTTATCGGAAGTACGTATTTACCTTCGGAAAGCTAAAATATAATGTTTACACATATGGGATAGGGAGGAGGGAGGGAGGTATAAGAGGTGGACCGATGGAAGGGAAGAGAACCCCGATATACGAGATACATAGCTTCATATGCGCGTATTGATCACTTTCATGCTATTATGTATGTATACAGAAGTAGCAGGACACATATGTCAAGAGTGAACACCAATAACTTAATCCATACACAGTAAAAAATGACGGAAATAATATCGTACATACGAAGTGATGGAATGGGTATGGGGGAAGTGTGTATGATATGTAAACAGGACAGTTCGTCGCTAGATAGGTGTGTGTGTGTTTGTGTGATGGTCTTGTGTAGCTACAGTATGTGTGTGCTTGTTTGAGTGTTGCTATAGGCTACGCATTAGTTATCTCTCTCTCTCTCTCTTATTTATCGCTGTCTTCCTTACGATTACGACATACTGTACTAGTGCATGAGAACAGGAAATAGGGAGCCTCGCTCTCTCTCTCACAAATGAGAACATAAGTAAACAGGAGTCTGCAAAGAGCCGATTGGCTATAGGACTCGGTAGCCTATTCCACATATCTACAACTCTGTTACTAAACGAATAGAGGCAGATCCCTTAAACACCCAGTCTCTCTCTGTCGCTCGTTTTTTTGCACACCGATACAAATGAGGCAGATCCCTTACAAGATGAACATGGGCATCTGCAGAGAGACAAGTGGCCCACAAAAAGCAGATCCCTTTCACATCCAACCCATTTCGTCCATATGACTATCTGATTTTATCTTGAAATTCTCTATTGTTCTTGATCCCACTATAGCACTAGGTAGCCTATTTCACATATCTACGACTCTGTTACGAGAGAGGCAGATCCCAGTATAACTAAATAAGTTGGTCACCAATTATTTTGCAATATTTGAACACGCATATGGATTTTATATGCTCTAAACATAATATGAAAATGTGTTTTAAGCCTCGGCAAAACCTAATAAAAATATATAGTACTAAAATGGAATTTTGTCGAAACATGGTTGTCAATACCTTCCTATAGACGGCACCGATTCGTACACACGCTATTTTCACCTGTCTCCCGAGGTCTGTCCACCAGCTTTTTAGTCCACTCCACCTGCCCATCTCTGTCGATAGGTTGGGTTGTTTGGTTAGGTTAATAAACTAGGTTTGAAAACAAGATTCGTAGTTGCGGGAGTATTTACGGTATCTGGACACTTCGAGCGAATTCATATTCGAGCGGAGGCGCATTTAGGTTAGGTTAGGTTAGGTTAGGTTAGGTTAGGTTAATTAGATTAGATTGTGCATCCGCTAGATCAGGAATTCGCTCGAAGTTCCTCGCATTCGTATTTACAGACACGGCCGAATACCGGTAGGCTACTAAATGGGCGCCGGCCCAACCGCCATGTTGTATCCCATGTAGGCCTACTAGGTACTACGGACACATTGTAGGTGTTAGGTGTGGATTAGGCTTGTATCCAATGTACTAGGTCTATGTTACTGGATATTATGATTTAAATAAGTGCTACGTTTTTGATAAAATCTGGTTATATGGCTTTGCAATTAGGGAAATCATGAGCCGATTTCCGACATGTAGTTAGTCTTTTTCGATTCGCAAAATCGAGCCAAGTTTTGCCAAAACTTGGCTCGGGTTTTCCAAAATTCGGGTTTTATGCCTTTGCAATTTCGGGAAACCTGAGCCAAATTTCTAAATGAGGTTACTGTAATTTTGTTGTCTACAAACTCTCAAAATCCGAGCCAGCTTTGGCCAAAACTTGGCTCGGGTTTCCGAAATATTGGGTTTTAGGCCTTAGAAATACCTTAAAACCCGAGCCAAGTTTTGCTAAAATATGTTTTAATCGCCGTTTTACGCATTTAACCCCTCATTTTCCCTGTACTTCATAGCCCTCCCCACTATCGGGCGGCGTGTCTTAAGATGGTTGTATAATGGGGAAAACGGTTTCGCCGAGGGTTGCAATTATTTCCAAACACTATATATTGATGAAAACTAACAGGGAAAAATAAAAAAATCCATGGGAAAATTGGTGACCATCTTATTTAGTTTTTCCCAGATCCCTTACACAGCCAATTTCTCTCTTAATTGCACACTGGTACAAAGGAGGCAGATCCTTACACATGCTACCAAGATGAAAATGGGAGTCTGCAGAGAGCCGATTGGCCCACACACGGCAGATCCCTTTCACACCCAATTTATCTTGTCTTATCAAATTTTATGTTGAAGCTCTATTGTTATTGATCCCACTATAGCACTTGGTAGCCTATTCCACATATCTACAACTCTTTTTACCAAGCGAATAGAGGCAGATCCCTTACACAGCCAATCTCTTTCTCTCTCGCTCTTGTTTGTTTGCACACCGGTACAAATGAGGCAGATCCCTTACACATGCAACCAAGATGAAAATGGGAGTCTGCAAGAGAGCCAAGTGGCCCACATAAGGCAGGTCCCTTTCACACTCGACCCATCTCATAGACGTTACCTGTTGTTGTTGTTGTTGCCCAGGCTGCCTGGCCGAACAGCCCCAAGGTCCCGAGCAAGGCCAAGGCCATAGAGCGCCCCCACAAAACCCTCCCTGCTTACCACTAACAAAACCCAGGTGACCGAAGCCACTCTAAGGCAGGGAGCTGAGGAGGGCGCGGAAATGCCCGGGAAACCAAAGCCCCACCCAAGGCCCTGTGCCCCTCAGCAATTATGAAGGGAAAGTTGAGGGGTAAGGGAAAAATGTGACGCTTTGGCTCCCAATCTGCAAACTTTTAGGTTGGCAGTAGGGAGGTCGTTCCACGGAAAAGACGCCGTCACTTGAGATCTAGAAGATATATAAGTAAAAGGAACAGTCAGAGTAAGGTATGGGTATGGCAGAGATCGCTCAGCTCTCACTCTGATAGACCAGCCCATCACCACATGACTAGAACCCAATCCTCTCGGCATCAGCTAGGAAAGGCCCTAGAAAGCCGCCTTTGGCGGGGGGATAGCTCCCCTACTTCAACTCCTTTCGGAGTTGGGCACCCGCCTGTTATTTACACTACTTACTATACACCCATGTTATCATATACCTGCAACCATAACACAATTGTAAGAAATAGGAACATAAGAAAATGGGAGTCTGTAGAGAGCCAATTGGCCCACACAAGACAGATCCTTTTCACACCCAACCCATCTCATAAAAACTCATTTATCTCTGTCTTCCTTACATTTATGACATCCTAGTCTCTCTCTCTCTCTCTCACAAATGAGAACATAAGAAAACCGGAGTCTGCAGAGAGCCGATTGGCCCACACATGTCAGATCCCTTTCACACCCAACCCATCCCGCGCTCTCTCTCTCTCTCTCTCTCTCTCTCTCTCTCTCTCTCTCTCATATTTATCGCTATCTTCTTTACATTTACGACATCCTATTCTCTCGCCATACTCCCTCTCTCTCCTTCACAAATGAGAAAATAAAAAAATAAGAAAACGGGAGTCTCCAGAGCCGATTGACCTACACATGGCAGATCCCTTTCACACCCAACCCGTCTCATTCTATCTAATTTCAAGTTGAAGCTCTATTGTTCTTGATCCCATTATAGCACTCGGTAGCCTATTCCACATATCTACAACTCTGTTACTAAACGGATAGAGGCAGATCCCTTTTACAGCCAATCTCTCCCTCTCTCACTCTTGTTTGTTTGCACAATCTGCTCCTTCTGTAGTTTCTCCATGCCCGATAAGTTAAATGATCTTTTCATATCTGTGACACAGCATTTTTATCCAACACCAAAACCGTCGAACCCCAGACAACATTGCTTGCAACTTTAATTATTATTATTATTATTATTATATGATGCAAAGACATGGTAGTTGCATATATTTCCATTAAGTATCGAGAAATCAGTTGGTAAGGGATTCAATTTACCGTCAGCTGGAAGTACTATAGTAGGCTACTGTGCCCTCGCCACATTTGTACCCCTAGTGAGTACTCAGACAAAGTAGGCTACACACTTAGTGAGTACTCAGACAGAGTTGGCTACACCACACTCCACAGGCTGTAAAACCTGCTGTGGCCCACAACAGGTTTTGCAGCTGCTGGCCTAGCTATAAATACAGGCAGTCCATTCATTATAGGTAGGGCAGAAATCATGACCCCTAGGGCCCTAACCTATGTAACACAATGTTTTGCTCTTGCCATGCCTATGATGCCTAATTAGGTACAGTTACATGTGCATAACTTTATATTATAAATTACATGATTTCACTCTCCATAGCACTTAAAATGCCCCTAAAAGTGCTTATTTAAAACAAAACAAAATCTCTGGGGGGGGGGGGGGGGCTTACAGCGACCCCCCCCTCACCCCAGATGTCCCAGCTGCAAAGGCTCGCTTCGCACGCCCCCCACCCCAGCCCAGGGGCTCAGGGCCCCATAACATGTAAATCCGGCCCTGCTCTTCACCACTCTCTTTCTCTCCACGTACCTCGCTTGTTTCTGCCTCTCCAAATCTTCATTCCCTCTACTACCCAACCACTCTCTATACGCTTTCTTTTTGTCTTCCACAGCTATTTTTACATCTGTCCACCATGCTGTACCTTTCACTCCCCTCCCTCTTCTCCTCACTCCACACACCTCCTCATGCTGCACAGATCTCTTCCTTAAACACCTTGCTTATCTCCTCCACTTCCTCCATATCTTCCAGGTCGAACCCACCTAGTCGTCTTTCTACTGCTCTCCTGTACTCTTCCCTCCTTTCCTCCTCCTGTAGCCTCTCCACCCTCCTCACCATTCCCCCTTCCTCTCGCCTCCCTCCAGCTCTCCTTACCCACTTCTTTTGTATCCTAACCTTAGCTACTACTACATAATGATCAGACAGATCCCTTCCAATACCCCTATACACCCTAGCATCCAAATATGAATTATAATGTAAAATTTGCAAAACAAACAAACCAAAACAGGGACGACACAATATAAAGACAAAATAATTTTTCAAAATCACTACGGTATGTAGAATTAACGCTTTAGCAAAATAGAATTTTGAAATAAAAGAACACAAAACCACCACATAGGATGTACATTACTACATGAGCAACTGAATCTGTTTCCCAAGCAAATTAATCGCTCATATACCAACGCACTCTCTTCATGTTCAAGGAATTAGTCAATTTGGGAAGTTCAGGAAGTTCTGGTAAAATCTTCTAAATTCTGTATGAATAAAGAAACTATAATTTATGTTAAAATGTTCTATTCAAGCAAATTTGTAATTTGACAAGATATTAACAATACTGTAGTACAAAATACATACAACACTCACTAATGATAGTGCTATCGGGTAGGTACCTGTAAGCATAGCATGGGCAGATGACCCCTACCAATTACTACCCTACAAGTAAGAAATAACCTACATATATAGTACAAATAAATTAAGGATTTCACAAAGGCAAGCAATTCTCCCTACCAGTAAATGCCTACAGTGGCCGATAGAGGCGCTGAACGCAAGGTTTACCGCGGTGCATTGTGGGAAATGGGCGACATCGCGGAGCTATCCACCCTCACTCTACTTCAACAATTCTATAATATATGCAGTTAGTCGAAATTTCTGTAGCTGACACATACTTTGGTCTATGCATACTTTTGATTTATATATTCTAAAATCACCCATATTCATAAATAACGTATATTTACAATAAAAAGTCAGCAGGTATTTTCCCGCCAATTTTGTTACGATAATTAACCCTTCAGACCCGGAAGGGCTCTTAAACACCCATAAAAAACACACCCGAGCTACCCGGAAGGGTTCTTAAACACCCATGAGCTCAAAGCCCAAAGCTTGGTGTGCGAGGCGTACGTCCGACGCATGTAAACAACAGCCGGCTGGACCGACGCCCCGCATCTCCGGCCACAAGAAGGAGTGCGTCGCTTGTTTGTGTGTGCCTGTATGTTATTGTTAAGTATCGAAAAGTAGTGTAAAGTGGCTGTTTTTGCCATAAAGTTATCTCCAATGAAATCATCATCACAACTGAACCAGTTGACTTAGAGAGCTCTACTTAACGCCATTCTACAGGTACGAAACACATCTACGCTTGGGGATGCGCGGGAATGCGGAAGCAAGCCAAATAACAAAGATGCGGTAGCCTAGGCATAGACGTTTTTCGGCCAAAACCCCCGGATTTCGGGGAATATATATATAATACATAGCCGGGGCTGGAGGGTTAATCAGCTTATAATTATGTTTGTAGTCATTATCAGCTGCATATGGACTTTTCCTTTATTACTATACTATATAAGCACTTAGTGTAGTCGTATACTGTATAATAAAAACTTGTAGAATCGCACAAAAATTGAGATAAACTGTGCATATCCTAGGTGCTGGGTATAGTGATGTCTACGGTCGTAGCTCTGGCGCTAGTTCAGAAGCGTCCACCAGAGGTCTCAAGGAATTGTTGGTAGGGAGAATTGATACTATCAAAAGTGAATTGATACAATAAAATAAAATATAATACAATAATTACATAATATGAAGAAGCAACAACAGATTTAAACAAAGAGTACTCTTTTAACAAGAACAATGAATTTTATATAAAATCAATAATAACAATATTACAGAGTTTTTGTAGCCAAGTAGGTTGTTAGGCCTACATATAAACGCCATACCCATAGCTTACTCTGACTGTTCCTTTTACTTATATATTTTCTAGATCTCAAGTGACGGCGTCTCTTCCGTGGATTGACCTCCCAATCTACCAAGATTGGAAGCCAAAGCGTCACATTTTTCCTTTGCCCCTCGACTTTCTCTTCATAATTGCTGAGGGGCACAGGGCCCTGGGTGGGGCTTTGATTTCCCGGGCGTTTCCGCACCCTCCTCAGCTCCCCGCCATGGAGTGGCTTCGGTCACCCAGGCTTTATTGTGGTCGGCAGGGAGGGTTCTGTGGGGGCGCTCGGTTATGGCCTTGGCCTTGCTCGGGGCCTTGGGGCTGTTCGGCCAGGCAGCTTGGGGAACAACAACAACAACACTTTACAAGAATATGAAACTGGCAGTTTTTTATAAATCAGTTAATTAGCATGGAATCGGCTGCTATAGTCTATTTGCTGTAAGTAGGCGAGACATCATGACCTCTATGGCTCTATCCTCTATAACTCAAAAATGGCTAGAGCAAATGGGCTGTAAATCTCCACATCTATTCCTAGACTGACTCTTCCCAAATGGTAGAAGTATTAGCTCGATTACTTTAGAAGTTTTTTTACTTACAGAGGTTAGAGGTCATGATTTTTCACCTACTTACAGCGAATAGACTATAGGCTACTAAACTTTCTGCCAGATGAATTAGCTGAAATAGAAAAATTTGAGTGCGTAGTGTGCAAAGGCGAGCTTGTGTTAAGTGATGATCCTGTGGCTGTGAATTTTGGAAATGAGTCTTTGGAGCTGGTGAACAAGTTTTGTTACCTAGGAGATACCATCTCTGCCGGTGGTGGGGCCGAGGCTGCCACTGTTGCTAGAATTAGGTGTGGCTGGGGGAAGTTCAGAGAACTGATGCCAATCCTGACCATGAATAGAATGCCTCTCCCCCTGAAGGGAAAGGTGTATGCCTCATGTGTTAGAAGTGCAATGACGTATGCCTCAGAAACATGGGCCGTTAAAGTAGAGGATGTCAACAGAATGGAGCGTAATGAGATGAGAATGGTGAGACGGATGTGTGGGGCCAGGCTACAGGATAGAATAACAAATGTTGAGCTGAGGAGACGTTTAGGTATAAAGAGTATTAGCGAGGTGATGCGTACAAGTAGACTGGGATGGTATGGACATGTGGAGAGAATGGATGAACAAAATTGGGTGAAAAAATGCAGGTCTGTGATTGTGGAGGGAGCTGCACCAAGGGGTGGACCGAGGAAGACCTGGGATCGGACTATACGCGCCGATCTCAAATCCAAGAACTTGGCAAGTGAAGCAGCCTGGAACGCCGCCATTAGGACAAGAGACAAACTGCACGTATGTGTGGAACACTCAGTCTTAAAATTTTATGTATGTATGTGTACACAATGATTCAATTACTATGTGAAATTGATAAAGATACTACTGTACCCGCAAAACATAAATAGTGTTGGTATTATTATGCATGGAGGGATAGACAGACGAATGAGGAAGTAAGGAGGTGTGGTGTGGAGGTAGATGTGCTGGAAAGTGTGAAAAGGAACAACTTGAGATGGTTCGGCCATATGGAACGTATGGAAAGCGAGAGAATGACTAAAAGGGTGTACGAGAGCGAGGTGGAAGGACAGAGAGGGAGAGGTAAACTGAAGGAGAGGTGGAAGGATGGAGTGAGGAAGTATATGTATGAAGGCGGTGCTGGTTGGGAGGAGGGGCGTCGACTGACTGGGGACAGAGGTGCATGGGGGTGGTTCGTTCGTGGCCACCCCTACAAGGGTCACGGCGTCAGGTAATAGATAGATAGATAGATAATTATGCTGTTGAGAAAGTTGTCATATGCTGAAAACTTTAACCTTCACCCCGCAGAGTACTCGTCGACCCAAGAAAGGCCCAAGAGTTGTGAAGACAGAAGTGCCGGTAGTTAACCTGGATGCCAGCCTTCATGAACCACTCTTTATTCAGAACTTCAGAGTCACCAAGGAGTTTTATCAGGTACAGTGTATTGGTCAAAGTTAAGGGGAGACTGGCCGTTTGTTTGGTCCAATAATTCATTTATTCATATATTTTTTTAAGTTTCCTCCCTAGACCTCCATCAAACTTAGAAAAACACCCTCTAGACCCCCCTTCAAGATAAATTTGTAAATTTTTTGCTAGAAAAATGTCCCGGCCGAAGGCCGCTTCCTCTTAATATTGCAGGCTCGCTATCGCTCGGCAGGAAATTATCGACACCTAAATGGCACGAAAGGTTTTAAAATTGACAACGAAATGGGGCGAAAGGTGTTAAAATTGCCAAATTAATGGGCCGAACGTCTTATAATCTCAAAACTAGTGGGGCTAAACATTAGGGAGAAGGGATTCCAGAAAAACAGTCTTCCTCCCCTTAACCCTCTCCGACATATGACGCGATTTTGAGCCTATTAGGGATACTTTAACCCCTCAGACCCGGTTGGGCTCTGAGGCATCCATAAAAACACCCCCGCGGAACCCGGAAGGGCTCTGAGGCACCGGCAGCTTGAAAGCCTGTAAGCTTGTTTTGAAAGCCGTCCGTCCGACGCATGTAAACAACAGCAGGTTGGACCGACGCCGCGCATCTCCAACCACAAGAAGGAGAGGCATCCTTGTTCGTGTGTGCCTGTATGTTATTGTTAAGTAGTGAAAAATAATGATAAGTGGCTGATATCGCCACAAAGTTATCTCCACGGAAATCGTCATTACAACTGAACCAGTTGACTTAGAGAGCTCTACTCAATGCCATTCTACAGGTATGAAACACATCTACGCTTGGAGATGCGCGGGAATGCGGAAGCAGTCAAAACAACAAAGATACGGTAACCTAGGCGTAGACGTTTTTCGGCCAAAACCCCCGGGTTTCGGTATGGAATACATAGCCGGGTCTGATGGGTTAAAGCCTTTGTTACCATCAGGGGTATTTATAAACCTTTAGTTTAGTTACTTCAACCTCTGCAGTTGTCTTTGAGTTAGCTGTGGGCAGAAAACTAATTTGGAGAGGTAATTATAAGAGTGAGAGAACTCTATTTCTTATTGCTAATCTGGCAACCTCTGCGTCATATGTGCGTGAAAGGGTTAAGTGACATGAAATATTAATATGTAAAACTTGCAAAACAAACAAACCAAAACAGGAACAACATTAACCCTTAAAGAGCGGCGCTCGACTTAAGTCGTGCACCAATTTGCAGCAAGTTAGGAGCATTATTAAGGCTTTTAAAGGGTTAAAATCGAGTGCAAATGGCCGGGAGCGCAGCAGGCCACACGTCCGACACCCAGGGCTTACTGCCACCCACTGACTCATGCTCCCTCTGTTCTCGAGAGGCCGGCAGAGTTACCAGTAGTGAGCGTAGTGGGAAAAAATATGCCGCTATACGCTAAACTCCCATGTTGGTGGCACCACTGCATGAGAACCACGAGTGCTACGTAGCTCGTTCTGGTCTCATTTTGAAGCTTTTAGTGCCTATTTTTTTGCTGAATACATTTCCTTTCATGCAGATACTTGATTGATCATTCAGGAGGGCCTGAATATGCCCAAAATAGCCCAAAACTTGTGAACAGTTTACTTGGAAAAACAAGAGTCAGCTTAAGACCTTCTGTACCCGATGCCGAGTTGGCTGCCAATTTTGTGGCATTTTTTGCTGGCAAGATAACTCGCATAAGACAGGAACTGGATGATGCTTCTGTTGGTGAAGAACTTTCAGTTGTACTCCAACCCCGACACATTCCTAATAATGTCCTCTCATCCTTTCACTCAGTAGAGGTGAACATGATCTCGTCCTACATAAGAAACCTCAATAAAACATTTTGCCCGTTGGATCCCATAAATGTTTCCAAGCTACCAAGAGTCTATGATCACACAGTTGAGTTTATTTCCAAAATAATTAGTAAGTGCTTCTCTGAAGGTAGCTTCCCACATTCTGAAAAGCATGCACTACTCCGACCTACTCTAAAGAAACCTGGACTTGATGTTGAGAACATGTTGAACTATCGTCCTGTCTCCAACCTGTCCTTCATATCAAAGATATTAGAGCGTGCAATACTTGACCAATTACAACCACTACTTCAGCAGAATGAAACTATCCCAATTTTTCAGTCTGCTTACCGACAGCATCATTCAACTGAAACAGCATTGATTAGAGTGCATAATGATCTAGTTGAGAACATTTGCAATGGTGTGGCCTCACTATTGGTCTTGCTTGATCTCTCTGCGGCCTTTGACACAGTGGATCACGAGTTGTTATTGGGTGATCTTTATGATTGTGGTGTGCGTGACTCCGCTCTCTTGCTTCTTGGGTCGTACTTGTCAGGTAGATCCCAGAGTGTGATGGTAAATCAAATGGTCTCGGACTCGACACCCCTGCAGTATGGTGTTCCGCAGGGATCAGTTTTAGGTCCTATCCTATTTATAATTTATATCAGCAGTTTGTCTCTTCTGCTTCGTGCACATAATGTCACCTTTCACTTTTATGCAGATGACACCCAGATTTATGTGAGAATCACAAATATAGTTGATATACGGAGTAAGATGGAATTGTTGATGTCTGATATCAAGAAGTGGATGAGAGCGAGAAAACTTAAACTAAATGATGGTAAAACTGATATTCTCATCATCCGAGGAAATAGAAGAGCTGATGATATAGTGGGTGCCCTCTCCATCAATGTGGGTGGATCTCAGCTGCGACCGGCCAACTCTGTTCGAAATCTGGGTGTATATGTGAACTCCCGATTAGATTTCAAAGAGCATGTAAACCAGATAGTTAAAAGTTGTTACTTGCACATCAGAAATCTCTATTTGGTGAAGCCATTTATAACCAGACGTTGCCTCCTGACGTTGGTTCACTCATTGGTCTTCTCTCGTGTTGATTATTGCAATGCCCTGTTGGTGGGTCTTCCAAATTATATTTTAAAGAAAGTTCAGTCTGTTCTTAACAGGGCCGCAAGACTCATTTTTGGTGTTCCACCTAGAACTCCTACTACATCTCTTCACATAGAACTGCACTGGCTGCCAGTAAGAGCAAGAATAGAATTTAAGTTGTGTTTGGTGACTTTTAAGGTTCTCAAATTTGGTGAGCCTAGGTACCTTGCGGAGCTGCTCAGGCGCCCACCGGCACACCATGGTGTAGTTGTTTCTTACAGTTTCTTACAGTAGTGTGTGAGTCATGACAATGACCCTTTTCGTCTTGATGAACCAAGGGCTTTCCAGCAGTCTTCTTTCTTTGAGAGGTCATTCTCCTACATGGCTCCGAGGTTGTATAACAGGTTTCCGCTGTCCATGAGACAACTGAGTTCTGTTGAATGCTTCAAGTGACAACTTAAGACTTTTCTCTTTGAGAGAAGCTATGATCTTGAGAGAGGTGTCATGACAGATGGTTATAGAGTTTAGGCTGTGTTGCCACTGCTAGTGATTGTTAAATGTGTGTTGTATATAAGCCTTCTTTTGATGCATTGATTTTGTTCTTTTTTCTTTCTCTTTCCGAGCGCTAGTGAATTCTTCGGAAAAATTGGCGCTTATGAGAAATAAGTAACATGCTTATTATTATTATTATTATTATTATTATTATTATTATTATTATTATTAAAACACCCCGCTAGACAAGGGTTAAAGGGCATAGCTCACGAGGTCAGCTATCCTCATTATCATAAATGTTAATGTACAATATACCTCCTATGTGCAATAATGGTAGTCTGAGTTTCTTATAAATGTAAATACTGTATAAATGAATTACTGTAGTGTTTTGGATGGTGGTGGTGAGAGGCATTTCCGACCTATCGTGACGTATAGAGAGGCATCGTGGGTACCCATAGAATAACATAATCAGTCAAAGAGTTTCAGGAGTCAGGCCACTGGCCACCATTTTGATTCTCAGTATCTATTGAGCACTCCATGCTGTGAAAGCAGTTACAAAGATGAACAGATATTTAAAGAAAGGTATGAGCAGCATAAGCTTAATGAAGTGTAGAAATAATGTCAAACTATTGAATAATGCACTTTGAAAATGAAAATCAAGATGGAATATTTTGATACTTTGACCGTACGCTAGTTATAAACATACCTCTCGTACTTCATCATTCGTCTGTCTATATCTCCATGTAACTCTACACTACTATTAACATCTAAATAATTTGTTATGACATGTTTTAAGGCAGGTGGTTAGTTTAATGCAGTTTACCACTGCATTAAACTAACCACCTGCCATAAAACATGTCATAAGAAAGTATTGTCAACAACTACTGTATATATCACAGTACAGTACTGGAAACATGAACTTGATGTCAAAATTAACCTGCATATTGTTGTTTATGATAGTACTGGTAACTTACAGGCAGGCGACAAAATGATTGTTGATTTTAGACCTTACCTGATCTTATAACTATCCTAATACCCTCACTACATCAGATATTGGTAAGAGAGTGGCAGAGAGAAGAGTTGGAGCGTCTGGGGGCAGCGGAGGCAAAAGTGGCTGGCCTGGAGCAGTATGAACATCACACACTGGTGGGACTCTATCACTTGGGTTCAACGCATAACCCTCACGCTGCCGCCACAAGGTGGGAGACATTGATGGATGAGATTCAACTATAATTGACAAAAGAGCTAATCATTTGCTATAATAAACCAATTTTACTATTGACAAAAAGTCTCTCGGGTGCCCAACCCCGAAAGGGGTTGAATAGGGGAGCTATCCGGCTTTCTAGGACCTTTCCTAGCTGATGCTGAGAGGATTGGGTTCTAGTCAGGTGGTGATGGGCTGGTTTATCAGAGTGAGAGTTGAGCATTCTCTGCCATACCCATAGCTTACTCTGACTGTTCCTTTCGCTTATATATTTTCTAGATCTCAAGTGGCGGCATCTCTTCCGTGGATTGACCTCTCTACTGCCAACCTAGAGGCTGGCAGACTGGGAGCCAAAGTGTCACATTTTTCCTTTGCCCCTCAACTTTCCCTTCATAATTGTTAAGGGGCACAGCTGCAAGATCAGCAATGTGATGAGAGTTGTGACGGAGGAGGAGAACGGGGTGGAGGTGTCACAGGGAGAGACAGGAGACAAAGAGGCAGACCCAGTAGTGCTAACAGGGGAGTAGGGTACGGACTGGAGGAGCGGGATGGTGTAATTGCTGAAGGAATGGTAGATGGATTAAGGATTATGTTTAGTAATGTGGATGTGTTTACTCAGGACAAGAAAAGAGAACTGATATGTAGGTTGCAGGATGAAGAGGAAAAACCTGATGTCATAGCCCTACAGGAAGTAAGACCAAAAAATGTTAGAATTGAAAGGGAACTGGTGGAATATAGTTTGGAGGGTTTGGAGTTATATGAGAGAAATGCTATTAGAGCAGAGGTTGGAAGAGGACTGTTTATTTATGTAAGAAAAGAGCTCAAGGTTAATGAGGTGGATATGAGACAGCAGTATTGTGAGTATTTGTGTATTGAAGTAAAATGTGTAAGAGGATCAATTCTAATTGCCTCTATATATAGAAGCCCAAATAATAGCAGGGGAGAGGATGATAACCTACTGAAAGCAATGGAGGAGATAGATAATAGAGAGAACAAATATAAAATTTTGATTGGAGATTTCAATTTGCCAAGGATCAACTGGGCAAATTGTACTACTCCAGCGGGACAGGGTAGCCTGGAAAATAAGTTTATAGAGAAAGTGAGAGATTGTTTTTTAACGCAACATATTGTAGAGATGACAAGATATAGAGATGGGACGCAGGGGAGTGTACTTGATTTGATTTTTAGCAATGAAGAGGATATAGTGGAACATGTTAATGTGGATAGCCCTATAGGTCGTAGTTACCATGCCTGTATAAGCTTTAGTTGTAACATTAAATCGGAGAGGGATAATAGAAGCCATAGAAAAATATACATGTATGATAGAGCAGATTATGAGCTGCTGAGACGGTGTTTGGACATTGACTGGGGGGAATATTTGAACGGTGAAGACGCTGAAGGAATGTGGAGGAAAATTAGAGTCAAACTGGAGAATGCTGTATCCAAAAGTGTACCAGTAAGGGAATATAAGGATAAAACAAAATTGAGGAAAAGAACTAACCCAGAATTGCCAATGAAAAGAAAGCTTTGGATATTGATTAGAAGAAAGAAACGATTGTGGGAAAGATTAAAATTGTTAAAAAAGAACAGGGGGTCTAGTATAGAGGCTAAGGAAGTGGATCTGGAACGCAGACAAATAAACAATAAAATAAGGTGGGAAACAAGGAGGGGGGTGAAGGAGAGGGAGAGAGAGATAGCTAGAAATGTGAAGGATAATCCAAAAATATTCTGGAAGTACATTCAGGAAAAGTTAACAAGAAGAGTAGGGATCCCAGAGCTGGTGGGGGGGTTGAATGATGGGAGTAGAGCGGAGACTGATAAGGAGAAAGCAGAGGTGCTGGGGAAATACTTTGGGGGGGTACTAACAGTGGAGTCGGAGGATGCAGTGCCTACTATTCCCATCAAACAGGCACCGGCACTAGAACTAATAGAGTTTTCCCATGCTAGAATAAGAAGGGCTATAGAAAAAATGAACAGAAGTAAGTCACCGGGACCGGATGGGATACACCCAAGAATCATAAAGGAAGGAGGGGAGATGTTAGTAGAGCCATTGAAAATGTTATTTGAGGTATCGTTTAATACAGGACAAATCCCGATGGACTGGAGAGAGGCGAACATAACAGCTATATTTAAGAAGGGAAAGAGAAATGACCCAGGGAATTATAGACCAGTCAGTTTGACAAGTGTTGTGTGTAAACTAATGGAAACGGTAATTAGAGAAGGAATAATGGATCATATGAAGTCAAACCAACTTTTCAGTGGGAGACAGTTCGGATTCTTGCCGGGGAGGTCGACGGTACTACAGCTAATTAAGGTGGTAGATGATTGGATGCAAATTCTAGAAGATGGTGATGTAATAGACGTGGTATATTGCGATTTTATGAAGGCCTTCGATAAGGTCCCACATAAAAGGTTAATAGAGAAAGTTAGAAGCTATAATATAGGGGAGAAATGTGTGAAATGGATAGAAGCCTTCCTGAAAGATCGGAGACAGAGGGTACTGGTGAATGGAATAGGCTCGGGGTGGAGGGAAATTACAAGTGGGGTACCTCAGGGATCTGTGTTGGGACCACTGCTGTTCGTTATATTTATCAACGACTTGCCTGAAGTTATAACTAATGGAAGTGAGGTATACCTGTATGCGGATGACACTAAACTGTATAGAAGAGTGAGGAGTAAGGAAGATATGGGTTTGCTTCAAGGAGATGTGGAGGGCATGAAGGGATGGTCTGAGCATTGGTTAATGCCTTTTCATCCAAAAAAATGCAAGTACATGCGGATTGGGACCAGCAAGATAGACAAGGTAGGATACAGTATGTATGAAGCGATGGAGGAAGTGAGTGCAGAAAAGGATATAGGAGTAGTGATAGACAATAAGTTAAATTTCTCAGAACATTTAGCGGAAAAGATAAACAAAGCCAATAGAATTGTAGGGCTGATAAGGAGGACATTTGTGTCACTTGACGAAGAAATCTTCAGGAATCTATATACAGCGCTGGTTAGGCCGCACCTGGAATATGCAAACCAGGTGTGGGCTCCATATATGGTAAAGGATATAGAAGCAGTGGAGAAAGTGCAGAGGAGAGCTAGCAAGCTGGTACCAACGTTGAAGAACGCGGGCTATGAGCAGAGGTTGAGGACACTGGGGCTTCCGACACTGGCATATAGGAGAAAGAGAGGGGATATGATAGAGACTTTTAAGATAGTGTCAGGAAAGTACGATGAGGATGTGTGTGAAGGTATCTTCTTGATGCGGGAGGGAACAAGAACGAGAGGACACTTCTAAGAAAATTTACAAAGAAAGAAATAGGCTTGAGAAGGCAAAGAACTCATTTTGTGATAGAGTGGTAAATGAGTGGAACGCACTGCCCCAGTATGTAGTCGATTCCGAATCAATAAGGGAGTTTGAAAGTAATCTTGATAAAGCATGGGGAAGACAAGATTTGAAGTTTGATTATAAAACAAAAATACAGAATAGTAAAAATGTTGCGTCTGCTACCGCCGCCGCCAACACCGTGAACGACCGCAGCAGTGCAAGTACTGGTACTGAGCTGGATACACAGGCATAGTTTGCCTTTTTCCAGAGGATCTACTGTAAGAAACTGTAAGAAACTGTAAGAAACTGTAAGAATATAAGAGCACCTTGATATGCAATACATTATTATACAGCAGTAATAATAATGTAAAACTTGCAAACTATACAAACCAAAACAGGGACGACACAATATAAAGGCAAAAGAACTTATCAAAATCGCTATGTGGAAATAAAGCTTTTATCAAATAACATTTTGAAATAAAAGAACACAAAGCCACCACTTAGGTGTACATTACTACATGAGCAAGTTAATCTGTTTCCCAAGTAAACTAATCGCACATATAACAATGCACTAACATTTATTCATAATTGAATAACTTTAGGCAGGGAGAGAATGAGAGCCTGAAGTCATATTTACTATCGCCATTCTTTAGCTGAATATGTTCTTTCCAGGTTCAAGATTCGACGAGCGGACTACCTAAAGAGTGTGGCCACGGAATACCAAACCTCGGACTATATGAAGAGTGTGGAGAGGTTTTGTGACTTCCTCATTAGCCAGCGAGACAAGTACCTTAGTCTGCCCAGTCCTGAGGAAAGGTGAGTATCTTGACAGTTTTTACTTTTCATGACTAAAAATTATTGTGCCTTTACAATAAACACACTCTGTTACAGGGGGAAGGGATGGGCACTGGTCATCCACTCACTTGTAAACAGTGCTGCTTCATTAACCAGTGCAGCTCTGTATTATATGACAAGCACAGTTTCCAACATTTACCCTGGTAACCATTTGACAGTGTTGAGTGGTCTATCTATCTATCTATTGCCTGACGCCATGATCCCCGAAGGGGTGGCCACGAGCGAACCGCCCCCATGCACCTCTGTCCCCAGTCAGTCGACGCCCCTCCACCCAACCAGCACCGTCTTCATTCATATACTTCCTCACTCCATCCTTCCACCTCTCCTTCGGTCTATCTCTCCCTCTCTGTCTTTCCACCTCACTCTCGTACACCCTCTTAGTCATTCTCTCGCTTCCCATACGTTCCATATGGCCGAACCATCTCAAGTTGTTCCTTTTCACACTTTCCAGCACATCTACCTCCACACCACACCTCCTTCTTACTTCCTCATTCGTCTGTCTATCCCTCCATGTAACTCCGCACGCACTTCTCAAGTAACTCATTTTCACCGCTCTCACTCTTGGTCTGAGTCTCTCCACGAACGTCCATGCTTCGCTTCCTTAAGTTAGTGTCGGGATTACCACACTGTCATGCAAGGACTTCTTCACTTCCATACTGACCACTCTATTTCTTGTTACTGCTTTCAACGTTCCTACAACCCTCTTCCCCTGTTGCACCCTCTCCCGCACTTCTTCATCCACAGTCCCATCTTTACTCAACACACTGCCCAGATACTTTAAAGAGCTGACGATCTCCATAGCCTGACCGTTCAACTTCACCTCACACTCTGTGACTTCACCCCTTTCGAAGACCATAACCTTGCTTTTCCCCGCATTTACCTTCAAATTCCGTTTTTCGCACACTGTTCCAAACTCATTTACCAGACCCTGCAACTCCCATTCATTATCGCTCATCAGAACTGTGTCATCCGCAAACAGCAGTATAGGCAGCTTTCACTCATTTCTGTCCCTTTTCAGCGATACACTAACATCCACTTCTCTTCCTAGTATTTCTTTCATGACTCCATCCATATATACAGTAAACAACCACAGGGACATCACACACCCCTGTTTCAACCCAACACTCAGGTCAAAGAACTCGCTCTGCTCATTCTCCACACGTACTGCCGCCTTTGCACATACATGCTCTTCACTGCTTTCAGCAATTTGCCATCTACTCCGTATATTCTAAGTACTTTCCACATGCCTTCTCTATCCACTCTGTCATAGGCCTCCTCCAAGTCCATAAAGGCAATATACACCTTTTGTTGCTTCTCCAGATATTTCTCCAGAACACAATTCAGGGTAAAAATCTGATCTACACATCCTCTTCCCTTCCTAAAACCTCCCTGCTCGTCGCCTATCCATTTCTCAGTTCTCACTCTCACTCTCTCAATCACGACCCTACTGTACACCTTCCCTACTACGCTTAGAAGACATATTCCTCGGTGGTTACCACACACTCCTCTTTCCCCTTTGCCCTTATATAGGGGGACTATTATGCCAGTCTTCCAGTCATCGGGTGCATTCCCCTTCTCCCATGCTAGTTTACACATTTTCCATACCCATTCGATCACTATCTCACCACCATACCTCAACATTTCCCCACACACTCCATCTGTTCCTGGTGCTTTCCCCAACTTCACTCTTTTCATAGCTTCCCACACTTCTGACCTCCTGATCCCCACCTTCTCCTCTTCTCCCTCCCATACCATATCCAACTATGTTTGCTGGCTCTTCATTCCTTATATTTAGCAACTCATTGAAGTACTCCCTCCATCTTTCGACTCTCTCTTGCTTCTCGGCTAGCATTCTCCCATTCTTATCTTTCACACCCTTACTGTTTCCCTTGCTACCTTCCCTAACTTTCTTGACTTCTTTCCAGAACAGTTTCTTACACTCCCTCCATTTTACACTCAGATTCCTTCCAAATTCCTCATCTACTCTTCTCTTACTTTCCTTCACTACTCTCTTCAACACTCTCTCTCTCCACGTACCTCGCTCGTTTCTGCCTCTCCAAATCTTCATTCCCTCTACTACCCAACCACTCTCTATACGCTTTCTTTTTGTCTTCCACAGCTAATTTTACATCTTCTGTCCACCATGCTGTACCTTTCACTCCCCTCCCCCTTCTCCTCACTCCACACACCTCCTCACATGCTGCACAGGTCTCTTCCTTAAACACCTTGCTTATCTCCTCCACTTCCTCCATATCTTCCAGGTCGAACCCACCTAGTCGTCTTTCTACTGCTCTCCTGTACTCTTCCCTGATTTCCTCCTCCTGTAGCCTCTCCACCCTCCTCACCATTCCACCTTCCGCTCGCCTCCCTCCAGCTCTCCTCACCCACTTCTTTTGTATCCTAACCTTAGCTACTACTACATAATGATCAGACAGACCCCCTCCAATACCCCTATACACCCTAGCATCGATCACAGATTTCTTCAGTAATCATATAGGTGTAATATACATACTGTACATACATACGTGCATGCATAATTTTAAAGACTGAGTGGTCCCTACTGGGTGCGGTTTCATTCTCGTCTTGATGACAGTGCTAATTTTGTCTTTAATTTGAGATCAGATCATATAATGTTTTAGATCTATAAGTAAGGGCATAGTCTCATAACATGTTAAAGTGGCTCTGCAAAGGGACACTGTTAACCATACTGCTTCAGCTTACCTAGAGGTGGCAAGATGGTGTTAGAGTCAAGGGCTCCCACATAACTTCTGCTCTACAGTCAGTTGGCAATTATCCTCTTTTATTCTGTCACTGAGATCCTGCATGCAGTTATCCAAGCCTTTCCAAATAAATTTATTTATTTATTTTTTGTTTTTTTACCGATTCTCTGCTTAGGCTTACATGTTCCTTTTCTCCCCAGGATATCTATAGCCGAGGCGATAAAGCAGGAGACGGGATTCCCTGGAGCATTTGGTGCCCTGGACGCAGCAGTGATCCCCTTACAGCCTACCCTCACAACCATGGACCAAACTACAGCATACCAAACCACCACAACCATAGACCCAACCACAACCACAGGGGAGGGTGACACACAGCACCATAACTCCACCGCCCTGGTACTACAGTTTATCACCGACCACCGCCTCATCCTCAGAGACATACACATTGATACTCCAAACACTCCCACACGCATCAAAATATTCCAGGTAATTATTTCCACATAGAGATTTTGATAAGTTCTTTTGCATTTATCTTGTGTCGTCCCAGTTTTGGTTTGTTTATTTTGCAAGTTTTACATTATAATAGATTACTGTAACTGATTAACTCTAACCCATGGATTAGTTTTTTACTAACCCTGTTTTGCCCCATTCAGGTGTCTATTTTTTTGTTGGCAAGCTATAGCAAGCTTTTTTATTTTATTATTATTATTATTATTATTTTTGTTTTTTTGTTTTTTCCCCCTAAAGCTTGAAAGGTATCTCGGGAGGAGTTTATTAGGCCTCATCCTCAGAGACATATTGATAGGGTAACCATATATTGATGTAAGTAAGTTGTCAGTACTGGTGCGGGTAAGGGTGCCTTCACACTTAGGGGAGGAAAAAGAATACGCTCCTCATATCCTACTGAATGATGTACAAGGCAACTAAAGCAGGAGGGTGGGGGGGGGGGTTACGGATTGCAATAGTCTGGAGCAATGGTCATATTGATTATAATTACAATAGGTCAAAATCATGACCCCTAACCTCTTATAACTCAAAAAGGGGTTGTAAATTTCCACTTGTTTCTTGAGCCGGTATCACACGAGAGCTTTTATAGCCAACATTCTATAATCAATATTTTTCTGGCAACATTTCTGGAATATTTTACCATGGTATCGGAAACTAAACTGATGATCGATGAATTTAGGCAAAAGAAATATGTTAAATGTTGACCTCATAAGCTGCCAGACCAGTGTTGAGCATAAATGTTGAGTGAAAAAGCGCTCGTGTGATACCGGCTTTAGTTGACTCTTTCTAAATTGTAGAAAAAATGGTTCAATTATTGAAGTGGTTTTTGAGGTATTATAGATTTGGGTGGAGATTTGTGGCGTATCTACTGTACAATAAAGCTGGTATCACACGAGCACTTTTTACCTCAACATTTATCCTCAACACTGGTCTGGCAGCTTATGAGGTCAACTTTAGTAATACAGTAACACCTTGATTTTCCGGTATTCAGGCATCCGGTAGCTTCAAACAACCGGAGGTTTTAGGAAATTATTAAAAAAAAAAAAAAAAAAAAAATCGTCTTACCAGCATAATTGCATCATAACAAATAATAAATACATATACTATTAGGAAAAAACTACTTAAAAAGCACCAATAAGAAATATATATATATAGTATTTATAAAAAATAGTTTGTGGTTGCTGTTGTTGTTGTTCCCCAGGCTGTCTGGCTGAACAGCCCCAAGGTCTCGAGCAAGGCCATGGCCATAAATGAGCGCCCCCACAAAATCCTCACTGCTCACCACTAACAAAGCCCGGGTGACCGAAGCCACCCCAAGGCAGGGAGCTGAGGAAGGTGCGGAAACGCCTGGGAAACCAAAGCCCCACCCAAGGCCCTCTGCCCCTCAGCAATTATGAAGGGAAAGTTGGGGGGTAAGGGAAAATGTGATGCTTTGGCTCCCAATCTGCCAACTTCTAGGTTGGCAGTAGGGAGGTCAATCCACGGAAAAGACGCCGCCACTTGAGATCTAGAAGATATATAAGTAAAAGTAAGTAGGGGAGGTGTGGTGGAGTGGTCATGCCACTGGATTGGTAATCCAATGGACCCGGGTTCAAATCCCGATATGTCAATGGGAAGATATTATTGGGATTGAATTTGTGCTGTACCTAGTATCAGTGCATTACCACAAAGCCCACCGAAATGCCAAAAAAATACCCTCATTGTTCCCTGATTAAATAACACTGTATGAATATTCCCATATTCAAAATATGTTACAGGGGGACAATGCCTAGTGAGTTCACTGCTCAATAGGTGGCGTTCTGAGAGTGAGGGTCTGAGTCTGGAGGGTGAGACAGTGAAGCACTTGAGCGAAGCAACCAGCCGCTTCAGAGATGGAGCTGCTTCGAGCCATGATGGATGCTTCGCATGTCTCACTCCCCAGACTGGAACAAGACCTCACGGGCTTCACCGTGTTGAGCGGTGGAATGTACAGGCTCTCAGCCTATGCCCGAGAGGGAGTAGTTTGAATATAAAAAAAAAAAAAAAAAAAAAAAAAAAAAAAAAAAAAGGAACAGTCAGAGTAAGCTATGGGTATGGCAGAGATCGCTCAGTTCTCACTCGGATAGACCAGCCCATCACCACATGACTAAAACCCAATTCTCTCAGCATCAGCTAGGAAAGGCCCTAGAAAGCCACCTTTGGCGGGGGGATAGCTCCCCTATTTCAACTCCTTTCGGGGTTGGGCAGGCGACGTCAGTAGAACAAGCAACAAGAACAACAAAAGCGCGAGAATAGGCCTACTCAGTCTCGCCCGATCGATCCGTATATACAATTATTCTCATATCGGACATATTATACTCGATTCATCACTATCATGCCGAAGATTAAGGCAAAGTCGGACAAAGTGAAAGCCAATAGTGACCAGAAGAAATACAAAAGAGTGGTTCTGAGCTTGGAACCAAAAAACACAAATATCCAAACGAAGGGAGAGAGGTGGATGATGCAAGAGCATCCACCTCTACAACTGTGGATGAGTGACAAGCATCCACCCCTTGCTGCCTCTCCCAAAGCATCCACTTCATAAATATGTTTTAGATATTAAGTGAGAAACCTAAGACAAACTAAAAAGAACAAAAACAGTTTGATATTAGTGTTTCGTTTTGCTACTGTCAAAACTTTGAATGCGTTGCATAACTCTCCCTCCCGCATACGACGATACGCGTTACGCCGACAACAACAACAACAGCTGGGCCTACTTATAAATTGGCGAATTGAGAACATTACTATTAAATGGTATAGTAATGTGTGTTTGTTTATTATATTAAGGCTGATAATACAGATAGTCATTAGGGGGTATTTTCTATGTTTCGTTTTGCTACTGTCAAAACTTTGAATGCGCTGCAGAACTCTCCCTCCCGATAAGGCCTAGCCTTTGCATACGATGATACGCATTACGCCGCCGACCACAGCAACAGCTGGACGCCTTTTCCAACTTCTATTGTACATATAAATTGGCGAGTTGAGAACATTACTATAAAATGGTATAGTAATGTGTGTTTGTTTATTATATTAAGGCTGATAATACATATAGCCATTAGGGGGTATTTTCTTGGGGTTTATGGGCATTTATAGGAGTAATTTTCAATCAACCAGAGTTTTCAATTCACCGGAGGTTTCAAATCCCCCTGAGTGCCGGATAATGAAGGTGCTACTGTAATTTAGTATTGGTTCCTTCGTCAATGACGAAGAGCCTATACTATATATAGGCTGAGATTCCGGGACCCGTTCGGGATTCCCCGGAGTTCTTATCACAACCGTTGCGTATATAGCATAATAAACAATCCTTGGTTAATACCCATTAAATTTTACCAAGGGCTCGTCATTGAAAATGAATACCACTAAAAATAAGAATTTAAAGAAGAATCTATCATTTCGAACCTCCCGGTGCCTCTGCCCTCCAGCTATGCTGTCGTCATGCTTCCCTTGCACGTGATGCCAGATTTTCTAGCGTGTTTATCTGCCTCTTTACGGTTGTGATCCAAGCGAGTCGGACGTGTGCCCCCTTGCTCTGGGCGTCTCAGCGTTTGCCTAGCTTCCTCACTCCTAGTGAGTCCTTGTTATATATTATTTGAGTTAGGTTCAAACATGAATTGAGTAATCGCCTGTATGTTTCAGAGGGCCACTGTCCATGCCTGTCCACACCGAAAGTATATGAGTACCGCTTCGCTATTTCTTAATATGTGTTATTCGTCGTAGTAAGTGCTTATTGTTATAATAGGCTATATCCTATACAATGCTTGCATTTAATTATTTACTTATTGTAGGCTATTATTCACCTTATTCGTGTGCCCTCAGGCTACACGTTCAACTCTTAAAATATTATTAATTCAAAGTTTTCTTTATCGTAAAGTAGCCTACATTATTTCCTGAAATTCTACTTGCATAAAATTTTCAAGATCACTTCGCTTTTATAGTTTGCTTGCTTCTGACATTTTATAGTTTGCTTGCTTCTAGCATTACTTCGAGCTGATAGATTCTTAGCTAAGAATTATTGATTTCCTTATGTGTCACATGCTTGTACTAGTTACTTATTTATAGGGTCATGCTTGTTCGCCACCTCGAGCAAGTGTCCACGAGGCGGCCAATAGGCCTAACCAGCTCGGCTGCCCTCTACTGAATTTTACATAAGAGACCAATTGTTCTCTTCCTATACGAGTGTTATGTTATGAAGTGCTTCAGATTCCTACACAATTATGTGTTAATTTCTTAAAATAGAAGGAGTTTGCATGAACACAAAGTGAGCAACAAAAGTTTTCTCTAGTGCAAGAGCACCACTAACCCTACTGTATACAATTGCATGCTTCGAGTCCCGGAGTCGGCGGGGCTCCTGTGTCCCTCCGTTCTCTCCGGGTCTCCGGGTTTTAGACCTCCGGGTACTAAATGGTTTCAAGGAACCCGAGGAACAAAAAAAAAAAAAAAAAAAAAAAAAAAAAATGCACAAAGAAGTTCCGGTTAAATGGAGAAACAAAGTTTTCCTCCAGGTGCACAAAACACCAACAAAACCAAGGAACCAAAAGGTTCAGGTTAACGCAAAGGAACGAGTGCTTCCTCCGGGTACTCCAAGTAATACAAAAAACCAAGGAACCAAAAATTCAGGTTAAATTAAGGAACGAGAGCTTCCTCCGAATACTCCGGGTACTCCGGGTACTAACAAAAACCAGGGAACCAAGAAATTCAGGTTAAATTAAGGAACAAGGCTTCCTCCAAGTACTCCGGGAACTAGGGGTACTCCGAGCAATACTGAAAACCAGGGAACCAAGAGGTTCAGGTTAAATCAAGGAACAAGAGTTTCCTCCAAGTACTCCGGGTACTCTGGGTACATACTAAAGACCCAAGAGGTTCAGGTTAAAATTAAGGAACAAGAGCTTCCTCCAAATACTCCGGGTACTCAGGGTAAACACTGACAACCCAGGAACCAAGAGGTTCAGATTAAAACAAGGAACGATAGCTTCCTCCATGTACTCCGGGTACTCAGGGTAAACACTGACAACCCAGGAACCAAGAGGTTCAGATTAAAATAAGGAACGATAGCTTCCTCCAACAACTCCGGGTACTCCGGGTAATACTGGAAACCATGGAACCATGAGGTTCAGGTTAAATTAAGGAACGAGTTTCCTCCAAGTACTCCGGATACTTGGGGGGGGTTGGAGAGACAATGTTTTCCTTCGGAAACAAATATCAGATGTACCAAAAGGTTCCGGTTAAATTAAAGACCAACGTTTCCCTCCGACTTCTCAATGTAGAACAATGAATGGAAAAAGAAGGGAGGAGAGTGCTCCAGTGGCATTTATGATAGCCTATAGAATATCCCACTTAAATCCATTCTTATAATTAAGATGTAGCAAATATGCTACCCGCCTCTAGGAAAAAAAACAAAAAAAACATTCATACTAGGCTACTAGATATTGCATGGGCCTTATACATAATGAACTGGTACATGTTTTTGTTCTTTGCTCTTATATTATGTAACATTGATTCTTGGCCTTTTCTCTGACAGGTGGGCCATAGCTCTCCACAGTAATCTACGCCCCCTCACCTGAGTCACAACTGTGATCAGCTCCAGGAGTCACCCACATCTTGGATCGCCGGACAGGCACGTGGCCCTCTCCAGTGGGATCAGAGAGTGGCTTCTCAGGTTTTTCTACACCTGAGAGGATGTCGGGACCTGAAACGGCGACTTCAACCGCAACCAGGGTGCAGTGGTGCGGGGTCACAAGATGTGACAAATTTTCCCTTCTTGGCCATACGAGATGTGTACGCCATGTGTCTTGTGTGGATCGTACATTGGCTAACTGGGCTCCTAAAAAGTGTACAACTTGTGCACTCTTCGTGAAACACTACCACAATCCGAGTGGCAACATAACAGCAGCGGGTGCGACTCAGGTATTGCTGAACATTTGGGGTGAGGTTAGAGTTTATATATCATCAACTTTGAAAAGAGTCCCAGACATTGCCAGTAGGGACTATGTTTCCTTCTTAAACATTCCAGAACGCACGTCCCAACGCTCTCGAAGCTCTGTGTCTTCCCCAGAAACCTCTAAAAAGAGGTCTATACCTACAAAATCAAAAGACACTTCCTCCCCTCTCTGTCCTCTCCCCAAATGTGTTAAGCTTGACCTAGATAAAGATATGTCATTTAGTAGCACTGCTGATACGGTGCGCCTCCCAACAAGTCCTACCCCACCACCTTTTACCACTGCCGAGGTCCATCACCCACAATCATCCCCAGTGGAACAAGTATTTTCAGAGTTTATTGAACAGGCCCTCCCCGTACAACTAGAACCACAACAACCCCAGCCCGATCCCTTTCAATAAAAAACGTCAGGTAGTGTGGAGGTGGAGGTGCCTTACGATGATTTTAATGTGAACTATATAGATGATAGCGAGGGACCGGATGGGACAGAGTACCTCAGAGAGAAGGGGGCTCCGGTTCTTTCCGACCCAGAGGACAGGGGGCCCCCATGTCTCTGATCCTTCCCCAGCTTCCTGTAAGGAGCAACCAAACCTGCCCTCTGACACTGAAATTCTATCTTTTGATGAACTTGTAGAAAGGGCGGCAGTAGCCACGACGGATAAGCTTACCTCCAGATTAGAAGCTTTGTTCCAAACAGAAGTGCTCAATGCAATTGATTCTAAATTTAGTCAGATACAAGAGTCTCTGACTCCCCAGGTTAAGCTGTCGTCTAGGCTGGTGCCCCCTACGCTGCCAACTATTCCCTTACAACCTGTCCCTGTACAATTTAAGACCACCACGCCGCCTCGCCCCTCGGAGTCAATTGACCGTAGTGCTCCTAAACCGATGAATCCAATAATTTCCACCCTTGACAGGTCGGGGCTATTCCTAGCCCCGATCACTCCAGATGCCCTGGAAGTGGACCCAGAGTTGCCCAAAAAACCAATGCCTCTGCTGTATGGCCCTGCCCAAGTTTGGCAACCAGTAACTGGACCTCTGCCACCAGAAGGTGCGGAAACGGGGATCGCTGAGCTTTACCCGGTACAGTAGTCCCTCGAATTTTGCGTCTTTCAAATTTGCGAACGGGACCCAAGATTTGAAAATGTTTGCGGGACTTGATATGTGCGATATAACTTGAGTTTTGCGGGTGGCGCTCAATGATACGGGGTTTCTGCACTAGTTTTCGGGGGGGAGGGGTATGAGGGTCGTGACGTCGGGCCGCCCTGCGGCCCATTGTTTACTGTTTATAGATTCTCCCACGCTCCTATATGTTCTCACGCTCTCGCATAATCGACTTCCTTGGGCAAAATTGAAGTGTTACCTGTGCCCTGGGTCCCCTGAATCTGTATTTCTGTGTTTTTCTTTATTGTAGGATGTATAATTAAGTGTATGTGTCATAATGTGTGTACAAACAAGGACGAAAATCACCAAAAAATAGGCCCTCGATGATGAGATGTCGACCATATTCAATTAATCCCATAAGGTTAGTTATTTGAAATTTGCGATTTTGAATTTTGCGGCCTGCAATGTCGACCATATTCTCGCAAAATTCGAGGGACTACTGTACCTCCATCATGGGTCGTTGAAATGAATGAGTTAAAACAACTGCGGGCAAAAGACTATGAGGGACGAGTGCTGGATGTGGTCGTGTCTCCTTTCCCTTCCATATCTGATATTCAATTTTTTGTGTACAAACCTCCAGTATTTTCTGCCATGAAATCCTTGAAGCCTTGGTCTGATTTCTCGAAGCTTGATGCTCATAATGCCATAAAGTCACTTTCCTCAGTATGTTCTACAAAGATAGAAACTGTTGCTACGGACCCTCAGTCTCCCATGTTTACCTTAGAAGGTGTGGACCAAGGTCCGTGGGTGGGATGGGCAGCAGAGGCTGCAAAATTTGCTTTATCCCTGACTGACAGATCCTCTGGTAAGCTTCCAAATGAGGACCATAAATTTGCTTCATGTCATTTAAGATCTGACGATTCCCTACCAACTATCTTCTGGGAGTTTCTACGGGGCCCCAAAATAATTTGTCGTCCGCTAACTGATCCTCTGCTGTCTACCCCCTCCCAGTTTCTTCTTGAGAAGGACCTGAAAGCACGTCAAAAGGCCCATAGGCTTCTTTCTAATTTTCTGCTAAATAGGCACCTGTCTGAATGTATGAGAGTAGTGGGGGATTCCATTACTAACAGTGATTCTAGAGCCGCTTTAACTCTCGTCCGAAAAGCTCAATTAGCAAACTCTCTTATGCTGGGGGGAGACATTAGATTATCCCTGTTTGAAGCTGTCAGAGCGAGACAAGACCTTCGGCTACAACTCTCTCATAACCTACCTAAAGATATTAAAGCACGCATTCTTTCTTCCCCCATCTTCTCTAACAGACTCATGTCAATTGACACATTGCAGGTAGTTAGTACACTCCTCATGTCCCCCTCTTCTGCTGCTTTCAGAGATAACTTCAGTAAATATCAACCTCGGAAACCTAAGCGGGTCTGGCCCCCACACAGTAGTGGATGGAACCCCTTGGCTTCCGTTGAGACTCCCCGAGGGGCGAGCCAGATGCCCTTTCGAAGTAGAGGGCGAGCCAGAGGCAGGGGTAACTATGGGCAACAAAGTCGGGTTAGAGGCTTCACGCCTTCAGGCTCCACGTATGTTGACCAACCCCAGGCAGGCCGAAGCCAGCCTAGCCAGGCCGAAGCCAGCCTAGCCAGGATCCGCCCTACCAAAAACAACAAACACGACAGCCCTACCAACAACAACAAACACGACAGCCATACTACCAACAACAACAAACACAACAGCCATACTACCAACACCAACACCGGGGTCAGTCTAATAAGCCTCCCCAGCAGAAACAACAACAACAACGCTCCGAGTATGTCAACATGTAATAAATCTAGGAGTTCAAATAAATGTGGTGCCCATCTCCAGTGGAAATTCCAATCTCTCAATTCCATTTGGACCAAATTGGAAGCCTAAGACTTGTCTAAATTTTGCATTATGGACGTTTTCCGGGCCAAATGGCTGAGAGAAAAGTACGATCCTATGTTACATCCTAAACTCAAAGCCCAATATACGGAAGCATCCCCTAATTGTTTGCAATTTCAGGCCCAAAACCAAAGTGTACCTATAGCCCCAGCTCCGGATTTCATAGCAAACAACGAACACGAGAGACACATTTTTACTCCTTTTACTATTCCTGCCTTGAAACAGGGCAATCGGCACCAACCCCTTTGTCCTGTTCGGGTATTGCACTCTTACATTCAGGCCCATAAGATGAAGGTTCTTACGGTGCATGGTTATGCCTTCCTTCTTCGAGTCTCCAAAAGGGATAGGGGGGGAAGGTAGAACAAAACGAAGTAGGAAGACTGGTTTTTCCTTACATAATGAATAAATATAAACTGTATGTGGGGAACAAGTATAGACAAATAGTTTATGTTGTTGTTGTTGTTGTTGTTCCCCAGGCTGTCTGGCCGAACAGCCCCAAGGTCTCGAGCAAGGCCAAGGCCACAAATGAGCGCCCCCACAAAATCCCTCCTGCCTACCACAAACAAAGCCCGGGTGACCGAAGCCACTCCAAGGCAGGGAGCTGAGGAGGGTGCGGAAACGCCCGGGAAACCAAAGCCCCACCCAAGGCCCCGTGCCCCTCAGCAATTATGAAGGGAACGTTGAGGGGCAAGGGAAAAATGTGAGGCTTTGGCTCCCAAGGGGGAGGTGTGGTGGAGTGGTCTTGCCACTGGCCTGGTAATCCAAAGGTCCCGGGTTCAAATCCCGATGTATCAATGGGAAGATATTATTGGGATGGAATTTGTGCTGTACCTAGTATCAGTGCATTACCACAAAGCCCACCGAAACGTCAATAAAATACCCTCATTGTTCCCTGATTAAATAGCACTGTATGAATATTCCCATATTCAAAATATGCTATAGGGGTGCAATGCCTGGTGAGTTATCTGCTCAACAGGTGGCGTTGTGTGTGTGTAAGTGTGAGAGTCCGAGTGTAGTGGGTGAGACAGTGAAGCACGGGAACGAGATGGCTTCAGGGATGGGGTCGTTTCGGGCCATGAGTGAGCACCGTGCCTCATGTGAAGGCAAGATGGCAGGTGCTCGTTGTGCTCTACGTGCTTCACATGTCTCACTCCCTAGACTGGAACAAGACCTCACGGGCTTCACTGTTCATTGTAAAGCGGTGAATGTTAAGGCTCTCAGCCTATGCCCGAGAGGAAGTAAGTTGGAATATAGAAAAAAAAAAAAAAAAAAAAAAAAAATCTGCCAACTTCTAGGTTGGCAGTAGGGAGGTCAATCCACGGAAAAGACGCCGCCACTTGAGATCTAGAAGATATATAAGTAAAAGGAACAGTCAGAGTAAGCTATGGGTATGGCAGAGATAGCTCAGTTCTCACTCGGATAGACCAGCCCATCACCACATGACTAGAACCCAATCCTCTCGGCATCAGCTAGGAAAGGCCCTAGAAAGCCGCCTTTGGCGGGGGGATAGCTCCCCTATTTCAACTCCTTTCGGGGTTGGGCACCCGCCTAATAGTTTATGTTATATAATGTTATGTTAGTTATGTTATACCATACAAGCACAGAATTTCCTTGTATCATACTAATTTTGTACAGGCTTAAGGAGCATTATAGCTTGGCAATGTTTATTATAATTTTACGTCTTGTTCTCATCACCATAGAGTGATCAAGTAGAAAGACAAAGGGTCCTCTTCTATAATGAATAAGCATACGTTATAAGTATGACATACATGATTTCCGTTTTATACAAATAACGAGAAATTTTTTCTTATGTTATACTATTGTTTGTCCAAGCTCTAGGAGCATCATGATATAAGAATATTTTGTGACCTGACAACATAATGTCCTTTGTATAATTGTACATCTCATTCTCATCAACAAGTTTGATTAAATAAGAGGACGAAAAATCCTCTTCTAGAACGACTCGGTAGGAGTTGTATATGTTGTATAATTGTGAACGAATAGTTTATCGTACACCAACTAGCCTTGAGAGGGCCTAGGCCCAGTGGGCTAGTATAAAATAAAAGCATCATCAACAACAACCAATGCACACAAAATATTTTATTACTATTCTGTACAGCTCAGGGAGTTTATAATTTGAGAGAGTTTTATGGAATTAAAGCATACTATCATAAAAGATTTTACATCTAATTCTCCTCGTCCACAACATTCTAAGTTATAACTATTCCTACATCTTTCCTTCTTTCTGAGGCTTCCCAATGTACCCGCCTCTTCTTTTATAATTAAATTTAAATTTTTCCCGGTGTCAGCCTATCTGTTAATTGGTTCTCTCGATATACGTTGAGCATTCTGATGTCCCACCTCCGGTCGTGATATTCTAGGCTCTTCGGCATTGACGAAGGAACCAATACTAAATTACGGGTTTGACAACCCGTAGGGAAGGAAGGAAAACCTTCTATTTAGGAGTGGTTCCGTAGTCAATGACGCAAAGGTTCCCTCCCACCTTCCCCTTCCCATGCACATGCCCAACTTGATATAACATTTGAGGCAGATAAACACGCTAGAAAATCTGGCATCACGTGCAAGGGAAGCATGATGACAGCATAGCTGGAGGGCAGAGGCACCGGGAGGTTCGAAATGGTAGATTCTTCTTTAAATTCTTATTTCTAGTGGTATTCATTTTCAATGACGAGCCCTTGGTAAGATTTAATGGGTATTAACCAAGGATTGTTTATTATGCTATATACGCAACGGTTGTGATAAGAACTCCGGGAAATCCCGAACGGGTCCCGGAATCTCAGCCTAGATATAGTATAGGCTCTTCGTCATTGACTACGGAACCACTCCTAAATAGAAGGTTTTCCTTCCTTCCCTACGGGTTGATAAACCCGTAATTTGGTTACCTAAATTCATACATCTTCAGTCTAGTTTCCGATACCAGTGCAAAATATTCCAGAAATGTTGCCAGTGAAATGATGATCATCGAATATTGACTATAAAAGCTCTCGTGTGATACCAGCTTTAGTCATAAGAAGGCACAGCAAACCCCCGCCCTTTCGGACTAATCGGAGGAGACCCCTGTCCGAAAGTGTCAAAAGTCCGAAAGGGCCGAGTCCGAACTTCACACTTCAGCCTTTCGGACTTGTCCGAATGGCTGAAATAATGTCCGAAGTTTATAAGTCCGAATACACCTTCACCTAACCAGACAAGTCCGAAACTCGGCTCTTTAGTCCGAATGCGATTTAATTTTTCTCCGCCTTTCGGACAAATCCGAAAGGCTGAACCATAAGTCCGAAGTTAAATGTAGTCCGAAAAGGACGGAGGTATTTTCTCAGCCTTTCGGACAAATACGAAAGGCTGAACCATGATTCCGAATTGAAATGCTCGTTCGAAAGTCTTGGAATTCCGAAAGGGCGGTGGTTTACTGTATAGTATTAGCTCATCCCAGGGGGTAAGGGGGCCTTCATCTAATGGTGGAGGAAAATAAGAATATGCCTCACGCATCCTACTGCATGTCGTACAAGGCGACTAATAGGGGGGATGGCCATAGACTTGTGGACCGACAGCCATTACTGATGATGATGCAGGTTTTACCACCATACACTCCTTGCTGAATAGCAAGGCTAGGGTGGGTGCCCTGATGAATCAGGGACTTAGTGAATAGTTGCCACAGATTGCTAGACCGCACCGTTCACCAACAGCACTGACATCTGCCAATAACTCACTGGCTGGCCCGAGGCTCGAACCGTCAACTTCACGGTTAGCAGGCGAACGCTCTACCAATCGAGCTACGGCCT
The DNA here is from genome assembly GCA_032716605.1 of Paralithodes platypus. Lineage (NCBI taxonomy): Eukaryota > Metazoa > Arthropoda > Malacostraca > Decapoda > Lithodidae > Paralithodes > Paralithodes platypus. The sequence continues at coordinate 4,527,146 of CM064538.1, read as the reverse complement.
GTGGCTAAAGTCTTTATCTTAGCACTGTCTTGGTATGGCACTGCCGAGGCTGGTGGGGTGCGGATAGGTGCCACAGGGGACTGTTTGGGCGCTGTTTGGCACCACATCTGTGTCGGCAACAGTGTTTGCATGTTTGAGCAGTGTTGGGGCAGGACTTTATTGTTCTATAGTCCAATTGCCTAATATACAGTAGAGTCTTGTTATGGTGCTGTCTTTTTGTAACACTTTTAAGGCTGGTGTGGTTGCAAATACTGCAGGTGCAAGTGCTGCAGGGGGACTCTGTTGAGTCTTGCTGAGGCACGGTTAGCACTATACCAACATCAGCCACAGTGATGACTTGGTGGGGCAGTGCTGTGGCGGGACTTTATTGTACTACAGTACACTCCAACTACTGAAAGGCAACACCATCTGAGCCGTTACATTGAATGTAATGGAAAAATGACGTTAAACCATTGTATGTATGTACAGTAGGGTCCCGCATAAAACGTGTTCGCATAAAACGAGTCTCGATTAAAACGACCGACCTAAAATATTAATATTTAATTTTCGATCAGAACGAATGTGATCACATAAAACGAGTCCGCCGCCAAAGTGGGGCAAATCCGAGGAGTTTTCATATAGAGCGCCGAAATATCGTACAAAACCTACGAAATATCGTCGCTTTGTACGAAATATAGTTCGCTTTGTACGAAATATCGTCGCTTTGTACGAAATATCGTTCGCTTTGTACGAAATATCGTTCGCTTTGTACGAAAATTTTCGCTTACAGTGAACATTGACGATATTGCGCCACCAAAATGCTGTGTTCACATAAAACGAAATCGCATAAAACGCCCTCGTTTATCGACCATAAACTCGTTTTATGTGAGACCCTACTGTATTTACAGGTGGCAAGGTGTTACAGTTGGAAATAGCTATTTTAGACTGCAATACAAAGTGTTGCGTTTATGTCAACAAGGCTTACACATGCATTCATGTCTGTCATGTACAGTATTCATGTATGTAAGCCTTTTAACCCTCCAGCCCCGGCTATGTATTATATATATATTCCTCGAAACCCGGGTGTTTTGGCCGAAAAACGTCTAGGCTAGGCTACCGTATATTCGTTAATCAGACTGCTTCCCGCATTCCCGCGCATCCCCAAGCGTAGCTGTGTTATTTACCTGTAGAATGGCATTAAGTAGAGCTCTCTAAGTCAACTGGTTGAGCTGTGATGATGATTTCATTGGAGATAACTTTATGGCCAAAACAGCCACTTTACACCACTTTTCGATACTTAACAACAACATACAGGCACACACGAACAAGCGACGCTCTCCTTCTTGTGGCCGGAGATGCGGGGCGTCGGTCCAGCCGGCTGTTGTTTACATGCGTCGGACCGACGCCTCGCACACGAAGCTCACAGGCTTTCAACCACTGGGCATTCAAGAGGCCTTCCGGGTACCTGTTATATGCTTTTTTATGGGCGTTCAAGAGCCCTTCCGTGGTGAGAGGGTTAAGATAAATTCGTTTTTTTTTCCATAATATTGTTCTGCTAAATCTTCAAAGTGTTATTTCCACATAACAAGGCGAGGCGATGGTGGGAGGCGGACACATTTTTTGAGGCTCCGGCATATTATCATGGGCACGATTAAATATCACGGAATTTCGAGTACATACTGAGCTAGCGAGGAGAGGAAGGACTAGTGAAGTGTTTGGAAGATAAATTGGTGTGGTGGAGGGGTGATATATTTTGTAAAAAGAGTAGTGTAATCAACGGGTCAGCTGGAGTTATAGTGATTGTAAACAAACATGGCGGACGGAACGGCGGGAATTTCGGAGACGGAAGAAAGGTTAGGACGGTTTCGTGGGTTTAGGAGTACAGATAAGAAGGTAGAAGAGATTATTAATGTTGTGAAGGATTTTGAAAAGTGGAAGAGTGATACGGAGAAATGGAAGGGGGGCATGGGTGAGAAAATCAAGGTATTGTGTGAACAATGTGGTGCGTCAGGTGGCGCAGGGAATAGGCTTAGTGAAGGAAGCGAATGTAGATCTATTTCGGAAGTTAATAATAACCTAGAGATGGTACTAAAAAGGGTAGAGGAATTGGGAGCAGAGAATATGGCATTAAAGGAGCAGCTGAAGGAATACGAAGGACGTTTCAAGGAAGTGAAGGAGTCAACTGCATGGACGGTGGTAGGTGAACAGAAAGTTAAGGATTTGGAGGAAATTGTGAAAGAACAAAAGGAAGAAATTAATAAGACAAAAAAAAGTTTTGAGAGTGCAGTCGTAGGTGTCATGAAGAACAAGGAGAGTGTCGTGAGGGAGGCCATGGACAGGGATAGAGGTGTAATCATGCATGGAGATATAGAGGCTCATATGAATGATAATGGAGTGAGAAAAGTGAGAGATATGGAGAAAGTGAAGGAGGTCATAACCAATAAATATTAGTTTTTCCTTCCTTCCCTACGGGTTGTCAAAACCGTACATTCTACTTATTACCCGGGGGGTAAGGGGGCCTTCATCTAATGGTGGAGGAAAAAAACAATATGCCTCACGCATCCTACTGCGTGTCGTACAAGGCGACTAATAGGGGGGATGGCGATAGACTTTTGGACCAACAGCCATTACTATGCAATAAAGTCTTTACCTTAGCACCGTCTTGGTATGGCACTGCCGAGGCTGGTGGGGTGCGGATAGGTGCCACAGGGGACTGAGTCTTACCTGGGTGCTGTTTGGCACCACACCTGTGTCGGCAACAGTGTTTGCATGTTGGAACAGTGTTGGGGCAGGACTTTATTGTTCTATAATCCGATTGCCTAATATACAGTAGAGTCTTGTTATGGTGCTGTCTTTTTGTAACACTGTTAAGGCTGGTGTGGTTGCAGATACAGTACTGCAGGTGCAATTGCGGCAGGGAGACTCTGTTGAGTCTTGCTGAGGCATGGTTAGCATTATACCAACATCAGCCACAGTGATGACTTGGTGGGGCAGTGCTGTGGCAAGACTTTATTGTACTACAGTACACTCCAACTACTGAAAGGCAACCCCGTCTGAGCCGTTTCAATGCATGTAATGGAAAAATTACGTTAAACCATTGTATGTTGTGTATGTTGTATGTTACGGTACTACTTACTGCATAATATACAAAGCAAGATCTTGTTACTCTCCCAAATTAACCAAATGAGGAATACAGGTTGGCATGGAACATGTTTAAAGTCTAAAACTTGCAAATCAAACAAACCAAAACAGGAACCGCGCAATATATAGACAAAAGAACTTATCAAAAGCATTATTCTTACAGTTTCTTACAGTAGATCCTCTGAAAAAAGGCAAACTAGGCCTGTGTATCCAGCTCAGTGCCAGTACTTGCACTACTGCGGTCGTTCACGGTGTTGGCGGCGGCGGCAGCAGACGCAACATTTTTACTATTCTGTATTTTTGCTTTATAATCAAACTTCAAATCTTGTCTTCCCCATGCTTTATCAAGATTACTTTCAAACTTCCTTATTGATTCGGAATCGACTACATACTGGGGCAGTGCATTCCACTCATTTACCACTCTATCACAAAGTTTTGCCTTTTCAAGCCTATTTCTTTCTTTGTAAATTTTCTTAGAGTGTCCCCTCGTTCTTGTTCCCTCCCGCATCAAGAAGATACCTTCACACACATCCTCATCATACTTTCCTGACACTATCTTAAAAGTCTCTATCATATCCCCTCTCTTTCTCCTATATGGGGGTGTCGGAAGTCCCAGTGTCCTCAACCTCTGCTCATAGCCCGTGTTCTTCAACGTTGGTACTAGCTTGCTAGCTCTCCTCTGCACTTTCTCCACTGCTTCTATATCCTTTACCATATATGGTATATGGGGAGGTGTGGTGGAGTGGTCATGCCACTGGATTGGTAATCCAATGGACCCGGGTTCAAATCCCGATATGTCAATGGGAAGATATTATTGGGATTGAATTTGTGCTGTACCTAGTATCAGTGCATTACCACAAAGCCCACCGAAATGCCAAAAAAATACCCTCATTGTTCCCTGATTAAATAACACTGTATGAATATTCCCATATTCAAAATATGTTACAGGGGGACAATGCCTAGTGAGTTCACTGCTCAATAGGTGGCGTTCTGAGAGTGAGGGTCTGAGTCTGGAGGGTGAGACTGTGAAGCACTTGGGCGAAGCAACCGGCCGCTTCAGAGATGGAGCTGCTTCGAGCCATGATGGTTGCTTCGCATGTCTCACTCCCCAGACTGGAACAAGACCTCACGGGCTTCACCGTGTTGAGCGGTGGAATGTACAGGCTCTCAGCCTATGCCCGAGAGGGAGTAGTTGGAATATAGAAAAAAAAAAAAAAAAAAAAAAAAAAATGGAGCCCACACCTGGTTCGCATATTCCAGGTGCGGCCTAACCAGCGCTGTATAGAGATTCCTGAAGATTTCTTCGTCAAGTGACACAAATGTCCTCCTTATCAGCCCTCCAATTCTAATGGCTTTGTTTATCTTTTCCGCTAAATGTTCTGAGAAATTTAACTTACTGTATTGTCTATCACTACTCTTATATCCTTTTCTGCATTCATTTCCTCCATCGCTTCATACATACTGTATCCTACCTTGTCTATCTTGCTTGTCCCAATCCGCATGTACTTGCACTTTTTTGGATGAAAAGGCATTAACCAATGTTCAGACCATCCCTTCATGCCTTCCACATCTCCTTGAAGCAAACCCACATCTACCTAACTCCTCACTCTTCTATACAGCCTAGTGTCATCCGCATACAGGTATATCTCACTTCCATTAGTTATAACTTCAGGTAAGTCGTTGATAAATATATCGAACAGTAGTATTCCCAACACAGATCCCTGAAGTACCCCACTTGTAATTTCCCTCCACCCCGAGCCTATTCCATTCACCAGTACCCTCTGTCTCCGATCTTTCAGGAAGGCTTCTATCTATTTCACACATTTCTCTCCTATACTATAGCTTCTAAGTTTCTCTATTAACCTTTTATGTGGGACCTTATCGAAGGCCTTCATAAAATCGCAATATACCACATCTATAACATCACCATCCTCCAGAATTTGCATCCAATCATCTACCACCTTAATTAGCTGTAGTACCGTCGACCTCCCCGGCAAGAATCCGAACTGTCTCCCACTAAAAAGTTGGTTTGACTTCATATGCTTCATTATTCCTTCTCTAATTACCGTTTCCATTAGTTTACGCACAACACTTGTCAAACTGACTGGTCTATAATTACCTGGGTCATTTCTCTTTCCCTTCTTAAATATAGCTGTTATGTTCGCCTCTCTCCAGTCCTTCGGGATTTGTCCTGTATTAAAAGATACCTCAAATAAAAAATGTAATGGCTCTACTAGCATCTCACCTCCTTCTTTTATGATTCTTGGATGTATCCCATCCGGTCCAGGGGACTTACTTCTATTCATTTTTTCTATAGCCCTCCTTATTCAAGCATGGGAAAACTCTATTAGTTCTAGTGCTGGTGCCTGTTTGATGGGAATAGTAGGCACTGCATCATCCGACTCCAATGTTAGTACCTCCCCAAAGTATTTCCCTAGCACCTCTGCTTTCTCCTTATCAGTTTCTGCTCTATACCTATCATCCAAGTCTCCTACCAGTTCTAGGATACCTACTCTTCTTGTTAACTTTTCTTGAATATACTTCCAGAATATTTTTGGATTATCCTTCACATTTCTTGCAATCTCTCTTTCCCTCTCCTTCACCCCCCTCCTTGTCTCCCACCCTATTTTATTGTTGTTGGAAATTCCCGGCGCGACCGAAGCCGCTCCAAGGACCCGTGCCCCCAGGGAGGGGGCAGGGGATGGTTGTGACGGTTTGGCTCCCGAAACTGCTCCCCGCGGCCGGCATCCGGTTTTCCTCCACTGGTCGTTGATTTTGTCTTCGGCTGTGGAGGGTCGGCAGCCATCCGCGGTTGGCAGCCTCGGGAGGTGGCCCCACGGCGTAGACGCCGCCACATCAGGACCCCTATTTTATTGTTTATCTGTCTGCATTCCAAATCCACTTCTTTAGCTTCTATACTAGACCCCCTGTTCTTTTTTTAAAAATTTAGTCTTTCCCACAATCGTTTCTTTCTTCTTATCAATGTCCAAAGCTTTCTTTTCATTGGTAATTCTGGGTTCGTTCTTTTCCTCAATTTTGTTTCATCCTTATATTCCCTTACTGGTACACATTTGGATATAGCATTCTCCAGTTTGACTCTAATCTTCCTCCATATTCCTTCAGCGTCTTCACCGTTCAAGTATTCCCCCCAGTCAATGTCCAAACACCGTCTCAGCAGCTCATAATCTGCTCTATCATACATATATTTATTTATTGCTTCTATCATCCCTCTCTGTTTTAATATTGCAACTAAAACTTATACAGGCATGGTCACTACGACCTATAGGGCTATCCACATTGACATGTTCCACTATATCCTCCTCATTGCTAAATTTGTTCTCTCTATTATCTATTTCCTCCATTGCTTTCACTAGGTTATCATCCTCTCCCCTGCTATTATTTGGGCTTCTATATATAGAGGCAATTAGAATTGACCCTCTTGCACATTTTACTTCAATACACAAATACTGTACTCACAATACTGCTGTCTTATATCCACCTCATTAACCTTGAGTATAAAGTAACTAAGACAGGACAACACGAGCGCTGCTCAATTCCTGTAAACTACAAATAGGTAAATACAAATAGGTAAATACAGGGAGAGACGGGAGACAAAGAGGCAGACCCAGTAGTGCTAGTGGGGGAGTAGGGTACGGACTGGAGGAGCGGGATGGTGTAATTGCTGAAGGAATGGTAGATGGATTAAGGATTATGTTTAGTTGTTGTTGTTGTTGTTGTTGTTGTTGTTGTTCCCCAGGCTGTCTTGCCGAACAGCCCCAAGGTCTCGAGCAAGGCCAAGGCCATAAACGAGCGCCCCCACAAAATCCTCCCTGCTTACCACTAACAAAGCCCGGGTGACCGAAGCCACTCCAAGGCAGGGAGCTGAGGAGGGCGCGGAAACGCCCGGGAAACCAAAGCCCCACCCAAGGCCCTGTGCCCCTCAGCAATTATGAAGGGAAAGTTGAGGGGTAAGGGAAAAATGTGACGCTTTGGCTCCCAATCTGCCAACTTCTAGGTTGGCAGTAGGGAGGTCAATCCACGGAAAAGACGCCGCCACTTGAGATCTAGAAGATATATAAGTAAAAGGAACAGTCAGAGTAAGCTATGGGTATGGCAGAGATCGCTCAGTTCTCACTCGGATAGACCAGCCCATTAGTAATGTGGATGTGTTTACCCAGGACAAGAAAAGAGAACTTATATGTACAGTAGGTTGCAGGATGAAGAGGAAAAACCTGATGTCATAGCCCTACAGGAAGTAAGACCAAAAAATGCTAGAATTGAAAGGGAACTGGTGGAATATAGTTTGGAGGGTTTTGAGTTATATGAGAGAAATGCTATTAGAGCAGAGGTCGGAAGAGGACTGTTTATTTATGTAAGAAAAGAGCTCAAGGTTAATGAGGTGGATATGAGACAGCAGTATTGTGAGTATTTGTGTATTGAAGTAAAATATGCAAGAGGATCAATTCTAATTGCCTCTATATATAGAAGCCCAAATAATAGCAGGGGAGAGGATGATAACCTACTGAAAGCAATGGAGGAGATAGATAATAGAGAGAACAAATATAAAATTTTGATTGGAGATTTCAATTTGCCAAGGATCAACTGGGCAAATTGTACTACTCCAGCGGGACAGGGTAGCCTGGAAAATAAGTTTATAGAGAAAGTGAGAGATTGTTTTTTAACGCAACATATTGTGGAGATGACAAGATACAGAGATGGGACGCAGGGGAGTGTACTTGATTTGATTTTTAGCAATGAAGAGGATATAGTGGAACATGTTAATGTGGATAGCCCTATAGGTCGTAGTGACCATGCCTGTATAAGCTTTAGTTGTAACATTAAATCAGAGAGGGATAATAGAAGCAATAGAAAAATATACATGTATGATAGAGCAGATTATGAGCTGCTGAGACGGTGTTTGGACATTGACTGGGGGGAATACTTGAACGGTGAAGACGCTGAAGGAATGTGGAGGAAAATTAGAGTCAAACTGGAGAATGCTGTATCCAAAAGTGTACCAGTAAGGGAATATAAGGATAAAACAAAATTGAGGAAAAGAACTAACCCAGAATTGCCAATGAAAAGAAAGCTTTGGATATTGATTAGAAGAAAGAAACGATTGTGGGAAAGATTAAAATTGTTAAAAAAGAACAGGGGTCTAGTATAGAAGCTAAAGAAGTGGATCTGGAATGCAGACAAATAAACAATAAAATAAGGTGGGAAACAAGGAGGGGGGTGAAGGAGAGGGAGAGAGAGATAGCTAGAAATGTGAAAGATAATCCAAAAATATTCTGGAAGTACATTCAGGAAAAGTTAACAAGAAGAGTAGGGATCCCAGAGCTGGTAGGGGGGTTGAATGGTGGGAGTAGAGCGGAGACTGATAAGGAGAAAGCAGAGGTGCTGGGGAAATACTTTGGGGGGGTACTAACAGTGGAGTTGGAGGATGCAGTGCCTACTATTCCCATCAAACAGGCACCGGCACTAGAACTAATAAGAGTTTTCCCATGCTAGAATAAGAAGGGCTATAGAAAAAATGAACAGAAGTAAGTCACCGGGACCGGATGGGATACACCCAAGAATCATAAAGGAAGGAGGGGAGATGTTAGTAGAGCCATTGAAAATGTTATTTGAGGTATCGTTTAATACAGGACAAATCCCGATGGACTGGAGAGAGGCGAACATAGCAGCTATATTTAAGAAGGGAAAGAGAAATGACCCAAGGAATTATAGACCAGTCAGTTTGACAAGTGTTGTGTGTAAACTAATGGAAACGGTAATTAGAGAAGGAATAATGGAGGGGAGGTGTGGTGGAGTGGTCTTGCCACTGGCCTGGTAATCCAAAGGTCCCGGGTTCAAATCCCGATGTATCAATGGGAAGATATTATTGGGATGGAATTTGTGCTGTACCTGGTATCAGTGCATTACCACAAGCCCACCGAAACGTCAATAAAATACCCTCATTGTTCCCTGATTAAAATAGCACTGTATGAATATTCCCATATTCAAAATATGCTATAGGGGTGCAATGCCTGGTGAGTTATCTGCTCAACAGGTGGCGTTGTGTGTGTGTAAGTGTGAGAGTCCGAGTGTAGGGGGTGAGACAGTGAAGCACGGGAACGAGGTGGCTTCAGAGATGGGGTCGTTTCGGGCCATGAGTGAGCACCGTGCCTCATGTGAAGGCAAGATGGCAGGTGCTCGTTGTACTCTATGTGCTTCACATGTCTCACTCCCTAGACTGGAACAAGACCTCACAGGCTTCACTGTTCATTGTAAAGCGGTGAATGTTAAGGCTCTCAGCCTATGCCCGAGAGGAAGTAAGTTGGAATATATAAAAAAAAAAAAAAAAAAAAAAAATATATATATATATACAGTATATATATATATGAAGTCAAACCAACTTTTCAGTGGGAGACAGTTCGGATTCTTGCCGGGGAGGTCGACGGTACTACAGCTAATTTACAGTAGGTGGTAGATGATTGGATGCAAATTCTAGAAGATGGTGATGTAATAGACGTGGTATATTGCGATTTTATGAAGGCCTTCGATAAGGTCCCACATAAAAGGTTAATAGAGAAAGTTAGAAGCTATAATATAGGGGAGAAATGTGTGAAATGGATAGAAGCCTTCCTGAAAGATCGGAGACAGAGGGTACTGGTGAATGGAATAGGCTCGGGGTGGAGGGAAATTACAAGTGGGGTACATCAGGGATCTGTGTTGGGACCACTGTTGTTAGTTATATTTATCAACGATTTTTTTTTTTTTTTTTTTTTTTTTTTTAAGAGACAATGAACGGAGGAAGGAAAAACACAGATAAAACAAAAAGGTCCATGTGCCTAAAGGCATCCTCCATTCATAAAATGTTTGTAACAACTGGATTTAAACATATGTAGATTGTAAGTTTGTGGAAAGCAATTCGAGGGAAGTGAATTCCAAAGTGTAGTAGCTCTGGGGATAAATGAATTCTGAGCAGAAGTTCTGCATTGTGGAGGAGAAAGTGTAAATTCATGGGCGCTCTCAGCTGCCCTAGTTCTACGGGGAAAGATGTGGAGAGGCGGCACAATTGAAGCAAGTTCCTCGGAACAATTGCTGTGAAAATATCTGTAGAATAATGCAAGGGATGCAACGTTTCTTCGTATGGATAATGTAGGAAGGTCCTGTGTGATTGCAGGGTTATTGATTAATCTAATAGCTTTATTTTGAATTTTGTCCAACTGCCTCAATGCAACCACTCCACTTCCACCCCACAGGTGAACAGTAATCCATCTGAGAACGCACATGACTTTTATATATTACGGCCAACTGCTTGTCAGTGAAGAATTCTCGAACTCTGTACAGGGGTCCCAGTTTTTTAGAGGCATTCTTAGCAATTCTTCTAACATAATGTGTCCAGCTCAAGTTAGTAGTTAATGTTACACCGAAAATGTCCATACTAGGGGAAGTGGGAATATTTACATCATTAAAAAATATATGGGAGTCGGTGAGATTCTGTCGGTTAGAAAATTGAATGTACTTGGTTTTCTGTGCATTAAAGGAAACTAGATTCTCTTGTCCCCATTCATTAATTCTAGAAAGGTCCTGGTTCAGAGAAATTGCAGTGTTTATTTTTGAATTTATAAGATCGGGTTGGGTGAAAGAATTGGTAAATGTGAAGGAACTGTGGAGTGTTGAGTCATCTGCGTAGGAATGTATTGGATTATGAGTGGTAGATATGAGATCATTGATATGAATGAGGAACAGAGTTGGGGCCAAAACTGATCCCTGGGGAACACCAGTATTTATTGAGGAAATTGAGAATAAAGGCCATCTACCATTACACATATTTTTCTGTTATGAAGATAAGAAGAAATTAGTGGAACTAGTGATGCAAGACATCTTCGACAATAAGGATTGATGCCAGACTCTATCAAATGCCTTTGATATATCCAGTGCTATTGTATGTGTTTCACCATGTTGGTCTGTAGCTTGGTTGATTTGATGCGGAAGAAGGCAAAGAATGTCTGCAGTTGATCGACATCGTCTAAAACCATATTGCCTATCACTGATTAATTTATTATTCTCCAGATGCTTAATTATGTGATTATTTAATATAATTTCAAAGACTTTGCCAAGAGTGGAAGTTATAGCTATTGGTCTGTAGTTTGATGGATCTGAAGAGGCACCTTTTTTAGGAACTGGATGGATGTTTGCTTCTTTCCAGGGTACTGGGAAGCATGAGGTATGAGTACACAGACGGAAAATTTTTGCCAATACAGGAGCGAGCACCAAGGAGCAATTCTTAAGTACTATTGGAGGAATTTCATCTGGCCTTATCTACTGAGAGATTCTGCAAAATAGTTTTGACATGTCTGGTGTGGATCTTAATTAAGTGAGGGAATTTCAGGCGAATTAAAATTAAGTACAGGGACATCTTGATTTATTTAATCTAAGGTTGAGTTGGTGGAGAAAATATCCGCAAGAAGGTTAGCTTTACCTCGTGGGTCACTTACAAGATTGCCAGTCGGAGATTTTAATGGTGGAATGGATGAAGCCGTAGTGAAGTTGGATTTGAATGAGTTAAGAGTAGACCAAAATATTTTGTTATCATTTGGATTATTTAGAAGTTTATTTGCCTGCTTATGGAGAAAGTTTGATTTAGTTAGGTTTAATACAGTTTTGGCATGATTTCTGATGTTTCTAAAGTGATTAAAGGCTTCATGTGTTTTTGATCTTGTGTATGCATTGTAGGCTATTGCTTTTTGTTCAGTTACTCTAGCACAATTATGGTCAAACCATTTAGGTGAATTAGATCTTTTACTGTACTTTTGATGAGGAATAAAAGTTTCCATTCCAATTTTTACAAAATCTTGTATGTGGCTCAAGGTGGAGTGTGCATCATTAGAAAAGAAAGAAGTCCAGGGAATTCAATAAAGAAACCTTGAAGACCTCCCAGTCTGCCCTATTGTAATGCCATTTAGTCACAAACAGGTTCAGAGTGGGAAGGTGTGGTAGGTGATAGACAGGTGGCCTGTATCAGACAGTGATCAGAAGATCCAAGCGGGGACCTCACTGTAACATCATAATTTTCTGAATTGGTTGTTAAAAATAAGTCCAGTAGGTGGGAATTACGATTAGGATTATCTGGTACACGGGTGGGTTGGTTGACTAGTTGAGTGAGATTAAATGAGTCTGCAAATAGCTCACATTCAAGACCAGCATCATCAGTCCTGGCTGAATGAGTGAGCCATTCAACATTATGGACATTAAAATCACCCAACACAGTGATTTCAGAAGAAGCATTTAAGTTGAGGACACTGAGTTGTGAGGACAGAGAATCAAAAAGGCTTTGCTCTGGAGGAGTATTTGGGGAACGGTAGATGCAACATATGTATTTAAATTTACCAGCAGAAATTAATTTGTATATAGAATAATCAAAATAGGGACAATTGAAACTAGTAACCTCCTCCAGGGCAATTTCAGATTTTGCGATTTCAGATTTTGCGACTTACCTGAAGTTATAACTAATGGAAGTGAGGTATACCTGTATGCGGATGACACTAAGCTGTATAGAAGAGTGAGGAGTAAGGAAGATATGGGTTTGCTTCAAGGAGATGTGGAGGGCATGAAGGGATGGTCTGAGCATTGGTTAATGCCTTTTCATCCAAAAAAATGCAAGTACATGCGGATTGGGACCAGCAAGATAGACAAGGTAGGATACAGTATGTATGAAGCGATGAAGGAAGTGAATGCAGAAAAGGATATAGGAGTAGTGATAGACAATAAGTTAAATTTCTCAGAACATTTAGCGGAAAAGATAAACAAAGCCAATAGAATTGTAGGGCTGATAAGGAGGACATTTGTGTCACTTGACGAAGAAATCTTCAGGAATCTCTATACAGCGCTGGTTAGGCCGCACCTGGAATATGCGAACCAGGTGTGGGCTCCATATATGGTAAAGGATATAGAAGCAGTGGAGAAAGTGCAGAGGAGAGCTAGCAAGCTGGTACCAACGTTGAAGAACGCGGGCTATGAGCAGAGGTTGAGGACACTGGGGCTTCCGACACTGGCATATAGGAGAAAGAGAGGGGATATGATAGAAACTTTTAAGATAGTGTCAGGAAAGTACGATGAGGATGTGTGTGAAGGTATCTTCTTGATGCGGGAGGGAACAAGAACGAGAGGATACTCTAAGAAAATTTACAAAGAAAGAAATAGGCTTGAGAAGGCAAAGAACTCATTTTGTGATAGAGTGGTAAATGAGTGGAACGCACTGCCCCAGTATGTAGTCGATTCCGAATCAATAAGGGAGTTTGAAAGTAATCTTGATAAAGCATGGGGAAGACAAGATTTTAAGTTTGATTATAAAACAAAAATACAGAATAGTAAAAATGTTGCGTCTGCTACCGCCGCCGCCAACACCGTGAACGACCGCAGCAGTGCAAATACTGGTACTGAGCTGGATACACAGGCATAGTTTGCCTTTTTCCAGAGGATCTACTGTAAGAAACTGTAAGAAACTGTAAGAATCTAGGACTGCCAACTTGAATAATAATTGAATAGGCCTACATGGAGTGTGCTAGTAGGACTTGGTAGGCCTATTGGTATAACTCGGTGTCTGGAACCGGAAATAAGTTAATATTGTTTGAATACCCGGAGTTGGTTGACAGAACTCGGTGTCTGGGAACCGGAGTTAATTGACAATATTAGACTACTCGGAGTTTTCTGGGACTCGGAATGAAGTCACTATTGTTGTATACCCGGAGTTAGAAGTTATATAGGAACCGGAGATATGTTCTCGCTAAGGGATACTCGGAGTTATGTTGGTAGAACTCGGTGTTTGAGAACCGGAGTTAAGACGCTTTTGTTGAATACCCGGAGTTAGAGTGGTATAAAACTCGGTATATGGAAACCGGAGTATGTATTCTCTTGAAGGGTTAGAGTACTCGGAGATACTGTCTGTAGTGAACCGGAGTAAAATATGAATTTTGACATAATTGCACTCGGAGCTATAGTAGGACTCGGTGTTTGTGAACCGGAGTTAATAAAAACTGGTGAGGGAACAGGTTCTTAACCCGGCAAGCGCGATAGGCCTCACGGAAGGCTTCCTATAGGGAACGCGATAGGCCTCACGGAAGCAGGACCATAAAAAAAGCCTTCCAAAAAAAAAAAGGTCTATCAAAACAAAGGATTCTGTCTCTAGGTGAGATAATTCCCCTCTAGTACTCATCCATGTGTTTCTCACCCCTCCCCCTCCCCTCCTTCCCCACCTTATTCCCCCCTCCCCCCCCTCCTCAATTATCACCTATTTATCCACTTATTATCATCATTTATCGGTTATTTTTCTCTCCCGCGATAATGTAGCACAAGTGGGTTGCATAAAAGATCGTTATGCAACACCCAGCACACACCGCCCCGCTCGTCTCAGTTGACTCCCAGACAGCGAGAGGGGAGGGCTGCCTGTGTCTCTCTCTCGCCTGAGATTATGACCGGGTAGCTAATATCTTCGTTTTTCACCACCCAAATGCTTTTCCCACTTATTTTAGCACTCTTGAAGGTTCATATATACATCATATATGTAAAATAAAAGCATACCGAAAACAAATAATGGTTTATATTGTAAATATAACGAATTCTGTCAGAATCCAGGGCTAGAAATGCACAAATAACTACCCTAGCACCTAGGTCTATATCGCGCTTGTCAGGTTAACTCTGGAGCCCCGGAGATAAGGCTATGACAGTGTACCAGCGGAAAAAACTCCGAGTGGAAGAAAGGGGTGAAGTGTATGACAAAAGCACCTTGTAGTAAAAGCAAAATGGTAGGTAAAAATACCCGGAGCCTCGTAGATATAAACTAGAGAACTCCGGCAGAGTAGGCACAAATAAAAGATATACAAATGAGGCCCCCAACCTCCGCCTATACTCTGCTACCCCCCGGACTTCAAATAGTACACGGGGATCTCCTAGTGACCGGAGATATAATTAAGCCCAGTCTAACACTAGCCGACCTAAAAAGGACCGGAGTGAGACTCTAAAAAGGGGCCCAACTGAAGGTTGGTTCGTAGCTTAAAATCATATTTTTTGAAAAGGGGGCAAGTATCAAAAATAATTACAGGCAAAAGTATCATAAAAGAATAACATTTATACGCTCTGCAACAAGACAGAAAACCTGGAAGGTACATAGACTATGAAGACGTATGACATAAAAGTCTAATAAATTGTTTATATACAGTGCAAAAGGAAAATATTTTGTAAAAACTTTATTAAAATGTAAAGAGAAACGCTCAATGTCACAAAAACATCAAAAGGATGAAATTCGAAGCATCTGGAATTTTCGATAAGAAATAAAAGAAAATGTGATAGCTGCTAGATCGCCATTAAATTTTTGTTATCGAAGCGCGACGTTCAGAGAAAAAGTTAGGCTATCAGCAAGAAAAGTTGAGATGAATAGCATCAACGATTAATTGAAAAAATTATAAGAATGGATAGTTATAATTAAGAATATTGAATTTCGGAGCTTATAAAAGCATTGATGGAAAAAAGACAAAGGCCTAGCCTATCCCTAAAACTGACGTCCGCTAGCTAAACTAACGAAGCCTAAAAACTGAAATAGAGGTATTCTAACTAACCTGGTTTACATAACATAATGTAATAATATAAAGAGGAAAAATATAGAAATACTGTACAGAAAATAAAAATAATATTCATATAATATTCATATAATAATAATGGTCGTAGCATGTGGCGCGTCCCGTGGAAGTCGTCAGCTCTCTGGAAATGTTCAATATACATACATATGACGCCTCCTTACTATAAAGTAATATACTTAGAAGAGGTAGCAGGAAACGTCTAAAGATGAAAAGTAGCACATCCTGAGAGCACAAAATTAGTCCAACCTGTCGCACGGGACGCGACCACAAGAAGGACGTATAAACCCAGCGTGACCAGCTGGGGGACGCGTGCAAGGGAAGGACTGTATAACGGCGCACTAGTTGATTTAGTAAGACAACATTTATAGTTTCTAATCTTTACTCATAAAAATTTCTTTCTTTTTCTAATGGTTACCTTTTTTAATGACGTTCCCTAGGAACTAAGTAAAGGGTTTCACCCTAGGATGTACTTTTTATATATTTGGGTCGCGTTATGCTTTCTCCGGGACCCTCACGGGGGTCTCCGGGGAGCCCTTATATATATAAGGCTCTCACGTCATTGACGGAGAGAACCATTACTAAATATGCTTTTTTTAAATTATTATATCTTTGTAGGTCAGTGAGATAAATTCAATCAAGGTATTATTTCGAGTACTCTGGCTACTTGTTGTAGGCCTAATTGGTACCCTTTGGAAAAATAAATACGAGTGCCTAAAAGTAGTGAAATAGGCTACTATACAAGTTTGTATATGTATTTGACATCACAAAATTATGTTATCAGCTATAAATATTTGGTGTTTAACACTGAAAATAATGCATATATCTGTCTTGAAGGCAAACACTGTATGAAAAAGCACTCTTGATTGAATAATTTAAAATGTAAAACTTGCAAACTAAACAAACCAAAATTGGGACAAGGACAATATAAAGTCAAATTAAATTATCAAAATCGCTATGTGGAAACAACGTTTACTAAAATGAAAATTATTAAATAAAAGAACACAATCCACCACATAGGGTGTACATCACTACATGAGCAAGTTAATCTGTTTCCCAAGCAAACCAATCGCACATATAACAACGCACTATCGTCACGTTAAAGGAAGTAGTCAAGTTTGGGAAGTCCGGGACGTTCTGGCAAATTTTACTAAACTCTGCATGAATAAAGAAACTACATGTTAAATGTCAAAATATTATTTAAAATCAAATTTGCAACATGACAAGACATTAACAATAGTAAAAAATACAAATATTGATAAGATATCTATACTATTACAAAATAATATATAAAATACAGTACAGCACTCACTAACGATAGTGCTATCGGGTAGGTACCTGTAAGCATAGCATGCCTCAAGTGACCCCTATCAATAACTACCCTACAAATAACCTACATTTATAGCACAAATAAACTAAGGAAATCGCAAAAGTAAGCAATTGATACTATCGACAATGAATACATATAATATAAAGAGAAATAATTGCAAAATATGAAGTAACAACAGATTTAAACAAAGAGTACTCTTTTAACAAGAACAATAAATTTAAAAAATCATCAATATTAAATAATAATAATAGAAAAAGAAAAAGATAAACAATAAATACAGACAAAAAGTAAGCAGAGGTTATACAAGAAACTTCAAGTTAAAAATGCTTGATTAAAATTATTGATGTCAAATTTTAGAATACAGTCACAATAATTGACCCTAAAAAGATTAAATTTATGGAACAATTTACTTGCCTCAAAACCTCTGTCCACTAAGAGTCTGTATAGTAACCTAGCTCTAGCCCAAAAGTCATCTACTTTAGTGCAGATTTTACAAAATCTTATTAATTGGGAATAAAAACAATTATAAGTGATTTTACTATCGATATTACTACTAGGGAAAGGAAAGTTTATTACGTTAAAATTAAAATCATCAACTTTGTGATATACTTTAAGTATGCACTGTTCATTAACAATCTCTATATTTATATCAAGAAAATTTTCAACTTTATAATCTACGTTACATTGTGTGAGGGGAATAGAATTAGGGTAAATAAGTTTAGCAACTTGATTAAAATTTAACAAATTGCAAACAAGAATATCATCAATATATCTACTATTATTACTTAACAGTTTAGCAAGTGCTAATTTTTCTGGAATTTTATTTTTCTTGCTACTGTCAACTAAGTCTTTTATATATTTAAATTCTAAAGCAAGCAAGAATAAGTCTGCAATTAAAGGGCTAGCATTTCCACCCATAGGAATTCCTAATATTTGTTTGAAAATGTACGGCCCGAATCTAACATAAGTATTGAAAAGGAGGAATTTAAGGGCATCTTTAAGTTTAGTTCTATCAAAATATACAGAACTAGTGGGAGTAGAGCTAAGTGATGCATTATTAAAATATGTATAAACATTTATGAAATAATTACCATTCCTAACGAACCTGTCAAAGTGCAAATCTATAATAAAGCAAAGCTCTGAATATACTAAATCTAAAGGCAAATTGGTATACAAAGTTGAAAAAGTAGAAGCTATGTACCGAGGTAACTTTCGGCATGGTATTTATTTTATCAATAACTTCTAACGAATTGTCAACACTCCAATAATAGTTAATGCCAGTTCTTCTCATGATGGTATTACAATATCTTTTATGAGTACTTTAATGTATTTTAAGCAATTTACTACTTGTTCTGATAGAGTTTTAGTGGTAGCAAATTTTGCTCCGGCAATAAAGCGATATTTATAAGGTCTTTTATGAAATTTAGGTAACATGTATAATTTTGCAATGCACTTGTTCTTATCAGAAAGTTTAATATCAAATATTATATTTTTTCTTGGTATGTTCATCGATTAAGTTATCAATATTCAGATTATTTTGAATTTCATAAACAGAATTACCGCAAATATTTTTACGTAATATGTTACCCTTAATACCTAATTCTTTTTTCATATTTTCAAGATAAAATTTCTTACATGTGAAGCTATAATTATTGCTGGCTTTATCTACTGTAGTGATTACAAAATGTTTATGTAAATTTATTAAATCAGCTTTAAGCTTATTATAATTATAGTCTATAAAATCTGAAAGATTAAATTCATTTTTAAGCGAGAAAATTTTATTTCTAATTAACTTAATTAATAATTTAGACCATGCTTCTAGTTCTCTCGCATTGCAGCACGCAATTTTTAACAATTTATCTTTTAATTTATTGACTGAAAAAACAATATCTTTTAAAATTATGTCCCATGTTACTTTATTACTCCCTATTCTAAATTTAAACCCTTTACGACATAGCTCCGCTAATTTGTCGTTTGCAAAATGTTTAACTAGTTCTACATCACCTGTTAATATGTGACATATCGGACTATAAATGAACTTTGCTAGTGCATCACGTCTGCTAGCTGGCATATCCATGACTCTTTCACACACGCATTTATTATTATTGAAAATATCATTATCTGAAAGATTTCCTAAAACTTTATTATAATTACAAATAATAGACCCAACAGGTCGTTCATATGAATACACTATTAATGGTTTGAAATCTTTACAACCATCTGGTAATATGGACTTAACTTTCTTTGAATTAATAAGACTGTTAACATTAATTTTGTCTAAAATTTTAGAGGAATAATTTAAAGTGGACAGGACTTTATCTTTAATACGGTTATCTTTGGATTTCTTAGAATTAGCTCTAATATATCCCATAAAAGCAAAGACTATATTCTTAAATTTATTTGTGAAATTATGTTTATTATTTAGAATATTTTCTATAAAAGGAGCAAAACTTTTCTTTTGTAGGCCTTTCAATGAATCTTTTAATTTTTTAATTCCGAAATTTCGATATAATGAATATAAATTATTAACAATAATTATAATATCAGACCTGCTTTTCTTTTTATTAAATGTATTTAGTCTTCTATTACCGTGTCTACCAGGTCTTCTGTTTAAAACAGGGAAGTTAAAATATGGGTTATTAAAATCGTTTTTTAATAAATCTTTATACAAAATGTTGCCTACATTTGTTATTTGATTGTTAAGTCCAAATGGATAGATGGTCATTAATTTTCCAATCCAATAATTTTCTCTATCTAAAACATTTTGATTACTTTGAACAATTTCTATAATTTTGTATTTACAATCAAATTTAGTACAATCTGGTGGCATTAAGAATTCCACCATCTCATAGACGGTTTTGATGGTAGGTACTGAAGGTATTGCAGTTGATATGGGAAGAACCATCTATTTTCTACAATATGTGATAAATTAATGAGTAACTTAGCAGTGATTGGTTATGAAAGTAACCCCTGGCCTAGGACCAACCATGGGGAGTACAAGCAAAGGGATAACATTCTATGAATTTGACACTAACATAGCACTCAACACTCAAGGAAATAAATATTAGTTACAATGTTAATACACACTTTCACAGAAAAAATAAAAAAGGGACACTGCAGCTAAAGAGCCAAGGCCCGTAAGATAATACATTTAGTTGAAGCAAAGTGGTCCTGAATACACGAACGGCGACCAGCCTGGAAAACTAAGTCCTTTCTTATTCAGGTTACAAGTGAAATACAAATACGAAAAATACATTCCTAAACGCATAAACAACTCATTATGCAATTAGACTCACTATGGACTAAGAGCTGATGGATTTGGGAGGGGCTATGGAAACTGAATAAGGGAGCAAGGGATTTGTGTTGTTTCCTGTTGGTCGCCGGTCGAGAGAGGTCGCTCCTGGGCAGGAGGAGGTATGAGTCAGGCTCATGGGAAGCAGAGGAAGATCGGAATGCGCTGAGGCGCGGTGTTCAAACTGTGTTAATTCTTTTCTTTTTTATTTCCTACTTTTCAGTGGCTCCGTCTCAATGACGTACCTTAGGAATGATTAAGGGGTACCCCCTAAGATGATCTTGGTTCTCGACCGCCATAATCGAGGTTAATCCGGGCTCTGAGGAGCCCGGAACGAGGCCATATTATCATAGGCTCTTACGTCATTGACGTAAGGAGCCACCAATAAATAGAGGTATCTCAATGTCCGGCATCATGAAGGCAAGGTCGAGAAAACTTCCAGGCCTAGTTCAGGAACCAAGCTTCAGCCTTTGGGCTACACCCCGTAGTGTGGGTAGGAAACGCTACACGATGAACATTTATTGTGCAGTCGTCGTCTTCTAGAGTTTTTATAAATTTTCTGTAGCTGGCAGTGGAATGGATACAGGTCTTCCTTGATTTACGATTGGTTTAATTCCTGAAAACCCGATCTTAAATAGCAAAATCAGATAGCAAACCCTAAAATTAATTTGGTAAATGGGGGTGCATTCTCGGACCAGACAAAACCCAAACACAAAAACCTAAAAACCTACTATAATATCGTAAATTGGGGCATTTGATAGTGAGGGAGAACTGTACTGTATATTACTGACTGCTCATATCATTGTGAATTGTAAGTGTTATGATAATTTAATCTGCATTCAAAAATTTCAACATAATACCATGTTTCTTTCCCCTATGTGGTGTATATAGGAGTCTGAGGTGTGGGTGATACTGCAGAACCTAACCAGTGCTGAGACTCATGTGGTAGCTCCAGCAGTATACCCCCTCGCACCAGCCATTATGGTACCTCACACACACCAACAACTTAACTATCAGGTATTATAACTGTGTTGGTGATGTAATGGTTTAGATGCTTAAGTTCTGGGTGTGGTGTCCCGAGTTGGAATCCCGGGAGGAATATGTGCTTTCATTAGTTTATTCAAGTACATTGGGGTTTGTAATGGATCATTAATGTTAAGAACTGGGTGTTACTTATTATAGCACTCTAATCTGGTATGGACATGTGTGGAAAGGATTGATTAGAATAGTTGGGTTAAGAAAAGGAAGTCTATGAATGAGGAGGGAGTTGCAAGGAGAGGTAGACTAAGAAAGACTTTGGATCAGGTGGTACAAACCGATCTCGCAGCCAAAGGACTGACCAAAAGGGACGCCAAAGACCGGGCTGCCTGGAATGCCGCCCTTAGGTGATCAAAGAGACAGACTTACTCATGTGTAGATCATAGTCTTTAACCCTTCCTCCCCGGTTGTCATTTTAAAATGACACTGCGGCAGATGGGCAGGAGCCCGGGTGTCATTTTTAAAATTTTGTAAGCTTGAAAGCCTATTAAGCATGGTTTGAAAGCCGTGCGTCGAACCATATGTAAACAAAGCCGGTCGGAGCGACACGCACCTTCAAAAACAAGAAGGAGAAGTCGGAGCTTTGTTGATGTTGTCAGCTAGGATGAAATTAGTGTCTGTAAATGTCCGATATTGCTAACATCACATCAAAACTCTCTCCGCGGAAATCGTCATCACAGGCCGTAGCTCGATTGGTAGAGCGTTTGCCTGCTAACCGTAAGGTTGACGGTTCGAGCCTCGGGCCAGCCAGTGTGTTATTGGCAGACGTCAGTGCTGTTGGTGAACGATGCGGTCTAGCAATCTGTGGCAACTATTCACTAAGTCCCTGATTCATCAGGGCACCCACCCTTGCCTTGCTATTCAGCAGGGAGTGTATGGTGGTAAAAACTGCATCATCAACTGAACCAGTTGACCTAGAGAGCTCTACTCAATGCCAGTCTACAGATACGAAACAGGGCTACGTTTTGAGATGTGTGTGAATTCTCTAGCAGTTAAAATAACAAAGATAGGGCTAGGCCTAACAACGTTTTTCGGCCAGATCGCCCGGATCGTAGTGCTGTCCTTTAGAAGGCGAGCCTGGGGAGGAAGGGTTAAGGATTTTTTTTTTTTTTTGTATTCATATGACATTGCTGTGACAGGGCTTCATTGTTCTAGTCCAAGTTGCCTAATGGCGGCACACTGGCGATGTTTGTCGCTCCTTCCGGACCCGGACCTGGCGCCTTGGGCCCAACCTGGATGAAATGGATCCAGAGGGTACAGTGCGTAGTGTTTCTCCGGACTGGCACTCTCTACCCAACAGTATAGGTGCCCGAACCTGGTGGTAGCACTCCAGAAGGCTGCCCTGTCATTGGGTGTAAATTAACGGACCAGTCGTAGTGTCGTGTACGCGCACAGGGTGCGTCCCTGCGGCTGGTTCTGGTGGGGAGCACCGGGGCCACTGGATCCTACCCCCTTGTAATCACTTGGGGGAAGGTGCTGGAAATGGTCCCTGGGGTAGACTGGAGCTGGAGTTCTGGGGGGGTGATGCTCATTTGCCAGCCTAATCACCAATTATGAATCAATCTAAAGAGAACAACGTAAGTCCGATTTTCCAGCACAGGATACGGACAAATGCCCCCCACAGTCTCAGACTTGCTAGTGTGAATGTTGGTAGTTTGAATCTGCGTGCAAATGAAGTGGCCGAGATGTGTGAGAGGAGGCGAGTGGACGTCTGCTGTGCCCAGGAAACACTCTGGAAAGGGTATGGGGTACAGTGGATTGTTGGAAGAAAGAAAAGATATAGGATCTACTGGACCAGTGTACAAACCAGTGTACAAAGCAAATCCCTCCTCCTCCCAAATGATAACACAACAGAAATACAATCAATTAAAATACGCACTGGCAACAACTCCAACATAACCATCATAAACACATACATCCCTCCCCAAACATCCCCTACAGTACCAAATGAATACAGACCACACTTACAACACATCACAAACACCCCACACACCCCACACATCATCCTGGGTGGTGACTTCAACGCCAAGACGTCGGCCTGGTTTGTCGACAACCCCGACACAGACAGAGGGCTGGTACTACAAAACCAAACTGATAACCTCATCATCCTTAACGACATCCATCAACATACCCATATTCCTCACCAAGCCCTCTATAACCCATCATCTCCAGACATCACCTTTTGCTCTCCAGAACTCGCCCCCACAACATCCTGGAGGGTGGTCAGAACCTTAGGCTCTGACCACCTCCCGATCATTATCTTCACCAAAACCAGACTCACCCCAGCTAGCCACAAAACACATACACCAATTATAAAAGAGCTAACTGGGAAGCATTCACAAATGATACAGAACAACACTTCACAACTCTAAACAGTACACCCATCACTAACATCAACAATGCTGTACACATACTCAATAAAACTATCCAAAACGCCGACAAGAAACACATTCCAAGAGGTAACAGAAAAAGACACAACCCCAACTTCACACCAGAAATTCAAAACCTCATCAGACAACGCGACATACTGAAACACTCCCCAGCACCCCACACACAAGACATCACACAACAAATTCAAGCACTCAACACCCAAACTAACAACAAAATACAAGAACAACAAAAACTAAATTGGAATAACTTCCTACAAACACTTGATCACAAAACAAACCCCAAAAAACTCTACAAAACACTAAACAGCATCACACTTTCCAACAGCAACACAACACAATCACATGCTGCAATCACAACAACAGACTCTACTCCTTCATGTAAACAACAAGCAAACACTCTCATCAATCACTTCTCACATGTCAGCCACCTAAAACCTCACAAAGACGACCGACGTGTCATCCGACGTAAGAGACAATTCCCCACAGACCCTGACTATACACCCTTCACCAATCACCAGACAAAGCATATCATCAACAATCTCAAGCACTCACCCGCCTGTGGCCTAGACAACATAAGCAACATACACCTCAGACACCTGGGACCACAAGGCATACAAGCACTCACTAACATATCAAACTACAGCTATTCACACAACACAATACCAGACATTTGGAAGCATGGTATCATCATGACGACCGACGTGTCATCCGACGTAAGAGACAATTCCCCACAGACCCTGACTATACACCCTTCACCAATCACCAGACAAAGCATATCATCAACAATCTCAAGCACTCACCCGCCTGTGGCCTAGACAACATAAGCAACATACACCTCAGACACCTGGGACCACAAGGCATACAAGCACTCACTAACATATCAAACTACAGCTATTCACACAACACAATACCAGACATTTGGAAGCATGGTATCATCATCACATTCCCCAAACCCAACAAAGAACCCACGCTACCCTCCTCGCACCGCCCCATCACACTCCTTTGCTCCCCCTCCAAAGTCATGGAACGCCTAGTATTACAACTAATTACACCCGACCTACCCCTAGCTCCAACACAACATGGCTTTAGGCCACTGCACTCCACTCCACAAACACTCTTCTTTTTCCCTAGGATTTTTTTTTTTTTTGCAGCTGTATATTTTAATTTTTCTTCTCATTTTATATCAATATTACTTTGCTTTGTTAATTGTATTTACTCCAAACTTCATGGCTTTAGGCCACTGCACTCCACAAACACTCTTCTCACAGACCTTACACAAAGAGCTTTCGACGGCATCAACTCAGCTAGACCACCACACAGATCACTATTAGCCACACTCGACATTAGTAAAGCCTTCGATGCCATCCCCCGCCACAACCTAACAAACAAAATCTACAACACAAACATGCACAACAACACAAAAAGGTGGCTGGCCAACTTCCTAGCAGGCAGATGTGCACACGTATCTTTTGCCGGTCAGTCATCTAAAATCAGAAACTTTCCAAAGGAGTCCCACAAGGATCCGTCCTATCGCCCGCACTCTTCAATCTGTACATGCACGATATAACTACACCCAATACGCCCCAAATAAGCTTAGCCTCCTATGCAGATGACATAACACTCACATGCACACACCATTACCCAAAAAGAGCAACAGATCTCCTTCAACCCTATCTCAACACACTACATGGCTGGTGCACTACAAACAGACTTAATCTAGCCCCAGCCAAATCCACCGCAACCCTGCTCACAAGTTGGACAGGAGAACACGAATACATCCATCAACTCACCATAAACAACACACCCTAACACATACACACACACCCAAAATCCTAGGAGTAACATATGATACTCATATGACATTCAAACAGCACACCACAAACATTAAAAAGAAACTGACACCCAGACTTAACAGCCTCAGGTCACTTGCTCACACAAAATTTGGACACAACAAAGAAACTACCACCACAGTATATAAACAATACATAAGATCAGTGATGGAATACGCAAGCCCAGCCTGGGCTTCTAACCTAGCTGAAACACATCATAAGACCTTACAGACTATTCAAAACAAAGCCCTGAAGATCATTACAGGCTGCACAGCTACTGCACCCACAGATCACCTACATCAAGAAACCAAAATCCTCAAAATCAAAGACCATCTGGACATGAGAGGCACTCAATTCCTGGCAGCAGCCTCCACGAACCAAGACCACCCACTAAACTACATGGCAACACACCCACAGACACCAAGAAATATCAAAACAACACCCAGCACACGGTATCACACACAATTATTGTCCTCTCTCCCTCCCTGCCCACCCCGAACCAACTTCCAGAAGCACATCCATACTCATATCTCTCACCGATCCATCCACTCACTCACAGACAACACGCAGCTGCATGCACGACCTCCCGAAATCCATCCTTCCGAATCCTCCCTTCCTCGCGAGGACAGAGTCCACCTGGCCAGGCTGAGATGCGGACACCATCCAGCTCTCCTGAGCTATCAGAAGAGACTGGATGACTCCGTTGTCGATGCCTGCCCGGGATGTAACACAGCACCCCATACCATTAAACACATCATAGAAGACTGCATTTCACACAACCACTTATGCCAACAACACAATCTACACTCAATGAGAGCTCTGTGGGAAAGCCCGATCGTGGCCATGGCCTTTCTCAGGGACTTGGGGCTGTTCGGCCAGGCAGCTTAGGGAACAACAACAACAACAACAACCAGCGAGTGAAAGAAAAAAATTAAGATGGAATGTCAAACCCGTAAGAAATTCACAAAAGATGTTAAGAAAAAAAATAAAATCACACTGTACGTATTAGAGATGATGGCGACGCTTCGTCAACAGCTTTTTGCCGTGTTGCATTCTGTCTCGTTCGCGTTTCAAATCTGGGAATCCCTGGTGGGATCTTTTTATTGGCTGTCTCTGACCGTGCCTTTCGGCCGACTCAGGCTCACGAGTCTAATTACACTGGGCAACAGGCACTTCCCTCTATCGCTCCCCTCCTTCGACTTTGGCCGGTACCGTGCTCCATACGTCTGAGATTGTCACACTGGGTCGCTCGGGGCAGGCTCACAGCAGCGGTGCCCTGAACTGCTCCGCCGCCTACCATCTGGATAAAGGGGGGGGGGGGGGGGAGAGAGAGAGTATCCCACCTACACATCAATGCCCTGGAATTATTAAGTGCCATTGTTCTTCCTGAGGGTTCACGGGCAGGCCCTAGTGGGCAAGTCCGTGGCCTTCAGGATGGTTAACATGTCTGCGGTTCATTGCATTCGAAAGCAGGGCTCCTCCAGGACCGTGGTCCTGGCGGAGAAATTGTTTTATGTGTCCGAACTTCACAGCATTACCCTGCATGTGCCATACCTGCCCGGGATGGCTTATCTTTAGGCGGCTGCTCTGTCAAGGGGACGGAGCACCCAGGTCAAGTGGTCTTTAAGTCAAAACATTTTCAACGTGCTAGCCGTCTCTTGGGGAAAATCTGCAGGTGGACTTGTTCGCCTCACACGAGATGGCCAAGCTCCTGGATTTCCTTACCCACCGGTTGCTTTCGGCGAGGAATAGGAACAGGTGGCAGTCGATATACGTTTTCCGCCACCCAATGCACTCTGGATGTGCGGAATCCTCCACATGCTGCGTGAATACCGCGGCATGGTTTGGTTGTTCGCGCTCCTCTGGCCGGCCCAAGCCTAGTACGCTCAGCTGTACCGATGGTGCCCGTGTCCTGTTGCCCTGCCTGTCTCATGCCTGTCTCATGCTTCCAATTGGAGCAGGTTGGAGACCTGGGGACCTCGTTGGCATTCGCATCGTGGATGTTTGTATGGCAGGGTGGTTCCCGACTTTTGGGAGCGTGTCTATTATGCTTCATCAGTGCTGGACTACGGCCACATGGACGTCTTCCTTGTCTCTTTGGGAGTGTTTCACTACTTGGATTACTGACACTGTACAATCAGTTGCTTTGCTGTTCCACTATCTTAATCGCTTGTTTGGGTCACGCGCTCACATTTTCAACACCGTTCGGACCCACCTGTATGCCCTTACCACTTACACTGCGGGCATATTTGCGCTATTTAGGGCATATTCAGGCACTCCTGAATGATAAATCAAGTATCTGCTTGAAATGAAATGTATTCTGCCGGACGCTGGACGAAAATAGCTTCAAAACTTGCCTATGCATTATGGAATGTTTCCCCCTGCCAATGGGTTAATGTGCCTTTTTGAGGCCGTTACAGGGCTGGTGCTCCCTTTAAAGGGGCTGGTTTACTTAATGAATGCCTGTTTTAGGCTCCGATTGCCCCCTCGCCAGATACCGCTACAATGGTCTCTGGCGTCGGCTCTGGGGCTACTTCTTTCACCTGCTTACCCTACTGACACAACACCTGTGCGCTTGCAAGGGACAACATTGTTTCTTTTTGCATTAGCTCCAGGTACGGGAGTCTCGGAGTTGGCTGCCGTGTCTAGGGACCTGTATTACACTGGTTTTTCACCCTCGGATCTGTCACTTTGGCCCTTTCCGTTCATATTTGTGGCCATGAATGTACGTGAGGCACACTTTTATTAGGTCGTTCACTGTGCCGGCTTTCTAACGTGGGTACATGCATCATGTGCTCTGCCTGGTTCTTGCCCTGCATACTAGTGTGCACGCCGCTGTGCTGACGTCGGGTAAGGCGCTTTGAGTGATCCCCAAGACTGGGAAGAGGTTGGGAGTGTGTGCTGTGGGAATTCCACTGTGTCGGGTGATCGGGGCCAGTAACCCTCTCACGAAGGGTACTGCGCACGACACCCTCTCCTATGCGGCGCCTATACGGTGCCTGGACGTTCACTCTCTTCCTGACTTCGCCGTTACTGGTTTCTAATCCTCCACAACTCTTTTGCCCCCTCTTACCTCTCCATGTCCATGGACAGGCCGGGCCGTCCTTGTGTGGCACTAGGCCAGGGGTGTCAAACATGCGGCCCGCGGGCCGTATGCGGCCCCCCTCCCTCTAGCATGCGGCCTGCAAACCAGGTTGGCCAAGTAGTGTAAAATATTGTATTTTTATACTAGACATAATTATTATTTCTTAAATATATTACATGTTGGTACTAGCCTATAATTGTCAATTCTAGGAAGTATTTGTGAGAGTAAGAAGCTTAAAGGAGATTAAATACTCTTTCATTAGACATTCTTCTCTATAAGCTCGCAACGGGTAAATATGATATGCTCAATTCGGAGCCAGTGAGACGGTTCTTGCAATCATGGTCAGGTATGAACAGATACGGAGATACTAAAACTAACTAACAACTAACTCTCTATCTACTCTCTCTCCTCTCTTCTCTCTCTCTCTCTCTCTCTCTCTCTGGCTCTCTCTCTCTCTCTCTCTCTCTCTCTTCTCTCTCCTCCCTTCTCTCTCTCTCTCTCACTCTCTCTCTCTCTCTCTCTCTCTCTCTCTCTCTCTTCTCTCTCTCTCTCTCCTCTCTCTCTCTCCCTATCTCTCTCTCTCTCTCTATCTCTCCTCTCTCTCTCTCTCTCTCTCCTCTCTCTTCTCTCTCTTTCTCTCTCTCTCTAAAACCACTGACATTACTATTCAATAAATCCTTGCAGTCTGGAACTATGCCTGATCAGTGGAAGATAGCCAACGTAACACCGATATTCAAAAAAAGGCAGCAAATCCCTACCAGTAACTATCGTCCAATTAGCTTAACCTCAGTTGTATGTAAAATGCTAGAAACGGTCATAAGAGACAGACTCGTAAATCACTTAGAGGAAAATAACATACTTAAAGATACTCAACACGGCTTTCGTAAAAAACGTTCCTGTTTAACAAACCTCTTAGACTTCTTCCATGATATCCTCAACCTCTACGGATGAGAGTAAAGCTGTAGATATTATATACCTTGATTTTCAAAAGGCCTTTGACAAAGTGCCCCACAAACGTTTACTGCAAAAACTAAAAGCGCATGGAATACAAGACGGTGTGTTGAAATGGATAGAAAATTGGCTCAGCGACAGAAAGCAAAGAGTAGTCATAAACGGTAAGGCATCTAAATGGACCAATGTAAGTAGCGGGGTACCCCAGGGATCGGTACTAGGACCAATTCTTTTTCTAATTTACATCAACGACATAGATGAGGGTCTCACCTGTACAATCTCAAAATTTGCGGACGATACAAAAATTGCAAATAGCGTACTCTCAAAAGATCAAGTTGACGATATGCAAAACCAATCTAGATAAATTGTCACATTGGGCTCAAATTTGGCAAATGAGTTTCAATGCGGATAAATGTAAAGTACTACATATTGGATACCTAAATGAGAAAGCAAACTATTCGATGAATGGCACTCAGCTTAAGAATGTAAACAGAGAAACCGATCTGGGAGTAACAATATCGAGTAACCTAAAACCGAGTCAACAATGTTCAGAAGTTGTTAAGAAGGCAAACAAAATAATTGGCTTTATAGGCAGGTCATTTGAGCATAAATCCAAAGACGTTATCCTAACCCTTTACAATTCCTTAGTCCGCCCTCTTCTGGAATACTGCGTTCAATGCTGGTGCCCTTATTACCAAAAAGAAATAAAACAAGCTAGAACGAGTTCAACGTAGAGTTACCAAAATTATACCTAGCCTAAAGAACAAACCATACGAAGAGCGTCTTAGAGAATTAAATCTATTTCCTTTAACCCAGCGCAGATTAAGAGGTGACTTAATTCAAGTGTTCAAAATCATCAAAGGCATCGACAATATGAACTGTAGTAAGTACTTCACTATCGACCAATCTAATGACACGCGGGGAAACGGTTGCAAAATTATTGGTAAATCTTTTAACTCACACGAATCTAAGAATTTCTTCTTCAATCGAGTTGTCAACTTGTGGAATGGGCTTCCCCGAGACGTTATAGACTGCAGCACTGTTGATTCATTTAAACTCCGCCTAGACAAATATCTTGCATCAAACCCGCGACTGACTGCGTTTGTAAATGAATAACTTTATTTTATCCTCCCCTCAGTTACTAACCCATATGTCCCCTACTAACTTCCTAGTACTGCCACGGACATTAGTTCCATGGCAGTAGTTCCCGTTCCAATGTTCCCTTACCCACTCTAAACCACTGTTTGGACACTTGATCCTCAGTGTTTTGGAGGACAAGCAGCCTAGAAGGGTCACTAGATCTGTTGTTGCTTGATTTCCTTTGTACTCCTTTTGTACTCTCTCTCTCTCCTCTCTCCTCTCTCTCTCTCTCTCTCTCTCTCTCTCTCTCTCTCTCTCTCTCTCTCTCTCAGGTCCTTCCTAATTTGAACAAAATCACCTGGCGGTCGTTACTGTATTAAAATAGTTGATAATGAGAAATAAATGGAATAAAGGAAGAGAGAGAGAGAGGTCACTGGTCTATCACCTGTACTAACAAATTACGCCTGATGAGTCTTGGGAAAATGGCAAACCAGTGTTGTCAATCCATGGTCAGTGAGGGCTCTTCGTAAATTAGTGCGAGAGGTGGCACAGTTGCCGTAAATTCATATTTAAATAATATATTTATATGTTTTGAATATTTTCTGAAATTGTTAAATCTGGATAATATGAAGCATTTATTTTCATTTATATTAGGACGGGTGGAGGCATTACCGGTATATTATATTTGGCCTGCTACATTAACACCTTCTGTACCGGCAACGTCTTTTTAACTAATTTTGCTACTATTTGACGATTTTATTCAGTTTCAAAAGGGCCTTTTAAAGCTTTTGATATCTTTTGACAAGGTGGACCAGGGCGGGTGCCCAACCCCGAAAGGGGCTGAAATAGGGGAGCTATCCCCCCGCCAAAGGCGGCTTTCTAGGGCCTTTCCTAGCTGATGCTGAGAGGATTGGGTTCTAGTCATGTGGTGATGGGCTGGTCTATCAGAGTGAGAGCTGAGCAATCTCTGCCATACCCATATCTTACTCTGACTGTTCCTTTAACTTATATATTTTCTAGATCTCAAGTGACGGCGTCTCTTCCGTGGATTGACCTCCCAATCTACCAAGATTGGAAGCCAAAGTGTCACATTTTTCCCTTGCCCCTCAACTTTCTCTTCATAATTGCTGAGGGGCACAGGGCCCTGGGTGGGGCTTTGGTTTCCCGGGCGTTTCCGCACCCTCCTCAGCTCCCCGCCATGGAGTGGCTTCGGTCACCCAGGCTTTATTGTGGACGGCGGGGAGGGTTCTGTGGGGGCACTCGGTTATGGCCTTTGAATTGCTCGGGGCCTTGGGGCTGTTCGGCCAGGCAGCTTGGGGAACAACAACAACAACAACAACAAGGTGGACCATGGGATCCTTCTACATAAACTCAAATCACTGGGAATAGGGAGAGACCTTGGAAGATGGCTCCACAGTTTCATCACCAACAGAAAACAAAGAGTCACGGTTCAAGGAAGCCTATCAGAAGCAGGTGGGGTCATCAGCGGAGTACCACAAGGATCAGTACTGGGACCTCTCCTATTCCTCATCATGATAGGAGACATCGACAGGGACCTGGAACACTCAACAGCCTCATCGTTTGCAGACGACACCAGACTCATGAAGAAAATCACCTCACAACATGATGCACAGCTACTACAACAAGACTTGGACAAAATCCTGAAGTGGGCAGAAGAAAACAACATGGCCCTAAACGGAGACAAGTTCGAGCTTCTAAGGTACGGGAACAAGAGAGCACTACAAAATGACACCAACTACAAAAGGGGACAGCAAGAAATTACCGCCAAGGACACAGTGAAGGACTTGGGAGTAAATATGAGCAGTGACGCCACTTTTTCCCAGCATATTACCAAAGCCACAAACAACAGCAAAGCAAATAGCAGGCTGGATCCTGAGAAACCTTCCACACAAGAAATGAGAGGTGTATTAACACTGTGGAAGTCACTGGTCCTACCATGACTGGAGTACTGCTCTCAGCTCTGGTCTCCCCAAAAAAGTAGGAGAAAATAACAGAAATTGAAGCCACCCAGAGGACATTCACCAGTAAAATCCATGGGTTTCAACACTTTAACTACTGGGAGAGACTCAAGGAGCTGCAGCTGTACTCACTTCAAAGACGTAGGGAGAGATACATCATCATCTACTTCTGGAAGATTTTGGAAAAAAAGGTACCAAATCCAAACATCCAAGAGACTCAACACCAAAGGCGAGGGAGGCTGTGCTATGTGAGGACTACGCCGGGATCAACACAAAAAATCAAATCCCTGATCCATCACAGCTTTGCATACAATGGAACCAGACTGTTCAACTGTATACCAGCCCCTCTCAGGAACATGACCGGGATGTCTCCAGACACCTTCAAGAAACACTTGGACATGTGGCTGGCCAAAATACCGGACCGGCAACCAACACCAGGATACCCCAGCACCAACTCCAACCGACTTCTGGAATGGAGAGTGGAAAAAAGGGAGCTGCCTGGTAGCAGTGGAGCCCCAGCTCAACTGTGTCACTAACGGACGGAATACAACAAAGTGTAACAAAGTGTAAGTGTAACCTGGTGATAGGGATGGTGGGCCTGGTGGTAGCAATGAAGGAAATTTATGCTCAAAACACAGAGCAAACGCCAGTCCATGTCGGACGAAAGAGGTGGAAATGCCTAGACGATGTTAGGCTATGCTAAATATGACAATGATTTAAAATAAAGTCTGTGTGGTAAGTAATCTTCTCATAATATGTATTTATACGTATTTTCCTCATAATATGTATTTATTTGATGTATTTTGGGCGAAATGGGTACTTAACCCTCCTGGCCCGGGCAGGCTCTCAAAATGACAGTGTGGGCTACCCGGGCGATCTGGCCGAAAAACGTCTAGGCCTAGGCTACCGTATTTTTGTTTAGTTTAACTGCTAGAATTTTCCCACGCATCTATAAATGTAGTGCGGTTTCCAATCTGTAGACTGGCGTTGAGTAGAGCTCTCTATGTCAACTGGTTCAGTTGTGATGACGATTTCAGTGGAGAGCACTTGCAGGCGATGTTAGCAATATGACGATCTTTTCACTACTGAAACAACGACATACAGACATACAATAACAAACGAGTCTTCTCTTTCTTGTTTTCGGAGGTGCGGTGACGTAACGATCGGCTTTGTTTACATGCGTCGGACGCACGGCGTTCAGACCAAGCTGAATAGGCTTTCAAGCTTACAGATTTTAAAATGACACCCGGGCTCCTGCCCTTAGTTCGTGGTGTCATTTTAAAATGACAACCGGGCCAGGAGGGTTAAAGGGTTACTGGACGAATTTAGAACCTAGGCTAAAAAAATTCCCATGATAGAAACAATGCCCCAATCTACAGTACAGTGGAGCCCCCATTTTTGCTACACCGGTCTTCGTTGATTCAATTCTCGCACCACACACCAAATATTCCCAATTTAAATTCTCGCGCCAAAAGCCTCAATTCTCGCATCAAAATCCCAGCCGAAACCCGAAAAAAAAAAGAAAAAAAAAAAAACAAAAAAAAAAATGGACAAATGGCAAAAATAACGAAAAACTCGACATAAAACTAGAAAACAAACAAAAACAATAATTTTGTTTTAACATAACAAAAGAATCTGCCAGGCGCTTGCCGTTTAGAGACGAAATCCGAGTGAATCCGAGATCCGATCGTCAAATGCACAAGATGCCGCCATCTTTGTATGACGTCATCTCTAAGCAGACGCTTGCAGTTTAGCGAGTATCTGTGTTGACAAAACAACCGTTTGCAAGCCTTTTTGTGCCTGAACCCCTTATCTCTCGCATTTATTATAACCTCTAGTACATCTAGTGATAGGGATAGTTGGCCTGGTGGTAGCAATGAAGGAATTTCATGCTCAAAACACAGAGCAAAGACCAGTCCATGTCGGACGAAAGCGATTGAAATGCCTAGCCTAGGCTAGGCTAAATATGACAATGATTTATAATAAAATCTGTGTGGTAAGTAATCTTCTCATAATACGTATTTATACGTCTTTTCCTCATAATATGTATTTATTGGATGTATTTGGGGCGAAATGGGCTGGACGAATTTAGAACCTAGGCCTAGGCTAGGCCTAAAAAATTTCGCATGATAGAAACAATGCCCCAATCTACAGTATGTATGGTTAGGACTGTCATTTAGCCATGTCTATACGTATACGTGTGTGTATATGTATGTATTTTTCCTATAAAATGATTGTGTTTACAGGAGTCCTTGTACAACAGCCACCACCTTGAGACCTTCAGACTGGCAGCCGAGACGGTCAATTTGCTCAAGTCACGTTTCCGCCGCCTCCAACTTTTAGACGGCACTAAGTCACTGTGCCACAAAGTAATCACCGCCATATGTATACTTCACAACATGGCTCTTCTACACGAACCTGATGCAGTGAGTTTTCTTTTGTTCTGTTCTGCTTATCATTGTATCTTTTGTTTTGCTTAGTTTCTCTGTTCTGTTTTTTTTTTATGTCCTGTTTAGTTTAGTTTTGATTTGGCACTTCTCCACAAACCTGATGTTGTGAGTTTCACTTTGTTTGTTGTAATTCCTTTTTGTCCTACTGTATTTCGTTTAGTTTTGTTTCCAGCATCTTTATCTTACTAGGCAATAGCGGTGGTAATACCTCACTGTGTCAAGTAGTTGTCACAGCAATATATGTACAGTACTTTACAACATACTTTACAATCTAGGAGGAATGATAAGCAGGAATTGAGGCATGGAATGGAGGTAAAACAGAGAGTACAGTATGTGAAGGAATGAAAGTTTTCGGAGTAATGGGAAGTACAGTACTGTATGTGGAAGGTGAGAAATCTCGGAATGAAAGTTAAAAGTGCAATGTATCAAGGAATTGTTGTGCCAACAGTGATGTACTGTATAGGGCTGAGACATGGGCTCTGAAGGCAAAGGACAGAAGAAAGCTGGATGTGATGAAGATGAGCTGCTTGAGGAGTACAGTATGTGTGGAGTTACTCGTAGAGACAGATTGAGGAATGAAGAGATAAGTAGGAGAGTGGGGCAGCAGGAACATTTGTCAGGCAGAATGGACAGTAGGGTGCTTAGCTGGTATGGTCATGTTGAACGAATGGAAGATGAAAGGCTTACAAAGAGAATATGTGAGTCAGATACAAGGGGAGGTAGAGGGGTAGGAAGACCCCCATTGAGATGGAGAGACTGTGTAAGACAAGCTTTGTATGATAGAAGAATGACTATAGATCAGGCAAGGGAAGTGGTAATAAACAGGAATGAATGGAGAATGCTTATGAATAGATGAGTGAACACGTGGTCATTTGGGAGAGGGGGTCAGGCGCAAGTTGGACTAGATAATAGTCCATCAGGTGCCTGGCCCGGGGAGACTGTTTATATGAAGGGTGCGTCTGGAAGTGTTGTGGGCGAGCTTGTGGTGGTAGGGCTTCGCTGCTTGTCTGCCTGCTGAGATCAGAACCTCTCCGGGTGGTCGGGGGCCGGGGGAGTGCTGGAGGGACCTTGGTGACCCTGGACTCTGGGTCTTCTCCTGAATGACCTAGATAGGTGGGAATTTGTATTTTGTTTTTGTGTGTTCATTGTTTTCTGTTATGTTGTTTCTATTCGGGCTCTGTCTTGGGTCCCCCCCCCCCAAAAAAAAAAGTGGGGATTGTTCCCGAGTATATGCATACATACATACATATAAATATGCAAGACAATGGCTTAACCTAAGTTTTATATATATATATTTCCAGAGGCAGTACTTGTTGTTATCTTGTGATGGGTGAAGACTAGAACTCTCTAGACCAAGTGGTTCATTTTTTATTGTGAAAATAAGTAGGTAATTTATGGCCGCCGCGAGCCTGGATTCGTGTGAATGTTAGTTTCGTCATTTACGTATACACATATCTCTGCAAATAAATGGCCTAACCTAGGTTATATAAATACCAGAAGCAGTAGCCTACTCATTGTTATCTTGCGATGGGTAAATACTAGAACACTGTACATTAAGCGGTAATTGTGTGAGGTCGAAAATAAAACTGAGTGTTTTGTCATTATATTTGAGAATTGTCCGAATGCGGCGATACAGTATCGGCGGCCACGGCTACGGTCTACAGTATTTACATTCGTTCAACAATTGATTATTGATAATGGATTACAGTATGTAATAACATTGATTAAATTGATTAGGGTAAGACGGGGTAATTTCGCCGCGGGGTAATTTCGCCGCGGCGCTAATAATTTGCATTCAAACGCCGATATCTCCGAAACTATTGCTTGGATTGGTTGTATAGCTATTTTGGCTTAGGTTGTAGATCTAGTTTGGCTTAGGTTTTGTTGCAGTTTCGCGGGGCCTGGAGCCGGGGCTAGCGGCCTGTCTGACGGTATGGTCAGGTGTGTGTGGGTGGTTTGTGTGTGGGGGTGTTTGTTTGTATGTTTGCGTGTGACACAGTGTTGGCAGTAACCGTCAGCTGCTGCCTGGTACTTTGTACTAGCAACCTACATGCCGCACCCACATGAGACACGTCCACACCCTCACTAAATACTTCCACACCCGTAGGCCTAATAAATACGTCCACAACCGCACTAGACACGTCCACACCCACACATGTCCACAACTCCACACCCGCACTAGACACAGTGGCGCCTAGGCCTACACGTGTGACACATATGCATCTCTGCCCACCCTGTTCAGTTGTGTGTTGTGCGTGCAACGTTTTTCTATTGGCATGTTTAGTGTCAGTTTGGGCTTTTGAATGTTTTCATTGCTTTTACCTGCGCGCTAGTGTGTTGTCTGGCCATTACTCATACAATGTTATCTAGTTTACTAGCTAGATGATGCGTAAAATAGGTCGCGGCGAAATTACCCCGCCGGGCGGGGTAATTTCGCCGTGAGAGTGACTTTTTTCAAAAATTCGGCAGCATGACCAAAACATAATATATTTCTTTCGTTTTTTTGGGCATCTATAGCAGAAAGGCTGAATGTATAGATAACAAATTAAAAATGTAAAAATTCCATTTGTGGCAGCTTCTATTCGTCAAAATACGCGATTTTCGGCGAAATTACCCCGTCTTACCCTACTGATTAATTTCACCATTGTAACCATTCGTAAGTCACTGTCGACTGCTTTCATGCATCGTTTGGGACTATAGAAAATCAACACAAGCAAGCAAGAGTCAGCAGACTGACTGGCTATGTGTTTTTGTTCTTGTTGGTTATTTCTTTGTTAACACCTTAAGAGCGGGTGGTGGAGTATATTTCACTGTGCCGCCCAGGTTTTTTTTTTTACCATAAATGGGGTTGTTTCTGTGCGCTTTTTCATGTATAAACAAGACCCAGAGCGTAATACAAGTATGTATCCCTGAAAGGGCGTAAATTGAGCTTTCCAATGACACCCGAACCATCCTTCTACGATCACTGGTTGTCTTGCAACGATCGTGCAACCGAAGGGCAAAATTGCTAAAATACGGTAATTTCTTTATATAATTACGTATGTAGCGAGGGAGTGAGGGTTGATGTAAGTGGAGTACATCTCAGTCGGTCCACGGCGGCCGTGGCGAGCGGTCATGAGGTAACCCAGGCTCCTCCCGTCGCTCGTCTCTCTCTCAGAGCCAATATTGCGCCAAAATTGCACACAGACTTAAGTCGGGCCCCGCCACATAGTCCAATTTTTTCGATACGGACTTAAGTCAGGCCCCGATAGACAAGGGTTAAAAGACATCCAACTACGTATTGTAAAAAAACTGTTATCCTCCGGTAAATTGCGGGGGTGAGTGAGTGACGTGAGAGAAAGTGAATTATATGATGGATACATATTTTTCATAATACGTGTTGCTAGCCCCAAACGCGCAAGCATTGTGGCTTTCAACCATCTGACACATCTCTTTTTAGTTATGTAGCCTACATCAAACATCTATCTATCTATCTATCTATCTATCTATCTATCTATCTATCTATCTATCTATATATCTATCTATCTATCTATATGCTCAGGCCCAATCCCCACTTTTCCCATTTTTATTTTTTATTTTCTATTTAATTCTATTTTATTTTTATTTTTTCTCCCTTCTTGGGGGTGGCCGCCTCAAGACAGAGCAAGAACAGGGAAAAAAAAAACCACAACATAAAACAACGAATAAACACAGACAAAACACAAATTTACACACATCTAGGTCACCCAGGAGAAGACCCAGAGACCAGGGTCACCAAGGTCGCTCCAGCACTCCCCCGGCCCCCGACCGCCCGAAGAGGTTCCGATCTCGGCAGGCAGACATTCATGTTAACCCCCTGAATGCCAGGTCCGTATATATATGGACTAGGGTCTTGTCACGCCCAGTGCCAGGTCCGTATATATACGGACTCGCCGAAAAGAAATTGTAGCAGCGAAACGACTGCACCTATGGCTTTCATATTTCTACCACATGTACCTTACCCTTCTGGCTTCTTGCCACCACCAACACAACCCCCTCCCCCCACCCACTCGCTGACTATCGGTCGCCTCACAAGGAAAAAAAAGGAAAATCTGTGGCGGCGAAACGACTGGACCAATCGGTTCCATATTTGTGTGACAAGTCCCTTACCCTTCTGCCTTCCCCCCACCACCTCCCACCACCCACTTCCCACTTCCAGCGTATCCGTACGAAGAAAAGGAAAAAAAGGAAAATCCGTGGTGGCGAAACTACCTCACCAATCGGCTTCATATTTGTAACACGAGTCAATTACGCTTCTACCTTCCCCCCACCATCCCCCAAACCACCCTCCCACCACCCTCCTACCTATATGTTCCGATACCATGAAAGTCGATGATTTACTCTGAAAATTTCAGCTACATTCGGGACCATTGGGGACCTGATTTCTGGCGAAAATGGACAAGGGGATTTTTTGTTTTGCCATTATCCTTCCTTTCTCACCCAACTTGATAGATTTAGCCAAAAAAATAAAAATAAAAAATCCTCTGGCACTGGCAGATGCATAGGGTCAATAATTGTCTGGCACTCAGCGGGTTAAATACAAATAATGTTTATTTTTACACCTTATCGTGGAAAGACTACGGATACACCACTCCTGCCCGGGCCTCACACAGTGGCATGGCCCAGTCGTACTGAGCTCATGACGCTGGTGGCATTTCCACGGAGGATAGCCATCCCTAGTCTTTGCTTGTGCCAGAGGGTTTCCTGGGGTTCTCCTGAAACTTCTCTGATTTTACGGCCTATTTCATTCACCATATTGAGGGTGGTAGGGCCAAAGACTCCTGAAGTTTCGAATGCCAGAGGCTCGAACTGATGACTTGATATTTTTCCCGTTTTCTACTTTCTGCTATCCGGGCGGCTTCACCTGCTTCGTTGGCGCTTCTGGTGATGTTGGTTATTGAGAAAGTGTCAACACATGTGGCATCCCACACGAGTCACCGGCCATTCTTGTAAGGGAAAGTGGTCATCCCATCTGGCCGTTTGCCGTCTTCTCTGAGAAGTCCATGTGGTTTAAGGATTGATGCACGGTTAGCACTCTGCAGGGCCCATTTTATGACATAATTTAGTGCTAAGTGTCTTGACAGGTGGCCTGCGCTGTGACTACATGACAAGGCATGGTGACCTTGAGCATCCATCAACGCACCACACTTGCAATAGTGTGGGTGACAAACTGACGCACCCACTCTGAGTGCGATGGCAACCCGGAGTGCTTCAGCATCCAAGTGAGTTCCAAGAGGTGGGATGGGGATGGCATGTAACCACAAGCCACTCTCCAAATGGGCGGCTGCCTGGAGGCGTGCTTTAGCAACCTGGTCCACATTGGTTAGGAGATCTTCTTGTGTTTTCTTTGCCAAGATGGTATCCCATGCTTTCTGCTTGCTCCTGGAGGTACCCTGAGGCTCCTCCTATGCTCCTGTACTTTCCTTCCAGGTGTTAATCGCTTCTGCTACGTCCTCATCAAGTGTCATTCCGGGTTGAGAAGAAAGGATGCACACCACATGGTCGTTGGTCGCGATAAGGGAAGAGATAAAGGCAGGGGAGGCAATATCCGTGGCTCTCCGTATGCCCAGGCCCCTGAGGCGGACAGGGAGAGTGGCTTGTGCCCAGGTCCGATCTTGAAATTCCACGTTGGTGATGCTGGTCACTGCTTCTTGGATTATGTTGTCTAATTCTTGGAGGCCGCCAGTGTTCGTGTAAGTCCTCGATGTGCGCAAAAGGTATTGGAGCTTTTGGATGAAGAAGCAATTCTTGAGAAGGGCCAGAGCTGAGTGGGCATCGATGTGTATCAAGCGACTCACAAGACGTTGAAGCTCCTCCTTTTTACCTTGAAGTGCTGGTGGGATTGCTGCCAGAGTAAGTGGGGTACCTAAGAGGGTTTGCTGGTGCTCCTGAAGGATCCTTACACCTGGCAATGTCTCGAAATTGGGCCTGAGTGTGTTCTCTTTCTTCAAGTGTGTGGTTGAGGAGGACAAGTTCACATTTGGTGTCATTTATCTCTAGCCCAGCCTGGCTGAGATCAGTTATGATGTTGATTAGATCGGTTAGGACATTCTCTACAGACCCACCCAAAGTAGCATCGTCCAGGTACCAAACATTCAATTCTGACCTAACTTTGTTAGCTGCTGTGTCCACCCCAAGTGAGAAAAGACCAGGACCAACTGGATCTCCCTGCTGTAACCCGGTTGCTGATGAGATTGCCGTCTCGCCGAAAATCAGAATTGAAGGTTTGGAATAAGCCTGCCAAAGTAGGGGGTACAGCGTGGGGATGTGCTCTTGAGCTGCACGGAGGAAGACATCCCTGCGAATGCTGTTGAATGCATTCCGCATGTCTATCTTTAGAAGCACTCGTTTATCTCAGGCTTGGCTGAGGTAAGTGCGGGTTGCGTGTACACCCCCCTGGCGTTCCAAAACCTAGTTGAACTGGTCTTAAGTGTTGACCTAGGCCATTCGAAAGCAGCTTCAAACCCACCTTTGTGGCAAGGTGGCGGAAGGTGTTCCCTACTGCTATTGGGCGCACACCGCCATCTTTTTTTGCCAGTGCACAGAGTGATGCCCCGAAAAATAGGGTGTGGCACAGTCGGGCACTTCCCCTCTTAAAACCATGTTGATAAATTTGGTGAGGGTTTCTAAGAGTGCCTCCCCTGTTGCTCCTGATCCCTGACCCAAGAGGCCTTTGAGGTGAGCTTGTCGGATACCATCTGGGCCCGCGGCTGAACCTGCTGGGAACGAAGTCACTGCGACAACCACCTGCTCCTTCGTGACAACTAAAGGTTGGGGTATCTGGTCATTTGGAGCTGGGGGGAGGCTTAGTTCCCCAGGTGAATTTGGGTGTTTTCCTCGTAGGGCTTCGACAACTTCGGTGCCATGACCAGCAAAACCTTCTGAAGAGGACAACAGTCTGACGGCCCCTTTGATGTCACTATCTGCCAGCTTTGCAGCAACCCTCTTTTGTATATGTTCAGCCTCTTCCTCTTGCTTGTCCTGTTTCTTCTGGGCCCTATTGGGTTGCTGTTTGGGGGGGGGGAGGGGGGGGTCTACCAGCCTGTTTGCCTCTATATACAGTACTTTGCTACTTGATGTTTCACTCTGGTGGCTAGTGAAACCTGAAGATGGTCTTATATGTTAGTTCTGGGTGGTTTTCGGAGGGCCCCATAAGAGAAACTAAGGAGCCGTGCCCATGCGAGGGGTGTCTTGAGCTCAAGGGCCTGCTTTATGATGGTTGTAAGGGCCTCCGCCACTTGGATTCTGGCTCCTTTAGGTACCCGGGCAAGGACCTGGATCCGCGCTTTCCATTTGGTCACAAGTTGGATCAAGTTGGCGTCCGGTGTTGCCTTGGTTGGCCCTGCAGCGGGCCCTGGGCATGGGTGACATTTCCAGTTTGGTTGTTCTCCTGAAGCCTTCTTTGTAAACCTAACACAACTTAAATGAACAGATATAAGACAGCCGGAACATTATCGTGACGCCTTTCTTGCATGCATTGTTGGTTATACGGACCATCCGCTAAGACAACAAAACTTTCTCTAGTGCGGTTTTAACCCCTCAGACCCGGTTGGGCTCTGAGGCATCCATAAAAAACACCCCCGCGGAACCCGGAAGGGCTCTGAGGCTCTGGCAGCTTGAAAGCCTGTAAGCTTGGTGTGCGAGGCGTCCGTCCGACGCATGTAAACAACAGCCGGTTGGACCGATGCCGTGCATCTCCGACCACAAGACGGAGAGGCGTCCTTGTTCGTGTGTGCCTGTATGTTATTGTTAAGTGGTGAAAAGTAGTGTAAAGTGGCTGATATCGCCACAAAGTTATCTCCACGGAAATCGTCATCATAACTTAACCAATTGACTTAGAGATCTCTACTCAACGCCATTCTACAGGTACGAAACACATCTACGCTTGAGGATGCGCGGGAATGCGGAAGCAGTCAAAATAACAAAGATACGGTAGCCTAGGCGTAGACGTTTTTCAGCCAAAACCCCCGGGTTTCGGTATGGAATACACTCTAACCTCCATTTAACGGACTCTGATTTAACGGATATCGGCAATAACGGTCAAAAAATCTAGGCCGGACAATGGACCCAGCAATGGACAAAGTCCGTTGCTCGAAAAAAAATTTGGAGCAAAGTCCGTTGCTCTATCTATTTATATCTCTAATGCACCTACCTAAATCCCTTATACATTAACATAACTATGTCTTATTTGGACTTTTTGTAATCTTTGAATCATTTCTAATATGATGGAATTGAAAAATATAATATCCTTCAAGCACATAGATAAATAATAAATAAGATAGTCAACAAAATATTTCAACTCTCCCCTCCGTGCCAGCAGAGACGGAGATTTACGTTTGATAGATTTATTGTTTTGTTTTTTTCCCTCGATATACACACTCTTTCTATTTATCTATCTCGCTAATTCATCTACCTAAATCCCTTATACATTAACATAACTATG
The DNA here is from genome assembly GCA_032716605.1 of Paralithodes platypus. Classification (NCBI taxonomy): domain Eukaryota; kingdom Metazoa; phylum Arthropoda; class Malacostraca; order Decapoda; family Lithodidae; genus Paralithodes; species Paralithodes platypus. Next base: position 4,483,521 of record CM064538.1, on the reverse strand, counting down.
TCTTATTTGGACTTTTTGTAATCTTTGAATAATTTCTAATGTGATGGAATTGAAAAATATAATATCCTTCCAGCACATAGATAAATAATAAATAAGATAGTCAAAAAAATAGTTCAACCCTCCCCTCAGTCTAGGCGCCGAGCTTCCGAGACGGAAGATTTACGTTTGATAGATTTTTTGTTTTGTTTTTTCCCTCGATATACACACTCTTTCTATCTATCTATCTCTCTAATTCATCTACCTAAATCCCTTATACTTTAACATAACTATGTCTTATTTGGACTGTTTGTAATCTTTGAATAATTTCTAATGTGATGGAATTGAAAAATATAATATCATTCCAGCACATAGATAAATAATAAATGAGATAGTCAACAAAATATTTCAACCCTCCCCTCCGTCTAGGCGCCGAGCTTCCCAGACGGGAGATTTACGTTTGATAGATTTTTGTTTTTTTTTGTTCCCACGGTATACACAAAATGATGGGAAAATAATTATTATAACATGTTTTTAATTGACATTTGTGTCGTTTTTGCTGATTATGAGTTGGTGGAAAATAAAATCTTTAATTCTATCATATCGGAAATGATTCACAGATTATATAGAGACCAAATAATATACACTTTTAAGTGTGTTCAATAGTTTTGCATTATCAATAGGGTGTAGCACAAGGGATTACCAGGATTTATTTCAGGTACAGTAAAAAAAAGGATGCATAACAGTTAAATGTCACGATCCAGACACCTGTACTCAACACCGGATTTTTCTCAAGGAATTTCCGGATTACATCCGGACTGGACAGTATTTAGCAGCAACGGACATTTAGCAGGAACGGACAGGTGCTTGCACGCATTTGTCCGTTAAATGGAGGGTCGAGTGTACATACCCGGGTCTGATGGGTTATGCCATTAAATAATGCGAGGGAGCTATCGAGTCCAGCCATGTGACGCGGGGCAAACTCGATCTGGAGCTATCGAGTCCAGCAGGGTAGCGAGGGTTAAAGACGGAGTTGAGTGCAAGAGGCAATACACAAAAATGTATGTACAGTATAGTTGTATTGATTTATTGGTGGCTCCTTCCGTCAATGACGTAAGAGCCTATGATAATATGGCCTCGTTCCGGTCTCCTCAGAGACCGGGTTAACCTTGATAGCGACGGTCGAGAACCAAGATCATCCTAAGCCTAAGGGGTACCCCTTAATCATTCCTAAGGTACGTCATTGGGACGGAGCCACTGAAAAGTAGAAAATATATAAGAAAAGAATTAACACAGTTTGAATAGCGCGCCTATACGCCTTCCATTCTTACTCTTGTTTCCCATCCACATACCTCCTCTCGCCATCTCCCGAGATGCGTTCTCTCTCGATCGTCGCCCACCCTGTACGGACGTGTCAAAACCGTACTCTTGCCTAATGTATAGTTTTAGTAGCCCCTCTTAAACGCGTCAGTTTTTTAATTCATAGTGAGTTTATTTGCATATTTAAGTTGTATGTGCATTTAGGAATGTATTTATTTTAATTGTATTCGCTCGTAAACTTGAATTAGGCAAGGACTTAGTTTCTGGGCTGGTCGACGCTCGTGTATTTAGGACGCCATTTTGCTTTTTACTTATTTTGTTTTTGTCATACGAGCCTTTGGCTCATTAGCTGCAGTGTCTTTTTAAATTTGTGTATTAACTTTGTAGCTTTGTATTAATTTCCTTAAGTTTTGAGTACTGTGATCGAGTCAATTTCGTAAAATTTAGTATTTCGATTGTACTCTCCCCAAGGTTGTGCGTTGGCCAAGGGTTATTTTTCAAAGCCAAAATTTTAGTTTCTAAACTTTATTTCCCTTTACTTTTTGCTTTTCCGGTAATTTTTTGAGCAATTTCCCTTCAATTTCAATCATTGTTAACTTGTTCATTAGTTTATCATAAATACGCATTGTAGGGAAAAAATGGTTCATACCATATCGACTACAATATCTTCAGTGTTTACCATCAAAGTGTTCTATGTGATGGTGAAATTTGTAATGTTTTTACGTTAACAATTGCGAGTGCTTTGTCAATACAGTATATTCACCTTCAAGGCGTTTTTATATTGCATTATTTCAGTGATAGCCATCAAAGTACGTGTAGTTGATGGCATTATAATTTGATATTAAATTCAATAACAACCTTTTAATAGTAGCCTATTTTACTACTTATTTATGCACTCGTGTTTAAATATTTTCATTGGTACCAAGTAGGCCTATGGCCAGTGGGGTACTCGAAATAATATTTTGATTGAATATATTTCACTGACTTACAGTCCCGGAAATATATAAGAATTTAAACCTGTACAAAAATACAGAAAGGGACGCCGTATAACACTCGTGGCCGGGTACCCTTGCGGGTGTTAAGACTATGGCGTGTTGAGATTTTTTCAAGTCCCCGGGTACTCTAGGCCTTGTCTTAACAGTATAAAGACAGGCCCGGGTACCAGTATTGGCGGGTGGTATTATAATGCCGGGTACTAATGGCTTGGTTCATAGTATAATTTTTTTTTTTTTTTTTTTTTTTTAAAGAGACAATGAACGGAGGAAGGAAAAACACAGATAAAACAAAAAAGGTCTATGTGCCTAAAGGCATCCTCCATTCATAAAATGTTTGTAACAACTGGATTTAAACTGTGGTAGATTGTAAGTTTGTGGAAAGCAACTCGATGGAAGTGAATTCCAAAGAGTACCGGTAGTAGTTCTGGGGATAAATACATTTTGATAAGCAGAAGTTCTGCATTGTGGAGGAGAAAGTATTTACCTGCAGTATTTGTAGTTTACAGGAATTGAGCAGCGCTCGTGTTGTCCTGTCTTAGTTACTTTACAATCAATCCATTTTACTCAGACAAGTATCGTAATGGATATTCCCAATTCCCAGTACAGTATTTTGGACTAACATATCATAGCTTATGTTGTCCTATTTCCATATTTACTTTTATCCAACCTAGATTTGAACATGTTAATGTTCTTCGCTCTCACCACCTCCTCCTCCAAGTTGTTCCAAGTCTCTATACTTCTATATGGGAAGCTGAATTTCTTTGTGTCCTTACGACATCTGCCCTTCCTTAGTTTAAACTTCTGTCCTCTTGTCCTTCCATCATCCCTCACGAATAGATCTTCCCTCTCTACTCGTTCCAAACTTTTTACTCCCTTGAGCATCGTTATTAAGTCGCCTCGTTCCCTTCTCTCTTTCAAGGTAGGCAGTTGTAGTGTCTTAAGTCTTTCCTCATATGTCAACTCCTTCAATCTTGGGATCATCTTTGTTACTATCCTTTGGACTTTCTCTAATTTGTTTATCTATCTATTGCCTGACGCCGTGATCCCCGAAGGGGTGGCCACGAACGAACCGCCCCCATGCACCTCTGTCCCCAGTCAGTCGACGCCCCTCCCCCCAACCAGCACCGCCTTCGTTCATATACTTCCTCACTCCATCCTTCCACCTCTCTTTCAGTCTACCTCTCCCTCTCTGTCCCTCCACCTCGCTCTCGTACACCCTCTTAGTCATTCTCTCGCTTTCCATACGTTCCATATGGCCGAACCATCTCAAGTTATTCCTTTTCACACTTTCCAGCACATCTACCTCCACACCACACCTCCTTCTTACTTCCTCATTAGTCTGTCTATCCCTCCATGTAACTCCGCACGTACTCCTTAAGTAATTCATTTCCACTGCTCTCACTCTTGGTCTGAGTCTCTCAACCAACGTCCATGCTTCGCTTCCGTAAGTCAGTGTCGGGATTACCACACTGTCATGCAAGGACTTCTTCACTTCCATACTGACCACCCTATTTCTTGTTACTGCTTTCAGCGTTCCTACAACCCTCTTCCCCTGTTGTACCCTCTCCCGCACTTCTTCATCCATAGTCCCATCTTTACTCAACACACTGCCCAGATACTTAAAAGAGTTGACGATCTCCATAGCCTGACCGTTCAGCTTCACCTCACACTCTGTGACTTCACCCCTTTCGAAGACCATAACCTTGCTCTTCCCCGCATTTACCTTCAAATTCCGTTTTTTCGCACACTGTTCCAAACTCATTTACCAGACCCTGCAACTCCCATTCATTATCACTCATCAGAACTGTATCATCCGCAAACAGCAGTATAGGTAGCTTCCACTCAATTCCCTCCCTTTTCAGCGATACACCAACATCCACTGCTCTTGATAGTATTTTTTACATGACTCCATCCATATATACAGTAAACAACCACGGGGACATCACACACCCCTGTTTCAAACCAACATTCAGGTCAAAGAACTCGCTCTGCTCACTCTCCACACATACTGCCGCCTTTGCACCCTCATACATGCTCTTCACTGCTTTCAGCAACTTGCCCTCTACTCCGTATATTCGAAGTACTTTCCACAAACCTTCTCTATCCACTCTGTCATAGGCCTTCTCCAAGTCCATAAAGGCAACATACACCTTTTGTTTCTTCTCCAGATACTTCTCCACAACACAATTCAGGGTAAAAATCTGATCTACACATCCTCTTCCCTTCCTAAAACCTCCCTGCTCGTCGCCTATCCATTTCTCCGTTCTCACTCTCACTCTCTCAATCACTACCCTACTGTATACCTTCCCTACTACGCTTAGAAGACATATTCCTCGGTGGTTACCACACACTCCTCTTTCCCCTTTGCCCTTATATAGGGGGACTATTATGCCAGTCTTCCAGTCATCGGGTGCACTCCCCTTCTCCCATGCTAGGTTGCACATTTTCCATACCCATTCTATCACTATCTCACCACCATACCTCAACATTTCCCCACACACTCCATCTGTTCCTGGTGTTTTCCCCAACTTCACTCTTTTCATGGCTTCCCACACTTCTGACCTCCTGATCCCCACCTCCTCCACTACTTCTCTTCTTCTCCCTCCCATACCATATCCAGCTATGTTTGCTGGCTCTTCATTCCTTACATTTAGCAACTCACTGAAGTACTCCCTCCATCTTTCGACTCTCTCTTGCTTCTCGGCTAGCATTCTCCCATTCTTATCTTTCACACCCTTACTGTTTCCCTTGCTACCTTCCCTAACTTTCTTGACTTCTTTCCAGAACAGTTTCTTACTCTCCCTTCATTTTACACTCAGATTCCTTCCAAATTCCTCATCTACTCTTCTCTTACTTTCCTTCACTACTCTCTTCACCACCCTCTTACTCTCCACGTACCTCGCTCGTTTCTGTCTTTCGGAATCTTCATTCCCTCTACTACCCAACCACTCTCTATATGCTTTCTTCTTTTCTTCCACAGCTATTCTTACCTCTTCTGTCCACCATGCTGTACCTTTCACTCCCCTCCCTCTTCTCCTCACTCCACACACCTCCTCACATGCTGCACAGATCTCATCCTTAAACACCTTGCTCATCTCCTCCACTTCCTCCATAACTTCCAGGTCGAACCCACCTAGTCGTCTTTCCACTGCTCTCCTGTACTCCTCCCTGACTTCCTCCTCCTGCAACCTCTCCACCCTCCTCACCATTCCACCCTCCTCTCGCCTCCCTCCAGCTCTCCTCACCCAACCTATCTTGTGCCAAACAAAGATAACTCGAAATCAACATTACTCCAGCTGCAGGCACGTTGTCACAAGTCTCACTTAATTAATCCCGCCGGAAGGGCCATACCTCCCAGTGAAAGATAACCCAACGTGCACATATTATGGCATAGTTATACATTAATTAATCAATCAATAAATAACACTTCCTAACCATAACTAAAAAACCTACAGGAGGCCAACTAGATGGGGGCAGGTGACTGGAATCATCAAATCAATGAGACAAACCTGCAATCCAGCGAAGACCTCCAAAACCATCACAAAGCAACAGAAGTGTAGGCTGAAAAGCGTCATGACTGCGTGCAGGATCCCTCATCTAAGTGAAATAACCCGAAGAGCACGTGTCCTCGTGGTGTAGATAACAAAACCGCTAAACACCCTTAAACGGGCCGAAAAGCGGGCCCCGGTTCACTAAAAAAAGCCTCATGACTAAAAGAATTAAATAATAATGAACTAGGACAATAAAAAACGCACGTGGGAGCCTTGCCTTATCACAACAAGGACTCCACCTAACAAAAATAACCCTTGTCAAAAAACTCGGAAAACAGTCTCCTAAGGCCAGTTGAAAAAGGTGTACACAGCCTAACCTGATCTATAAGCTACCCTGACCTCAGCATATAGCATGTACATATGAGAAAAGACTCACGAGTTACGAGGGCAGGAGAAGAATGGAGGAGGCTGCGCACACCTCGTGAAACACGTCCTACCTGGACAAGGCCTAGGAGAGAGAAGGACGATGTGACGCCCCGAGAGTCCAGGTGACGCGCTCACTAGACAGCAGAAGCATGGGATGCGCAATAGCTGGATCACGTTTAACATATTATTATTAATTTATTTTTTACTAGTTTTTTCTAGTAATGGTACCCACATCATAAGGACGAGTCCGTGAGTGGTTTTGTTATATTTAAGAGCGTTTCACTCACGATGTGTGGCAATTGTATTTTGTAACTCTCCTAGGCGGGTAGTTTGAAGGCAAGCCTGAGTTCAAAGATTGGCCATAAACAAAGTTAAGGCGCATCGTCAATGATGAATGGGCCACTAATAAATATATATATATATATATATATAACTCTGATGATGATGATGTGTTTTCTACCACCATACACTCCCTGCTCAAGAGCTGGGCTAGGGTGGGTGCCCAGATGATCAGGGACTTCAGTAAATAGTTGCCAAAGATTGCTAGACCGCACCGTCCACCAACAGTACTGGCGTCTGCCAGTACTGTACTCCATGCTGATTGGTTGATGGTACAGTAATATATAGTGTATCTTATGTTTGTTTTTACAAATGAGAGGTGTTATTTGGAAACCATACCATTAGGAAATCAGCTATACCTAAGTAGAGTTCTCTAGCTTAAGGGGAGATTTTCACTGTTTCTTTTTCCTGGACCCCCTTCTCCCTCATGTTTAGCTCCATTAGTTTTGATATTTTAGGAAGTTCACCCTATTAGTTTGGCGGTTTTTAGACCTTCCCACCCCATTTATGTAATTTTTAAGATTTCTGTTGCCATTTAGGAGTCAATTTTTTCCTGGCAAGAGATAACGACCCTGTAATTTAGGAGGAACCGACCTTTGGCTGGGAAATTTCTCTACTGAAAAATTTACAGTTATCTTGAAGTGGGGTCTTGGGGGATTTTTTTTTTTTAAGCAAGATGGAGGTCTAGGAGGAAACTTAAAACCTCCCCTTAAAGTAAACCAAATTTCCCAGGTTAAACAAAATAGAATAATTGATAGGTAAGTGACGGTAGGGTAGGGTAGGGTTAGGCTATGTTAGGTAATGTAAGCGAAGATAGGGTAAGGTATGGTTTGGACTAATTATTTTGTGAATTTTCCAGGTATTGGAGAATTTGCCACTAGACTACCAGAGTGAGAGAGATTCGGCTGCTTGGCACGACGGGGTGGAGGAGTGTGTGGCGGAGTTTGGCATACTGGGGGGTAAAGAGAAGAGGCACTATCTTACCACTGTTGTTGCACCACACAACACCGCTACCCTACCCCAACAAATTACACGGTTTCCAATTACACCTAACGACGTCTGGATCCCGTGATGGTGCTAACTACTGTATTGTAGAAAGGTACAAACAAATACATTTTGGAGTTCATGCTCTAAAGGTAATTTTGTCACTGTTTGTACAGTATGTCAGTTCAAGCTGCAGACATATAATTGAAATGAGATAATGCAATTTACCTTTAGTAATTCACTCTTTAATGATTATCACAATCAATACATGATTTGAGACTTTGGTTTCCCGGGCGTTTCTGCACCCTCCTCAGCTCCCCGCCATGGAGTGGCTTCGGTCACCCAGGCTTTTTTGTGGTAGGCAGGGAGGGTTCTGTGCGGGCGCTCGGTTATGGCTTTGGCCTTGCTCGGTGCCTTGGGGCTGTTCGGCCAGGCAGCCTGGGGAACAACAACAACAACATATATGATTCATGTACTGTAAAATAATAATTAATTATTCTTACCAGATGGACTAGATAATAGTCCGTTTGGCGCCTGGCCCAGGAGCCTTTTTATGTTGTGAAGGGTCATGCCTGGAAGTAAGTTGGCCAGGCATTGTAGTGGTCGACTTTGCTGCGTGTCTGACTGCTGACCTAGAGGTTGACAGACTGGTAGCCAAAGCGTCACATTTTTCCTTTGCCCCTCAACTTTCCCTTCATAATTGCTGAGGGGCTTTGGTTTCCCCGGCGTTTTCGCACCCTCCTCAGCTCCTTGCCTTGGAGTGGCTTCGATCACCTGGGCTTTATTGGTGGTAAGCAGGGAGGGTTCTGTGGGGGCGCTCGGTTATGGCCTTGGCCTTGCTCAGGACCTTGGGGCTGCTCGGTCAGACAGCCTGGGGTACAGCAACAACAACAACATGTAACACCATCATCACCACCACTCACTACATTTAACACCAACATCACACCACCACTCGCTACACATAATACTATCCTAAGAAGCATCATGATCTCACCACCAGTTATACAGCACACTAACACCAACCTACACCACCTTACAGAAGTCATCAACATACATCATACCAGGTAGTGCTGTTTATTAGAGTGTGTATTGTTAATATACCAGTACTTGTAATATACAGTACAAATTTGTTTATGATATGAACTTTACAAGTACAGGGTATGCAGCATTGTTTATGTATAGTTATTTGTTAGATCAATTACTGTACAATATTTATATATGAAGTGTATTACTATGTAATTTTATAAATATATTTTGAAAGTGAAGTAATATTTTTACAAATACCACTTTTGAGCATTTAAACCTATATTAAGGTTATATTTCAGCTGACGGTAAATTGAATCCTTTAACAACTGATTTCTCGATACTTAACCCTTTTGGCACGGGCTCGCCCTCCTAAGGACGTTGTTGAGATCCGGGCAATTTGTCCGAAAAACGTCTACGCCTAGGCTACCGTATCTTTGTTATTTTAACTGCTAGAAAATTCCCACGCATCTCTAAACGTACTGTGGTTTCCAATCTGTAGACTGGCATTAAGTAGAGCTCTCTAAGTCAACTGGTTCAGTTGTGATGACGATTTCCGTGGAGAGAGTTTCGAGGCGATGTTAGCAATATGACACACTTTTCATCACTAAATATGTCTTAGCAGACCACACAACAACAAAGCTTTGACGTCTGCTTGCTTTCGGAGGTGCGCGCGTCGCCTGCGACCAGCTGTGTTTACATACGTCGGACGCGCGGCTTTCAAAACAAGCCAAATAGGCTTTCAAGCTTACGGATTTTAAAATGACACCCGGGATCCTGCCCATCTGCCGCGGTGTCATTTAAAAATGCTGCCCGGGCGGGAAGGGTTAATGGAAAAATATGAAACTACTATGTCTCTGCATCATTTGAATACCACGTTTGCATAATTCACAACACATTTCGCTACCAAATATTCATAATGGCAAAGTTATTATAGTGAGTACATTGCAGGGTGAGAGGTGGTCCTATCCAGAGCGAGGTTTGGCATCCTCTACCTAACCTTAGCTGTTTCTGTGTGTCTCTTTTACGGTTTTACTTTTCTTTCAGTGTACAGTATATACATACTTTTCTTTCTGGGGCTGGGAATCCTCCTCCCCTTGTATAATTCTCCTACACAACGAAACAGAGAAACAGGCGGAAGAACGGGGAAGTGGTCCCGGACCCTGAGTGTAGTGTAGTCTTTGGTTGAGTTGTGGAATAATTTACGTCATTAGATTGTGCAGTCGAATAATGTTCCTACTTTTAAATCTAGACTAAATGTTTCTTTGCAACAGTAATTTTATTTTAAATGGTTACTTCTATTTTTCAATTTAATTGACCTGTTATTAACCCTTCCTGCCCGGGTATCATTTTAAAATGACACCCCTTGCGAAGGGCAGGAGCCCGGGTGTCCTTTTAAAATCTGTAAGCTTGAAAGCCTATTAAGCGTGGTTTGAAAGCCGCGCGGCGAAATGTTTGTAAACAAAGCCGGTCGGAGCGACGCGCAGCTTCAAAAACAAGAAGAAGAAGTTGGACCTTTGTTGTTGTTGTTTGGTCGAACGAAAATTAGTGTTTGTAAATGTCCGATATTGCTAAAACCGCATCAAAACTCTCTCCACGGAAATCGCCATCACAACTGAACCAGTTGACCTAGAGAGCTCTATTCAACGCCAATCTACAGATACAAGTAAGGGCTACATTTCGAGATGTGTGTGAATTATCTAGCAATTAAAATACTAAAAAAATAGGCCTAGGCCTATTATGACGTTTTTTGGCCAGATCGCCCGGATAGGAGTGCCGTCATTTAGAAAGCCAGCCCGGGGAGGAAGGGTTAAACAATAATTTTTGGTCAATATACAGGAGGCGCTACAATATAGGTAGCAAAATTATAATGGTAGTTTTGGGTTCCTATCATCATATGCTTTATTTCTATATACTTTTTATCCCCGGGAAAAAAAAAAAATCTTGGGATTTTTAATTTATTTTTTATTTTTTGGTTATTAACCTAACCAAAAAACCTAACCTAACCTAACCTAACCTAATAGCCCCCAAATACATTTAGGTTAGGTTAGGTTAGGTTTTTTGGTTAGGTTAATACAAAAAAAAAAAAAAAAAAAAAAATCCAAGAAAAAAATAAAAAACCCAAGATTTTTTTTTTTTTTCCCCGGGGATAAAAAGTATATAGAAATGAAGCATATGATGATAGGAACCCAAAACTACCATTAGAATTTTGCTACCTATATTGTAGCGCCTCCTGCATATTGACCTAGTTTTTAAATTGAATATTTTTTATTTTTGTTTTACTGTATATTAATTTTATCATCCTCCTCGATTAACTAATTTCTCCTGGGCTCTCTACCTTGGGCCATTTTTTTTTTTTTTTTTCTTAGCTGCCGTTGCTTTTTTCTAGTGCCTTCGGGTATTTTGTGTGGATTTAATGTTTACTGTTGTTTCTGCACCCTGTTGAGAGGCTTCGGTACCTTACATAATAAAAATATAATAATAATAATAATAATATTCCTCTCCAGACATGTCTCATGTCACTGACATGAGACATGTCACTCCTTGTCTCACCTCACACTCCTGTAGTATTCATCTTGAGGTGCCATGTAGGTAGTATTCCTCTTGGTAAGTTGTGTAGTATTCTTCTCTACAAAATGTGTCACAGTTCACTCACTTCTACAACAACCCAGAACGAGAGACAAGAAGATAACAGCCCAGAACGAGACACAAGGGAAGAAGGCAAAAGAGACCCCTAACTACAACAAGTTATTGGCCCTCCCTCTACCCCTGTTAAAGCTAAGACTCCCCTAGAATGTTTGCCTGACACACCGGGCAAACAGTTGACTCTCTGGCACATACGGATGCGATTTGAGTCAAATAGAGGTTTTGTCTAAAGTGTTCACGGTTCTCACGGACACAAATTGCATCCAAATAAGCTTAGAAAATCCGTAAATAAAAACTATAAACACATATAGCGCCAAATTTTCGCTACGAGTTTGGAAATCCTTGAAAAAAAAAAAAAAAAAAAAAAGCAACCCTGTATCAGGCATTGTCACGCTTGGAGCAAGCCGAGATCAATACATTTCCTCAGTGTAATTTTGGCAGTGAAGCGGTGAGGTGCGTTGCACTTGGTTTTAAACAGGGAGGCGTACAGTGTCTGGACAGCAAGACGGTGAGTTTATTGTGTATGTTAATAGTATATGATAGTGTTGTGTGTTATACAGGTGATAGTTTTGGGTAAATTATAGGTTTGATTCCCGGAGGGAAGTAAAGAAAACCTAATATTTAGTAGGGCCCCGTAATCATTGACGATATTGTCTATTAGCATAATAGTCTCCATTCAACATCCCGCGTCAGCATTTTGAATCTACCGCGCGGAAGGATCATAAGTGCACGCTTAATTCCCTTATGGGATCGTCATTATGATTGGGTAACCTACAGAAAAAACTCAGTAAAAAAGAAAAAAGAAAAAAGAACTTAATATTTGTTATCATATGACTTTCCATATGTGGATTTCTTGCGTTTTGCTACCCCGACACCAGGCCCTCTAGCGGCCATCTCGTCCTTCATTGAAATACCAAGATCAAACTATAGAAATCAACGAATGGGAAGTGGGATAGATGGGAGGGACGTTTATCGTAAATGATTACGGGGCCCTACTAAATATTAGGTTTTCTTTACTTCCCTCTGGGAATCAAACCTATAATTTAATAGTGGCCCCTTCCTCATTGACGATATTGCCTGAATATCAAGATTGGAGGGGGACATTCGTGACAATATCCTTAACCTCAGGGGACAAATAATCCACATACAAAATTTTAAGTTTTATTGTATGCAAACAATATATGTCTTATAAAAAATTACAAAAGATTGCGAGCAGTGCGTGACATCATGAAAGTCTGCTTACTCATGACCAGATCTCACTTCAAGATATATGCATGATACTTTGTGGGGACACGCATGTGTTCCCTTAGATCGAACTATAATTCTGCAGAATTTCGTTCTTACCCTAATACTATTTGTACAATTTTATAAAACTGCATAGTTACAACTTATGCTAGATTTCTACTTAATCTTAACCCTCTCACGACCATTTGACGCAGAGGTTGCCAGATTAGCAATACTAAATAGAGTTCTCCCACTCTTCTAATTACCTCTCCAAAATTAGTTTTCTGCCCACAGCTAACTCAAAGACAACTGCAGAGGTTGAAGTAACTAAACTAAAGGTTTCTAAATACCCCTAATGGTAACAAAGGCTTTAAAGTACAGTATCCCTAATTGGCTCAAAATTGCATCAAGAACGTGAGAGGGTTAACATAAAAATAAAATATCTTGAACTGTATAACCAGTTTGATCACATCTCTTGATTTATCACAGTCTCCGGCGGACGGGGACTTAGTGAGGTTTGGGCTATTCCACCCCCCCCCCCCCCTTTTAAAACAAAACTTACATAATAGAACATAACCTACTGGACCCGTTGTCATAAAGCTACACAGGTACGCTTTGGTTTATCTAGAGCGACCGACAGGTAACGTGTTAGGAAAGTATGATTGGAAGCCCAAAGTTGAGTATTAGCAATGTCTTCTATAGAAAAATTCTGGAGGAATCTAAGGGAGACTGCCCATTTCCTGATGTCGTGAGCCCTGCCCACTACGCCGGGGTTCTATCTATCTATCTATTGCCTGACGCCGTGATCCCCAAAGGGGTGGCCACGAATGAACCGCCCCCATGCACCTCTGTCCCCAGTCAGTCGACGCCCCTCCCCCCAACCAGCACCGCCTTCGTTCATGTAGTTCCTCACTCCATCCTTCCACCTCATATTCGGTCTACCTCTCCCCCTCTGTCCCTCCACCTCGCTCTCGTACACCCTCTTAGTCATTCTCTCGCTTTCCATACGTTCCATATGGCCGAACCATCTCAAGTTGTTCCTTTTCACACTTTCCAGCACATCTACCTCTACACCACACCTCCTTCTTACTTCCTCACTAGTCTGTCTATCCCTCCATGTAACTCCGCACGCACTCCTTAAGTAATTCATTTCCACTGCTCTCACTCTTGGTCTGAGTCTCTCAACCAACGTCCATGCTTCGCTTCCGTAAGTCAGTGTCGGGATTACCACACTGTCATGCAAGGACTTCTTCACTTCCATACTGACCACCCTATTTCTTGTTACTGCTTTTAGCGTTCCTACAACCCTCTTCCCCTGTTGTACCCTCTCCCGCACCTCTTCATCCATAGTCCCATCTTTACTCAACACACTGCCCAGATACTTAAAAGAGTTGACGATCTCCATAGCCTGACCGTTCAGCTTCACCTCACACTCTGTGACTTCACCCCTTTCGAAGACCATAACCATACGCCGGGGTTACTTTCTTTAATAACGTCTACCAGCAAGGAAGCTAACTTTCTTCTCGTAACACGAATACCTGCCTGATTCACCCACAGAGCACCTAGTTGGTGAGGATGAGCAGCCCTCATAAACTTAGATAAGGCCTGCACAGGGCATAAAATACGATGAGTGTGTCCGGGTTTCAATGCCGGAACAGAAAATTCAGAAAACACATGATTGGAATGCTCGTTCTTTGCAATAAATGTGGGAGACGGCGCGATTTGTACATGATCGTGTAGCCTCCCAAACCTAAGGCAATTAGGTTCGTTGCTCAACGCCGCCAGCTCAGACACCCTATTTCCAGTGGCGAGAGCCATGAGGAATAGTGAATACAGCCTCAATACAGAATCAAGAGTGAATCAAAATCCGGCGTATTATTATATTTACGCGACTGAAGTAATAAGGCTTTGTCAAGTGACCAGGTGGGCGTGGTGGGCACAGTTTGAAACACGCCCTCATAAAACCTTTCTCCTCCGCCTGTGGTATGGAAAGGCCTGTGAGATCAAAAAAGGGAGTTCTGATGGCAGACAAGTGATTTTTTAGAATGATTACTGAAAATTGTTTGTGCTCAAATAGATAATCTAGGTATTTGAAAATCAAGGCTCCCGAGGCATCTGTTTGCCCTGACTCTACAATCCAAGTCGTAAAAGTTTTCCAATGTGACTGGTATTGTCTCCTGGTAGACATAGTATATTGGTTCAAAAGTTTATTTGTGACACTTTCCCCAAATTGAGCTAACCATTTTCCCTTGTACAGTAGAATCTCGCATCCCACGATTTATTGGTACCGAAATATTACCATGGGACCGGAATTCGTGGGATGCAGAGTGTTAAAGTAATGGGGAAAATTACAAAAGTACTGGAGGCTATCGTCGGGCCACTATTGCCCATCACTTTACATGCCAATAATCCAAAGTAAGTTGCTTTAACCCTCCAGCCTTGGCTACGCATTCTATAATACCGGGATATCCCCAAAACCTGGGGGATTTGGCCGAAAAAACGTCTCGCCTAGGCTACCGTATCTTTGTTATTTTGACTGCTTCCGCATTCCCGCGCATCCCCTAGCATAGATGTGTTTCGTACCTGTAGAATGGCGTTGAGTAGAGCTCTCTAAGTCAACTGGTTCAGTTGTGATGACGATTTCCGTGGAGAGAACTTTGTGGCGATGTCAGCCACTTTTCACTACTTTTCACTACTTAACAATAACACAGCCACACACGAGCAAGCAACGCCTTACCAGCTGTTGTTTACATGCGTCGGACGGACGCCTTTCAAAACAAGATTACAGGCTTTCAAGCTGCTATGAAAAGAAAGGTAAGTAAAACACAAACAAAAAACTTAGAAAAGTTGATGAGGTGATTTTTGTGATGGATGTGGTGATAGACGGGAGGCGGATGTTAGATACCACCCTCCGTGGCCCCACTCTCGTTCTCCGTCACCCCACCGTCGCCGCCAAAGCCCGTGAAATCATCGTCCATGGCATCAAGTTCGGCGTCCTGTAGAGCTTCCATTAGCTCTGCATCCGTGGGAATCGTGTGGTTTTTCGTGGGATGAGAATTCAGGTAGCCATTGGATAGTACCGTGGGATGCGTAATCGTGGGATCGAAATGCGTGAGATGCGTGACTCTACTGCAAATGTCCATAAGGCAAAACTGAGCGAGGTCCGAAGGTTGCCAATCATTTCTAAATGGAAGGCGGAGACCGGGAGCGACACCGGGGTCTTGCACCATTCCTGTAATTGATGGTACAGTACTCCCTCGAATTTTGCGAGAATATGGTCGACATTGCAGGCCGCAAAATTCAAAATCGCAAATTTCAAATAACTAACCTTATGGGATTAATTGAATATGGTCGACATCTCATCATCGAGGGCCTATTTTTTGGTGATTTTCGTCCTTGTTTGTACACACATTATGACACATACACTTAATTATACATCCTACAATAAAGAAAAACACAGAAATACAGATTCAGGGGACCCAGGGCACAGGTAACACTTCAATTTTGCCCAAGGAAGTCGATTATGCGAGATCGTGAGAACATATAGGAGCGTGAGAGAATCTATAAACAGTAAACAATGGGCCGCAGGGCGGCCCGACGTCACAACCCTCATACCCCTCCCCCCCGAAAACTAGTGCGGAAACCCCGTATCATTGAGCGCCACCCGCAAAACTCAAGTAATATCGCACATATCAAGTCCCGCATAAATGGTCAAATCTTGGGTCCCGTTCGCAAATTTGAAAGACGCAAAATTCGAGGGACTACTGTACCACGCTTGAGCCGGCCATAACGGCGCGATCATCGAGACTAAGCCCCGGTAACCTCTCAGTATGTGAACCACCCTGCACATTAGTACAGAATCTGGTGGAGGAAAAAGATAAATTGAAGTCCACTTGTTCCAATCCTCCAACAATGCATCTGGTCCCCCCCCCGCCAGGGTCACCCCTCGGCGAGTTAGGAAGAGAGGGAGTCTGTGATTCTCCTCGGATGCGAACAGATTCACTTGTGGACGGTAAGGACTGGCAATCATCTTGTCGAAGATGGTTTGTTTGATAGCCCATTCTACTAGGGTGCTCCGCCTCCGAGACAGAGCGTCTGCCCAGACGTTCGACACGCCGGGGAGATAAGCTGCATGCAGATGAATGCCCAGCGATTCGGCCATGGCAAAAATCTGTTCTGACAACATTAGCAACTCTCGAGACCTCACTGAGCCCTGCTTCTGAATACAATGGACTGCAGTTAGGTTGTTCATACGGAACGCTATTGATTTTGCTTGCAAAAACATACCGTGATCTTGAAGGAAAAAGAGAGAAACTAAAAGCTCTTGCTTGTTGATGTGACAAAGAGTGTCTTGGGGCCAAGTGCCTTGTCCTTGATGGCCTAGATTCAACTGATAGCCCCAACCTAGAGCCCCTGCAGCGTCTGTGTCTACCCATACCGTAGGCGGGGGAGAAACCCATGTCGTTATTGAGTAAAGCATTTCCGGCCTGGCCCAGACCGATAGCAAGCTGTGGATTAATGGAGGAATTGGCCATAATTTCTTCTCCGGCGAGAGAGGAAAAACTTTGTTGCCTTCCCTTCCAAGATTAGTCTCTTTACTTTCAACTGGCCCAACTTCACAGTCAATTGTATCCAGTTGAGAGAGCCGATCAGAGAATCCCACATTTTCCTGGTCATATTCTGACTGTGGAGAAAGAGGAACAGTTTCCTGTGAAATCTGTTCCGATTGTCCACACTCTGAGTAAGAGTTAGATCGGTGGTGTCCCAGACCAGCCCTATCCACTGAATATTCCTTGTGGGAACAAGGCGAGACTTCGCCAAGTTCACCTTGAACCCTAGGTTGTGCACATGATTTAATACTTGGTTTACATGGTTGTGACATAACTCCTCTGACTCTGCCACCACCAGCCAGTCGTCTAGATACCAAAACACCTGTATGCCCTGGACTAACAATGGCATAAGGGCTTGCCGGACTAATTTTGTGAAAATTCTCGGTGCCAGGTTCAACCCAAAAGGCATTCTTTGAAAGACAAGTCTCTCGCCTGATCCTCAGTGCGAGGAATTTCTGGAACCTCTTGTTTATAGGGACATGCCAATAGGCGTCTTTGAGGTCTACTGAGCACATCCAGCCTTGCGGCGGAAGAGAGAGCCTGATCTGATTGACCTAAGCATCCTGAAGGGTGAATTCATTATACAGGTAAATGTGTTCAGACGCGAGAGATCCAATACTGGTCGCATTTGCACACTGTCCCTTTTTGGCACTAAGAAAAGTCTGGAGGTGAATACTGGGCAAATTAGTTTGACTGGGACAAGGACGTCTTTTGAGATCATCTCTTGGACTAGGGCCTCCACCGCCTGTGAAACATTGTTGCATTCCAGGGCCTGACGCAGTCGAGGTCGCCGGAGCCACCGCCAGGTGATTCCTTTGCTTACTACTTTCCTGGCCCAAGTTTTCCTGGGCCAGGCCAAACGGAATAACCGGAACGACCCAGTCTGCAGATCGGGCCTGTTCGGCTAAGCAACTCTCGAATCCGGTACACCTAAGCACGGCACTGGGAGATTGAGAGTTTGGGTGGCTAGTTTTTTGGAGGGGGAGGTGGGGTTGGTATCAGACGGCTGGCTAGTCTTGGCTGACGTCTGCCCCTGATTTGGCTTCTGATGGGGCTTACCTTTATATCCTGAGTATTTACCTTGTCTGGGTTTGGGCAGAGTACCTCCCAGCTGAGGAGGGGTTCTGGGATCACAAAAGGATTGTTTAGCATGCGGCTGGTTAGGCTTACCTTCGCTCTTTGGCTTGTGAAAAGGTTTCTTAACAGGGTCCTTCTTAGCTTGGGAGGTAACCTGCTTCCACCCATTTACCAAATTGAAAACTATACTCCAAGTTTCTGCGGTAAGAAGGGAGGCCGTGAGGACCGGCGAAAGAGTTAACCGGCGACCAATGTCATCCGGTAACTTCTTCACTAGGTGTACTCTCAGATCCTGGCGGGCTCGAACCGCTTCCATGATTGCAATTCTGATGTCACCTAAGGTCTGAATAGAGTTTTGCAATAAAAGTCGTCTAGATAAATCAGTGGCCTTACTAACCTGAGGGTCAGCAATGGCCGAGATGGTTCTGGTAAGTGAGACAGCAATCTGGCGACTAACTAGATACTGAGAGAACTGCCGGTAGGCTTTGTTTCTTAGTTTAAAATCCCTTTCAAGGTGAGCTGCCAGAGGAGTACAAAAGGGTTCATCGAATGAGTTAAGGGCTACTTTGGGTGCCGCCAGGAAGGCAAACAGAGCTGGTGACACCCCATCAGCCTTAGAGACAGGCAACGAAAAATACTGATGGGTTTCCTGTGGAACCTGATGTGAGGACTTAGAAGTGATTGTTGCAGCAAATACCTGAGCCTCTAACTCCCAATCTACCCAGGGACCTACCCCTATCCGCCCCATCTGCAGGACTGGTGTATGCGTTTGGTCTAGTACCGGAAGTGTATCCATTTCCGGCGTAAGAGCATTTAAAGCCTTGACATCATTTACTCCATCAGCTTTTGACTAGTCTGCAAAGAGTCTTGCAGAAGAGGCGGAAGGGACTGCCGGGGCAGCAGTATACACAGAGAAGTCTGGATTATATGAACTGGGGATAGCCTTAATCGATACATCCGGCAATCTTCCTGCCTCATCTTTGGCTCTAAACTTCCTGCTCTTGTTAATCTCAATTTTCCATTCATTAGGGACCGGAGGGTCCCCCGCAATGGTGGGTTGTGCTAATTGTGGGTTCAGAGGCGTCGCCTGGATATAAGGGGGGAGGAGTGATATCTGCAATTACCCTCACATTGGTGGTAGTAAGCGTGGCCGGCACTGTAGTGCCTGGAACCGCGGATACCGCCCCGGGGTCAGAGAAGGAAGAAAGCCTGGAGGTTCTAGAGGTCTTAAAAATGAATGACTGGGGGCAACTAACGGTTGACAAGCAGGAGGATCAGAAGAGACAGGGAGGTTATACTGTTGCATAACTCTATGTAATATATCACTGATTTCATCCGAAGTAACACACTTACTGTGAGAGTTCCTTGAAGATTGTGAGCTTTCTTCAGACTCCTCACCTGTAATAGTCTGTTGAGCCGGGGCTAAAGGCACTTCCTCTGGCTCCCTACTTAACTCAGAACTATCCTGTTGTGGCTCCGGTACCTGTTCCGCCGGAGGCCACATTAAATCTGGGACTGATTAAGGTAACATGTCCATACTATCCTCATCCCCTAGTTCCTGGAATCCCCTTACGTTTCTATGAGAAGGTTCTGACTGACGCCAGCACCCCCCTTCCACGGGTGGCTGAGAGTCCTGAATTATTTGAGGGCTATCAACAGCTTGTGACCCTGACGGAAAACCCCTACTGTATATTGTTCAGCCAGGACCCGTCTTGGGCCGGCGGACTGGACACTACGTGGCACATAATTTAATTTTGGGATTGCAAAGGTAACATGAGATGGTACACTTATTGATTGTTCACAACTAGGAGTGGAACCCGTGGCCTCTATCCCCACATCCGAGTCGCCAGAATCGACCTGAGGCGTGTCAGACGCAGGGGTAGAGGGAGGCGGCTGCGGGGTCTCCTTCCGGCTCCCACTACGCGGCGTACCAGCCGATGACTCGGAGTCCTCTTTCCGGCGCTAGAGGGACCGGGAAGAGTCATTGGAAGAGTGCCGAGACTGTCTACGAGGGGATCTAGACCTGGACCTAGATTTCCGCTTCGGAGAAGGTGAACGTCTCCTCTTCGGACGGTGGGGGGACCTCAATAAGTTCGTTGTCAGTGCCACTACTGCTACTCACTACCTCTTTGACGAGGGCTTTCGACTTTACTTTAGGCTTAACAGATTTACAGGAGGCGAGTTTAGTTAGAGGCGAGGCGACTTGATAATTAACTTTTCCCAGAGGGCCTCGTCATCGCAATGAAGCGCCTTATGGGCTGTGTCTTTAGCATAAGAATTAAAGGTAGCTTTTATCTCTTGCAGTGCCGCCAAGCACGATAAGTCTTTCTTTGTGAATAAGGCGTTTTTCAGATCAGAGCAAACAGAACAACGCCGCGACACCCACAAGCCTCTAGAGCGGTCTAAACATTTGACACATTTCAAACATAATTTATGAGCGAAAATGGGCAACATTGAACAGGTAGGAGTAGCGCATAATTCAAACCGAGGCATGATGGAAAAAGCCCCCCCCCCCCGCTGGAATCAGCCCCCCCACGCCGCCGGTGCTGCAGTCACTAAGGAGCCGGGGATTCTGGAAATAGAAAATGTCCAGGAATCAATGCTCATAAGGATAACCTGCGAGGTGTTAATACATCCTACCTTGAGTCCGCCAGAAAATTAGCTATAGTTCCACAACTACTCTAACCTTCCGCTGGACTCGCCGTGAAAAAACCTGGGATTTTTCTGTATAAGATGATTGAAACCGCTTACCTATGGCAAAAGCCACAGGCCCATTGAACAGTAGTGTATGATTATCTATTACTAAAGCACTAGAGAGATAATGAAAAGAGTTTGTATAACGAATCTTAACACTTGTACACTCGACTATGGCGCCGCAGGGCGGTTGGTCGCGTAACTATTACGGTCAGGGCGAGTTAACTCGGCGGGCCGAGTTCTAATCTCCCGTAGGAATTTGCATTTCCGCCGGAAGGAATGTGGTTCAGCCATACCACGCCGGGACATTTGGTTGCTTCCTACCCGTTTTGAAGACGGGTAACCTGGGCCCTGCTGCAAGAGGCCGCCGGAGAAAACAACCAAAATTTTAGAGAGGGGAGACAAAAGCACAGCGCCCTCCTCCAAAACCCACTGTACACAATTATATAAATAGTGTATATATATATATAGGGACGTCTCCCAAACCCCCAAAACATGCAAGCACACATGTCCATCACTAGGGGCACACAAAGGCAAAAAATAAATACAGAGAATTCAGAATCCTAAATTACCTGTAGCCTAGACTGGAGACCCCTAACCAGGCTGACCATGAGGTCCGAAGCAACATCACAGCCAACGACGCTCCGAAGACCTAGCCACAGCACACAGACGAGGGGAGGCCCACGATAGGGGCCTAAAAGCAAAATACAAACTCTGGAAGGTGGAGCACGACATGCAGGCACCCTTAGACCAGAGCATTTGCTAAATAGTATAATAAAATATATACCACTGCCTCAATATTGACGGTCTGCAGCATAAAATTGTAGAATGGTAGCCTCCTAGCTATGTATCAAAAGCTAAAGGCGCAAACACAACATAAAATAACACACGTGGCGCGAAGATCCTGGGATACGTAGGCGCCTGTTACAATAGTACCCTAATTTACACACTTCCTGCAGACATACCAATGGGGTAGCCATTGCTAGCTAATCTGAACCTTGTTACTACAACGCAGGTGTATACAAATGAGCAAGGACTCGCTAGAAAGCGCTGGAACGAAGAATAAAGCAGAGCACGGCGAAACCCGTGTTGCTAGTATGGCCGCTAGAGGGTCTGGTGTCGGGGTAGCAAAACGCAAGAAATCCACATATGGAAAGTCATATGATAACAAATATTGTTATTTTTTTTTATTTTTTTTTTTATGGAGTTTTTTCTGTAGGGTACCCAATCATAATGACGATCCCATAAGGGAATTAAGTGTGCACTTATGATGAGTCCTCCATGATCCTTCCGCGCGGTAGATTCAAAATGCTGACGCGGGATGTTGAATGGAGACTATTATACTAATAGGCAATATCGTCAATGATGAAGGGGCCACTATTAAATATATATTTATTTATGGTTCCTCTTGTCCTTGGGCAAGGGGGTTTACTGACCCCACTCTTCTGCTATAATAACCAAACCTCTTAGATGATTCTATAAAAAAAATTAATACTGTACTGTAAATAAATCCTAAGGAATGCCATTAGAATTGGATACCACTCATTTGTGCTCCAAATTGTGGTCTTGGAAAACAAAATATAATAAATATAAAAAATATAATACAGTAGGGTCTCACATAAAGCGAGTTTATGGTCGATAAACGAGGGCGTTTTATGCGATTTCGTTTTATGTGAACACAGCATTTTGGTGGCGCAATATCGTCAATGTTCACTGTAAGCGAAAAATTTCGTACAAAGCGAACGATATTTCGTACGTTTTGTACGATATTTCGGCGCTCTATATGAAAACTCCTCGGATTTACCCCACTTTGGCGGCGGACTCGTTTTATGTGATCACATTCGTTCTGATCGAAAATTAAATATTAATATTTTAGGTCGGTCGTTTTAATCGTGACTCGTTTTATGCGAACACGTTTTATGCGGGACCCTACTGTACTGTAAAAATATCTATCTATCTATCGCCTGACGCCGTGATCCCCGAAGGGGTTGGCCACGAACGAACCGCACCCATGCACCTGTCCCCAGTCAGTCGATGCCCCTCCTCCCAACCAGCACCACCTTCATCCATATACTTCCTCACTCCATACTTCCACCTCTCTTTCGGTTTACCTATCCCTCTCTGTCCTTCCACCTCGTTCTCGTACACCCTCTTAGTCATTCTCTTGCTTCCCATATGTTCCATATGGCCGAACCATCTCAAGATGTTCCTTTTCACACTCTCCAGCACATCTACATCCACACCACACCTCCTTCTTACTTCCTCATTCGTCTGTCTATCCCTCCATGTAACTCCCCACGCACTTCTTAAGTAACTCTCTTCCACCCCTCTCACTCTTGGTCTGAGTCTCTCCACCAACGTCCATGCTTCGTTCCGTAAGTCAGTGTCGGGATTACCACGAAGTCATGCAAGGACTTCTTCACTTTCATACTGACCACCCTATTTCTTGTTACTGCTTTCAGCGTTCCTTCAACCCTCTTCCCCTGTTGCACCCTCTCCCGCACTTCTTCATCCATAGTCCCATCTTTACTCAACACACTGCCCAGATACTTAAATGAGCTGACAATCTCCATAGCCTGACCATTCAACTTCACCTCACACTCTGTGGCTTCACCCCTTTTGAAGACTATAACCTTGCTCTTCCCCGCATTTACCTTCAGATTCCGTTTTTCGCACACTGTTCCAAACATATTAACCAGACCCTGCAACTCCCATTCTTTATCGCTGATCAGAACTGTATCATCAGCAAACAGCAGTACAGGTAGCTTCCACTCATTTTCCTCCCTTATCAGCGATACACCAACATCCACTGCTCTTCCTTGTATTTCTTTCATGACTCCATCAATATATACAGTAAACAACCTTGGGGACATCACACATCCCGGTTTCAATCCAACATTCAGGTCAAAGAACTTGCTCTGCTCATTCTCCACAAGTACTGCCGCCTTTGTACCTTCATACATGCTCTTCACTGCTTTCAGCAACTTACCATCTACTCCGTATATTCTAAGTACTTTCCAAATACCTTCTCTATCCACTCTGTCATAGGCCTTCTCCAAGTCCATAAAAGCAACATACAGTGATCACTCCCATAACCGAACTACAGTAAACTTCCGTTAATCCGAAGGGCAGCGGACCGGCCCTCGTTCGGATTAGTGGATTTTTCGGATTATCGGACTTTACCCCTATGAACCTGTGTATTAATGGCCTGACGAAAACATTGAGGCATTAGGCTACCCAAATGACACACACACATATCATATGTTCATGAAATCACTTCAAAAGTTTACCATTGTCATTGTAGCCTATTACAGTACCTACTTCAAAACATTCAGATTAATGGTCAAAGGAATCTGCTGACACCATATGTCCGCATCGTCTACTAGCGAGTTTGTCTTGCTCTTGAAATCAGATCAGATGTGGTTCGGGAAGTAATGCCTTAACAACGGCACTTCCCTGAGAGGTTCTTGTAATTTTCCTTTTGTGATTTTCCTTTTGTGACGTGCTCTGTTATATTATATTGTATTGAAAGCACCCTTGTCTTGTTGTCTTGAAAGCACCCTTGGGACGCTCCGATCACTGAACTATAAATAGTAGCGTATCGGAACGTCCAAAGGTGCGTTTTCAAGCTCAAGACTGAATGCGCTTGCAGAAAATGCGGTGCAAGCCAGTAGCACATCGGAGCGTCCCAAGGATGCGTTCAAGAGCAAAACAAACTCTCTAGCAGACGATGTGGTGTTTACGTTTATATCAGTAGCTTCCTTTGACCATTAATCTGAATGTTTTGAAGTAGGTAATAGGCTACAATGACAATGGTAAACTTTTAAAGTGAATTCATGAACATATGATATGTGTGTGCTCCATTATGTGTCATTTGAGTGGACTAATGCCTCAAAAAGGGGACTTTGGGACTTCTTGAAATTCGGACCATCGGGTGAATTCGGATTTGGCCTCAAATTGAAAAATTCGGACTATTGGGAGATTCGAATCATCGGTCGTCGGATTAAAGGACTTTTACTGTATATGGGCCATGACCAGTTCGGTCACAGGGAGTATCCGAATACACAGAGTTAATTATCTATTTGTCATTATTATTAGGTTATTAGTCCTTTAACTATTTATTTGTCTCTATATCCTATTATTATATTGGCAACATACCTTCATACCAGGGGTCATAAATATATCCAAATAAGTCCTGTGGGACTATGAAATAGCTATTATTGGACAAGAAAAATATTTTGTTCATCCCTCCACTGGAACATCGACAACAATGTCAACAACGTGTCGCCGTCGGCAGTGTGCAGTACTGCCAATACGTATAGCGACTTCCGCTAGATCTAGAGACCTTTACTTCGATCTAGCAGCATTGACTTACACTAGCAGTTTGTATTTAAACTTTTGTTTTGACATTTCAGAACAATTTCGAAGTGATATTATATGGATTTTGCCAATTCATATTTCTAGTGGTATTTATCATGTCTTGCATCTAACTGTACTGCCAATACATATAACGACTTCCGCTAGATCTAGACCTTTACTTCGATCTAGCAGCAATGACTTACACTAGCGGTTTGTATTTAAACTTTTGTTTTGAGATTTCAGAACAATTTCGAAGTGATATTATATGGATTTTGCCAAGTCATTTCTAGTGGTATTTATCATGTCTTACATCTAACAATATATGCTAGCGGATTTAACTTCAATTGGTAACCCTCCCGCTCGAGTCGGCTCGAAGAAAATCGATAATGGTGGCACTTTAGTAAACAGGTGATAAACAAAACCGCATGCGTATCGGTTTGGCCAAGATTACTCGGTTTATATAAGTTTATTATGAAATATAATTTAGTATTATGCTAAGTTGGCTACCTACTATTGTTTATAAGATATAGTAAGTACAGTAATAATAAGTAAATTATTATATATCAGCGATTTCGGTCACTTTTTTTTTTTTTTTTTTTTTTTTTTTTTAGTCATGAACAACTTTACTTTATTTATTTATATATATATATATATATATCCCATGGCCTGTTCGGTTATTGGCGAGGTTCGGATAATGACAGGTCGGATATGGGAGTGATTACTGTACAATTTTGTTGCTTCTCCAGATATTTCTCCACAACACAATTCAGGGTAAAAATCTGATCTACACATCCTCTTCCCTTCCTAAAACCGCCCTGCTTGTCACCTATCCATTTCTCCGTTCTCGCTCTCACTCTCTCAATCACTACCCTACTGTACACCTTTCCTACTACGCTTAGAAGACATATTCCTCGATGGTTACCCATTGGCTGCGTGAGACGTTCTGGAACGTCCTGACAATACTGTATAAGGGAATTTACAGACTCTTAAAGCCTCTTAACCTCTCGGCTGCAGGAAGACTTTTAAGAGATTTTACTGGGCGGCTGCGGGGAGACTCAAGATTCAAGGCCTAAAAAAAAAACTTTTAACCCCTTAACCCTTCCTGCCCAGGTGTCATTTTAAAATGACACCCCTTGCGAAGGGCAGGAGCCCGGGTGTCCTTTTAAACTCTGTAAGCTTGAAAGTGTGGTTTGAAAGCCACGCGGCAAAACGTTTGTAAACAAAGCCGGTCGGAGCGACGCGCAGCTTGAAAAACAAGAAGTCGGACCTTTGTTGTTGTTGTTTGGTAGAACGAAAATTAGTGTTTGTAAATTTCCAATATTGCTAAAACCGCATCAAAACACGCTCCACGGAAATCGTCATCACAACTGAACTAGTTGGCCGAGAGAGCTCTACTCAACGCCAGTCTACAGATACAAAACAGGACTACAATTTGAGATTTGTGTGAATTCTATAGCAGTTAAAATAAAAAAAATAGGCCTAGGCCTATTACGACGGTTTTTGGCCAGATCGCCGGGATAGGAGTGCTGTCATTTAGAAGGCCAGCCCAGGGGGGGGGGGGGTTTAGGGACGGGCATGTTTGTTGACATGACCGTGCTGCTGGGCAGGTATATTTATCGAAAACGAGCTTCATTCCGTGCTCTTTTTCATGCATAAACAAGAGCCAGAGTGTAATACAATTTTATATCCGTGAAAGGGCGATCATAGAGCTTTCCAATGACACCTAAATCATCCTTGTACGACCACGGGTTATCCTGTAGCGATCGCGTAACCGGAGGTGAAAATACCCTAAAATAAGGTAATTTCAGTAGTTTTTTCCTTGTCTCGCGAGGACGGGCGATGGTAATACACGCCAGTCATGGCCCACCCGTGGCGCCGACCGGTCCAAGCCCAGCTGTCACCTCCCAACGCGCGCACTCTCTCTCAGAGCTCATAATGTGCTCAAAATGGCGCCCGTCATATGATGGGCACCGCAGAGGTGGCCAATATTCTCTCGCCTGTCATATGACGGGCACCGTCGGTTAGCTGTTAAAACACCCCAGTGGCACTCAAAACAAAGCAATTTGTGTTGTTGGCAAGAAAATTTCCCTCCATTACTTTCTACCACTCCTACACATGTGTCCCAACACCACCTTTCCCCTCCTCCTTAACCTAAGAAGTGCACATGGGGGTAATTAGAAACGTCCGCCTGTGCTGACGTATTCGAGCTGTTTCCATCACTAAAATATGCATTTTATCATAACTAGCATTAATACTTATCCATACGTGCCTATTATGGGTTGATTATAAAGGTATTAACCTGAAACAACAATAAAACGAGTGAAAACAGCGTTTGGATGGTCAAAATCGGAGATACAGGCCGCGAGTTATATAATGTATGGGTGAGGCAACCTGCTTTCCCGCCAATTTCCCCCAAGGTCACTGAGACACAGTCGATCGATACTCTCTCTCTCTCTCTTGCATTCGCTTGCTAACACTGATGACAATGCCCTGCTTGCAACTCGCTAATGTTAGCACGAAAATATACCTCGGAATAAGGGAATAACAGGGAAAATAGGTGATAACTGAAGGAGGGGAGGAAAGTGGGGAAGGAGGGGAGGTAGAGGAATGATATTTTGCAAGGCCTAGGGGCAAATTTTTTTTTTTTTTTTTTTTTTTTCGATGTTTAACCCTTCCTACCCGGGCTGCCTTAGGTAAGGACAGCACGAAAGAAGGGCCGCTACCCGGTATGCCTTATCTAAGGCATGAGCTTAATAGCCTAATTAAGCTTGGTCCGAACGCCGTGCGTACGACCTATGTCAACAAACCCAAGCGGTCGTCACCGCACCTCCGAAAACAAGAAGGAGAAGACTCCTCAATGTTATTGTTCTGACATCATGACGAAATTAGTGTCTAAAAAGCCCCCATATTGGCAACATCTCTGCAATATTGGCTCCATTGAAATCGTCATCACAACTGAACCAGTTGACTTACAGAGCTCTACTAAATGCCAAAATACAGATTGAAAATCGCACTACAATTATAGATGAGTGGGAAAGTTCTAGCAGTGAAAATAAACATAAATACGGTAGCCTAGGCCTAGACGTTTTTCGGCCATATCGCCCGGGTAGGGGCGACCGTCATTAGCTAAGACAGCCCGGGGAGGAAGGGTTAAAGTCGATTTTTTTTTCTCTGACTCTTAAGAGTCTTCCCACAGTCCGCCGAGGGAACTCTTAAGAGTCTCCCCGCAGTTCCCGGGTTAATTATCAGGTATTTTCTCTATTATTCCCGATATTTATTGAGTATTTTCATGCGAGAACGGGTGGGAGAGAGAGGGGTGGTGGAGGAGTGTATCTCCGACCCTCCAAGCCAGTCTGAAAGCTCCCCTTGTCTCTCAGTACTGTCCGAGACAAGAGAGAGGGAGGGTGTTTGTCTCTCACCGCTCAAGGTCAGATTACGACTGCGGGGCTAAAGATATACGATTTTCACCAGCCAATTGCTGTTACCACTTGTTTTATTGCATTCCCATGTTCATATGTTCATATTAAAAGTAAAATAGGCGCGTTTGGATAAGTATTAATTATACTGTATATATGGTAAATTATCGATTTAGTGAGGAATGAATCAGAATACCTTCGCATGGCGGGCACTTTCAAATACCATAGCTGTGCAGTTAAGAGGTTAAAGCCTGTAGAATTGAGTGCGAGGGAGCAGGAGCGCGACAGGCCACACGTCCTTCCTCC
This sequence comes from Paralithodes platypus, assembly GCA_032716605.1. Classification (NCBI taxonomy): domain Eukaryota; kingdom Metazoa; phylum Arthropoda; class Malacostraca; order Decapoda; family Lithodidae; genus Paralithodes; species Paralithodes platypus. The sequence goes on along the minus strand of CM064538.1, from coordinate 4,454,635 downwards.
AGCCAGCTGGCCACGGCACTGAGGACTCTGAGAAATGCTCTCGCTAGATATACAGTGCTGCCAAAGGCAAATGTAGCGCGACATTAGCGATAATTGCTCATCTTTGCGAATGTCTATGGTAGCTCTGCGGGTGAAGCCCGCGAGCTACGAAGCTCGTTTTGGTGTAATTTTGAAGCTACCTGTATTTTCTTCTAGTTTTTGGCGGAATACATTGCATTTCATTCAGACACTTGCCTAATCAATCAGGAGTGCCTGAATGACCCCTAATATGGCGGAAATATGCCCGCACCGAAGGGGTTAAGTATCCAGCCCCAGAGCTACTATACTTTACCTTATTTTGCAGCTAATACGATTTTGACAACCCGTAAGGGAAGGAAGGAAAAACTAATATTTATTGGTGGCTCCCGGAGTCAATGACAGAAGTGCCTATGTTAATATGGCCTCGTTCCGGGCTCCTCTGAGCCCGGGTTAACCTAGATCACGGCAGTCGAGAACCAAGATCATCATAGGGGGCACCCCTTAATCATTCCTACGGTACGTCATTGGGACGGAGCCACTGAAAAGTAGGAAATAAAAAAGAAAAGAATTAGCACAGTTTGAACACCGAGCCTACGCGCGCTCTGATCTTCCTCTGTTTCCCATACACTGCTAGCTACTGTCCCTCTCAGGGACTTCCTCTAATGTAATATCAAGTTGAGTATGTGTATGGGAAGGGGATGGTGGGAGGGCACTTTTCGTCATTGACTCCAGGAGCCACCAATAAATATTAGTTTTTCCTTCCTTCCCTTACGGGTTGTCAAAATCGTAATTTATTGGTGGCTCCTTACGTCAATGACGTAAGTGCCTAGAATATCACGACCGGTGGAGGGACCTACATATGCTCATCAAGCTAAACCGCGAGAATCTATTAGGAAGACCAAAACGAAAACTGTGACATGTGTCTAAATATAAGAGTATAGTCGTAAGAAAAAGATGTATAAGGCGGGTACCATTAAAGAAGCCTTATCTCGGAAAGACTGAACTACTGAGGTGTGAATACTGATAATTGTATATCACAAAATTAAAATTAGAATAAAGTTATACATTTATAGTTGCAATAACGTATAGATATTGTTATGTAACAGATCTAGTGCAGTAATAGCACTCTTGTTATCCATTCCGGATTGTGTGTCCTGCCAACTTGTCATGGACTTAATGCACCCCCCCCCCCCCTTTTTTCCTCCAAGGTGAAAGGTAGGACACAACTTCCATCACCTTACACACTGGTAATAAAGCAATGAATAAACATATCCATCTACTTATTGTCTGTGGGGGGCATCATCCTGGCCCAAAGCTATGTTTGGTAATTTAGGTCCTCTCCAGATGCACCGACAAGCATATGGCTAGGGACGCATTGCTTAGATGACCAACAGGCCCGTCTGAGCTATCTCTTCCCCTGAAAAACCATTGAGGACAACTAATGGTAGTGGCCCATATATCCTGGGATTCTGCGATTACCTGAGGATCAGCTTCCTTAATTATCTTTGCAAAAGGGATGCTAACACTTTCTTTCCTAACCCCATTGGACCATCTGGGGAAAGCACAATTGTGTCTTATTCCGAGGAATAATAGACTTAGAGTAGGTAGATAGTGCATTAGCAGGGAACAGGGCATGGAGCATCTTTGCTCTTGTCAAGGCAGGAATAGAGAAAGGTGTGGGGAAATGTTCCTGGTGTTCCTTTTTGTGATGACTCTGGTGTAGTAACATTATGTACAGAGTCCTTGTTAGTAGCCAAACTTAGACAGTTAATAGACCTTGTCATGGATGTCAGTTCTGAGACCCATTGGCCAATAGCCTGGGTCACTTGAAAAGACGCACTTATTAAGTTTCTTGTCATATGTGGTCTCACAGGAGAAGCCCCAGACTGTGACAAAGTTAGGGCCCTCGAGATCGAACACTGAGGAAGCAAATGGTGATTTGGGGCTCTGAGCTCAACACAAGCCTGCATAACAAAGCCCCGTTGGTCTTTCTGGGGCAGAGAATAAACCAGTAAGCGTCAAGAAGGGTTTCTTTATGACGACACGTGGTCTATAAGTGTGTTAACTGTTATAATAATAATAATAATAATAATAGTTCTTAAAGCTAGCGCATGCTAAGCTAGCTAAGGATAGCTCAATAAGGCCGATTAGGCGTATTTCCATTGGGGTCCTGTACTACTACCCCATCCCTTTGCTCATGAGGGATGGTAACGACTCAGTGCTTGTGAAAAATCTTTAATGCGCCGAGCGTGGGCGCGAACCCGGGCCTTCTGGGTGGAAGTCCGAGACGCTAGTCACTACACCAAGCGAACCTCTTTTTAAAGTCTATTAAGAATTTTAGGTGCTTCAGCGAACCAGCAACCGATGGAGACTGCTGGTTTGATCCTGCACTCCAAGTTGTCATCATCATCATCATCAAATCTGACGCCTCACTTCCAGAGGAAGCACCCCCAAAAGGGATGGCCATGGCAGAAACTGCCTCCAGGTTCCCAGACATGCCCCAACTGACCCACTCCACAGTGCCATTTCCACTAAGTGGATTATAACCATGAACACTGAAGGAGCAGACTCAGAGCAGTCCCTCACCCGGATGGCAGTTCCACCACTGTTTTGCTATTTTATTTACCCCAGTGGAAAGCATACCAAGCACAGGAATTTTCTGGAAATAGGAACCAGTGGTCCACTGCTCCAGAGGCTGATTGCACCACCAAAGTGGCGGGCGGTGAGGTCGCCGCATCTCTACGCCAGAGAGAAAGGCCAACTTGTGCCAGTGGGCTGTGAGAGTAAGACACTAGGGAAACATGGGGCACACCATTATGGCCCCACTGCCTTCACCACTCTCAAGAAAAAAGTTAGAAATAAGAATTATGATAAAGGTACAGTCAAGGTACTCCAAGTTGTAAGTTGTTTAAAGTGTGAACTATCCTGTCCCAGAGTCGAAGCTGTGCATTGACTAGTGAGCGTATCCGTGACTTCCCTGTCGCAGGACGGCAGCCACTTGGATTTGAGGATGTCCATATCGTAAGTGCTATATCTGTCTACGGGTTGGGGAACCCTGGTAGAAATGTTGCATGGATTACTGGGGAATGTTTTGGATTAGAAAGCCTATCTTTTCCCCGAGACATCCTAGAGAAACCTGGTCTGGGTGGGGACCTGTTTCTCCAAGAAAATTACAGTGGTCATGTTGTCCATCTGGTATTGTGGGGATCGGTTTTTACACCATACCCGAAAGAGGATTTATGGAGCTCCGATCTTACTCTTTTATCTGAGTAAAAGATCTGAACAATTTTACCAACACACCTAAACTTCGTTAAATGCGGAAATAGCCTCACAAAAATATCATGCCCTGGTGGGGGCACGAACTCTCGACCCTTGGGTGTGAGGCAGGCACCTTACCAGTTAGACCAATAGAGATATCCCACTTGGCCTGTTCGGCTCAGGGTATTTCCGCATCCGAGGTCTGTTTAGGCTAGCCTATTTTCACTGACTTTACACTACTTCACCTCGGATCGGTTTTTACACCATACCCGAAAGAGGATTTATGGAGCTCCGATCTTACTCTCAACCATCTGAACAATTTAACCAGCACACCTAAACTTTGTTAAATGCGGAAATAGCCTCACGAAAATATCATGCCCTGGTGGGGGCACGAACTCTCGACCCTTGGGTGTGAGGCAGGTACCTTACCAGTTAGACCAATAGAGATATCCCACTTGGCCTGTTCGGCTCAGGGTATTTCCGCATCCGAGGTCTGTTTAGGCTAGCCTATTTTCACTGACTTTACAGTATGACATTGACCTGGAGGTCAATAAAATTGCATGAACTTTGGGAAAAATAGAGGGACTGTTAGTTCTTGGGTATTGATGTGACACTGACTTAAGGTTGTCCATTTTCCTTGATACTGATGAACTTCCGAACGACTGATAGTGCCAACCTATCAGACTCGAAGCGTCTGTGTCCAACCCAAAATGGGAGGTGGATCTGACCAATGTGTCACTGATTACCTTTACTTGAGATTTTTTTTCGCAACGACAAGGGATGTCGAATTCTCTTTGGGATGAATAGAAGGTAATTGTGAGGTGTTAGTGGAACGGTTTTGTTGCCAGGTTAGATTAGTTCCTTCAACCTGAGGGAGCCAGGGGCCTTGTAATTTTGAACCCAATTTTTTAAGGAGCCTATCGGAGATTATCAAAGTTCCTGTTTATAGTCTTGGTATGTAATACTATCTATCTATCTATCTATTGCCTGACGCCGTGATCCCCGAAGGGGTGGCCACGAACGAACCGCCCCCATGCACCTCTGTCCCCAGTCAGTCGACGCCCCTCCCCCCAACCAGCACCGCCTTCGTTCATGTAGTTCCTCACTCCATCCTTCCACCTCATATTCGGTCTACCTCTCCCCCTCTGTCCCTCCACCTCGCTCTCGTACACCCTCTTAGTCATTCTCTCGCTTTCCATACGTTCCATATGGCCGAACCATCTCAAGTTGTTCCTTTTCACACTTTCCAGCACATCTACCTCCACACCACACCTCCTTCTTACTTCCTCATTAGTCTGTCTATCCCTCCATGTAACTCCGCACGCACTCCTTAAGTAATTCATTTCCACTGCTCTCACTCTTGGTCTGAGTCTCTCAACCAACGTCCATGCTTCGCTTCCGTAAGTCAGTGTCGGGATTACCACACTGTCATGCAAGGACTTCTTCACTTCCATACTGACCACCCTATTTCTTGTTACTGCTTTTAGCGTTCCTACAACCCTCTTCCCCTGTTGTACCCTCTCCCGCACCTCTTCATCCATAGTCCCATCTTTACTCAACACACTGCCCAGATACTTAAAAGAGTTGACGATCTCCATAGCCTGACCGTTCAGCTTCACCTCACACTCTGTGACTTCACCCCTTTCGAAGACCATAACCTTGCTCTTCCCCGTATTTACCTTCAAATTCCGTTTTTCGCACACTGTTCCAAACTCATTTACCAGACCCTGCAACTCCCATTCATTATCACTCATCAGAACTGTATCATCCGCAAACAGCAGTATAGGTAGCTTCCACTCAATTCCCTCCCTTTTCAGCGATACACCAACATTCACTGCTCTTGATAGTATTTCTTTCATGACTCCATCCATATATACAGTAAACAACCACGGGGACATCACACACACCCCTGTTTCAAACCAACATTCAGGTCAAAGAACTCGCTCTGCTCACTCTCCACACGTACTGCCGCCTTTGCACCCTCATACATGCTCTTCACTGCTTTCAGCAACTTGCCCTCTACTCCGTATATTCTAAGTACTTTCCACAAACCTTCTCTATCCACTCTGTCATAGGCCTTCTCCAAGTCCATAAAGGCAACATACACCTTTTGTTTCTTCTCCAGATACTTCTCCACAACACAATTCAGGGTAAAAATCTGATCTACACATCCTCTTCCCTTCCTAAAACCTCCCTGCTCGTCGCCTATCCATTTCTCCGTTCTCACTCTCACTCTCTCAATCACTACCCTACTGTATACCTTCCCTACTACGCTTAGAAGACATATTCCTCGGTGGTTACCACACACTCCTCTTTCCCCTTTGCCCTTATATAGGGGGACTATTATGCCAGTCTTCCAGTCATCGGGTGCACTCCCCTTCTCCCATGCTAGTTTGCACATTTTCCATACCCATTCTATCACTATCTCACCACCATACCTCAACATTTCCCCACACACTCCATCTGTTCCTGGTGCTTTCCCCAACTTCACTCTTTTCATGGCTTCCCACACTTCTGACCTCCTGATCCCCACCTCCTCCTCCACTACTTCTCTTCTTCTCCCTCCCATACCATATCCAGCTATGTTTGCTGGCTCTTCATTCCTTTCATTTAGCAACTCACTGAAGTACTCCCTCCATCTTTCGACTCTCTCTTGCTTCTCGGCTAGCATTCTCCCATTCTTATCTTTCACACCCTTACTGTTTCCCTTGCTACCTTCCCTAACTTTCTTGACTTCTTTCCAGAACAGTTTCTTACTCTCCCTCCATTTTACACTCAGATTCCTTCCAAATTCCTCATCTACTCTTCTCTTACTTTCCTTCACTACTCTCTTCACCACCCTCTTACTCTCCACGTACCTCGCTCGTTTCTGTCTCTCGGAATCTTCATTCCCTCTACTACCCAACCACACTCTATATGCTTTCTTCTTCTTTTCTTCCACAGCTATTCTTACCTCTTCTGTCCACCATGCTGTACCTTTCACTCCCCTCCCTCTTCTCCTCACTCCACACACCTCCTCACATGCTGCACAGATCTCATCCTTAAACACCTTGCTCATCTCCTCCACTTCCTCCATAACTTCCAGGTCGAACCCACCTAGTCGTCTTTCCACTGCTCTCCTGTACTCCTCCCTGACTTCCTCCTCCTGCAACCTCTCCACCCTCCTCACCATTCCACCCTCCTCTCGCCTCCCTCCCGCTCTCCTCACCCACTTCTTTTGTATCCTAACCTTAGCTACCACTACATAATGATCAGACAGACCCCCTCCAATACCCCTATACACCCTAGCATCCATCACAGATTTCTTCATTCGTTCATCCACACATACATAATCAATCAATGACTTTCGTCATTGATTGATTATCGATTATGTAATACTGTGAATGGTTATATTTGGAGACCTTTGGCATTGGATGGCCTTTGTTTTATAGTCTGGAGTTGTGTATCCCAGATTAATCCTACTCCTCCTGATTGTGTAGGAGTGAGAATTTTGATATCTCTAAAATTATTCTGAAACCCCCTTTTGTCACATGTTATGTGACTATCAGGGTTTGATTTTTTGGCAATGGAGTGGAGAAAACCACAGCATTCTACAATCTTGAAGGCTAAGCAGTATTTTTACGCCGACTTTGAGTAGAGGGAGAAGAGTTTGTTTCACTAACTTGGTGAAAAAACTGGGAGCTATGTCCAAGCTGGAAGGAATTCTGGTGAACATCTTCGCTCTGATTCTGAATGGGATAGCTAGGACCTTTTTTGGTACCTCTTGTTACTGGGATGTGCCAGAGGACTCTTCTATATCTGGAGCAATTATCCAGACCTTTGATTGTAGAATTAGTTCTACTTGGGAACTAGTTAATATCCTGAACTTTCTATTGTGAATTGATTTGTTGAGGAGTAAACATGTCTATCGTAGGATTTGGTGAGGGGTAAACATGTCTATCGTAGGGGTTTAGTCGTAGACTGTCCCTTTTGGGGAAAGAAACATGTGTGATAGAAAAACTAGAATGCCTTCTGGCATCTAAGTCACAACATTGTCTGTCAACATTTGGTTCATTAATGCTTTTAATTCTAGAGGTAGTTGTCCATTGTTGGCCTGAGCTCTGAGGAGGGGTTAGCTTGTTTATTAAAACTGCCCCAACCTATCTATCTGAGGGCTTAGTAACCGAGCATGAACCTCGTTCAGGTTGTTTGGGGAATCAAACTACATGTGAATCGAGGGGAAGAGAGTGGTAATATCTTTGGGTATATTCTTGGACAATTGGATGAGTGGATACTGTCTAGTTCTAGTTGCCTCAAAATTTGTAATAACGGCGGATCCCCAGATCGACCTTGGTGACTTCACCTATATCACTACCAAGGCAAACAAAAGCAACTTTTGACATTCCCAGTGGTCGTCCGAGAATTACCCCGTGAAGCTCTTCTGATAAAATGACTTGGAGTGTTGTTCAGGGATAGACTGCTACTTGCCTCATGGCTTGTGCAGGATGTTGTTGTGTGATAAAGTTTTGACAGTAACCTATGGGTTCTTTGACGCAGTCTAACGTCGTTGTCAATCCGTGTAGGGTAGGTGTATTGATCATGGGGTCAATTAGTTGGTTCCAACTATTATTTGGAGATCCGAGATATTTCCAGAACGTCTGGGGAATAAAGTAGGAGTTTTATGTATGCCTATTGGTAAATTGGTGATCCTCCAATGGGAGTTTTGTGTGTGTGGGGGAATCCCCCCAAGACAGGGTCAATCATTCTGCCTCAGTCACCCCATTTGGTCCCTGGGTCATCTCTTAGAGTGTATACCTCCATCATAGGGTTTTTGTTCCCTGACATTTTTGTGGAGCAACCTACGGATTTATAGAGATTTAATGGTAATATGTCCATCAGTCCTATTTACGCCAGACCATGGTTTGCAGTGTTTCCCTGAAGGCACTGTGGGTGTCTGTGTGTAAGAAAGTTACTTAGCATCCAATCGAATTGGGGAGTGTTTTTTATGAATACGTCCAGCAATTGGCCTTGTGCTTCTTTGCACGTATATTCTTCAGCTCGTCCATTTTAATAATCCATTCCTTTGGTATTGATACCAAATCTGGATGACCTGTGTCAGCATTTGTAGGTGTTACTCTGGTAGTTGTTTCCAGTATCGGGAGTTGTTATTTTACGGGCAGGTTGTTTAGGATGGACAGGCACCTGAGCCAGTGGAACTGTGTTTGGTATGGCATGTTGTAATCTGGAAGGAGCAAGAGAACTACTTGGAGATCTCGGATAGCCTTATCTAAAGGGGTAAAAATTTCCGTTGGATTTGCATGTCACATTCCTGCATGGATTTAAGAAAATTACCTGAAATTAGCCCAACTAGCCTCCTGGGTTTATGTATTTCAGCTTCAGTGTTCATCTGAATCAGTTTTAGGGCGAATCAATGTGGGTGGAGCAAACAACGGGGTTGATTCAATATGTTGTTCAATAGTATCACCTAGCCGAACTAGGGGAGGAGGAGGGGGGGATGACATGCTCAGCACTTGGCTCAGCCAAGGCGGTAGAGGAGGTAGGTAATTCTCTGTTTAATCGATGAAACAGGATTAGCAGGGTGACTGGCCTTGTTAGATAAATGTCCAAAGTCTGGGGATATGAGTGTAGAGTGCAGGACTTGAAGTCCTGATTGCGAGTCAGGGAAGTTTGGGACTTAGAAGGTGGGTCGCCTTTTAGTTTGTGATTTGTTAACTTCCAAGGACCCCAATGGAAATATATCGAAAGGTCTTATTGGACTATCCTTAGTTGGGATTATGCCAGGTTGGTACATGTCATATTTGTAAAATATTATGTGGTACCAATTCTGTAAAAGGCTAATTGAGTAAATGTTATTGTTATTTATATTATTATTATTCTTCTGTTTTTTACTGGAAGGCTCTGAGATGACCGACCTATGTCTTTTCCTGCTAGATCCGGACATTTTCTTGTCAGGAGGTGGGGACTAGCTAGGAGTTCTAGAAGAGATAATTCTAAAAAACTTACATACTTTAGTATTGCTGGTACTTGGATATTTTTGTAAAGGGTACCTGAAATGTAAGGTTTTACTGAACTCCATATAGATAACATGCCCGAGGGTATACATGTTTTTTGGGTCATTGTTATAAGCAAAAATATATGAATAGTGAAAGTACACTTAGCCTGTGAACCGGAAACGTCTAGTGATTTGTAAAATGAACTCACCTTAACATATAAGGTGTTAGGCTCATCCAGTGGTTGTCACTTGGAACGGGAGAGGACGTTCTACTTGTTGAAGAGATTCTTCTCCGGTAGTGCTGTAGCTCGTTGAGCCTGGAAATCATAACACGGAGTCAATGTTGTATGGTGGAATTAATACCGGAATTATTAGGTCTACTGTACTTAGGTTTTAGTAAAATAGGGTCTAGTCATGTCCCGTTTATTTTAATCAGACTCCAGTTGCCTTTTATGTAAGAAGTAGCCTAGTGAATTATTATTCGGTATAACTGGTTATAATTACCCGGTAATTTGTTAGTCAGGCCTTTTAGGAAGGGAAAGGAAACTTGTACTTGTTTCCTGGAAATTAATTACAATATGTGATTAGTGAGAATACACTTCGTAGGTGAATTGGAAATGTCTCGTCTTTTGCCCAGTGAGCTCACCTTAGAGATATCGGTTATTTAGCCGAATGAAGGGAGCAACAGGTGAGATGGTTATGTGTACCATGGCCTTGAAATCTGGAATACTGTTCCTCTCCTGCCCTTGGCTGGGAGAGGACATTCTAATTGTTCTCCAGATTCTTCTCTGGAAACGTAGTGCATTCCCTGAGCCTGTGAATCATGCCAAGGAGTCAATGTTGCATAGTGAGATGGAAATAGGACTTATTGGGCCTACTTAACTTGGGCAAAAATGGGCACTAGCCTTGTATTGTTTATTTTAAATAAAAATAATAAGTATGACCAAGCCTAGAGTACCCGGCAAGAATATTCATTTGATTCCTTTCTTGGAACCCTGGTTTGTTTTTCTTAAAGTATGACAAAGTTTAGGGTACTTGGTAAAATAATATCAGTTTCTCTTCCTGGAACCCGGAATCGTTCTTGTCCTCGTATGGCACAGCCTTGAATCATCCGGCACCCTATGGTGGTGGCGTTATGATGTCACCCGGGAATATTGGTATCCGGGATTGACACAATTTTTTTTTTTTAAATTAAACTGATTAGATAAACGTACTTAATTAAGCTCTCGTACTTATCTTAATTCTGACAGTTATGTTAACTACTAGTTAACAAGGTATGACTTCTTTATTCAAGTCTGACCTAACCTAGAGTACCCGGTAATAATTTCTATTTAATTTTTATATTGGGACTTGGTTTGTTTTTTATTAAAGTTTGGGTCCGCTTAAGGTACCCGGTGGATTTCTTTGTTTAGGCTAGGCCTAGAGTACCCGAGGCTTTCAAAAGAATTTTGTTGTGATATATGCTGTAGTTTTGACAGTCGTCAGAGTACTCGGTAACTGGCTTACTTGCGCCCGGCCGTTATTATGGCATTATGTTACGACCCGGTCGTATTGGCACCCGGGTCTGTTATTATTTTGATGGCTGTTATAGTCATCCGCAACAGCCTAACTCGTGTCACCTGGGTCTGTCTTCATCTTGACAGTTGTTAGAGTACCCGGCCCATAGTTTGTTGGTACCCGGCTGGGTTTATCTTTTAAGTTTGTTGTGGGTTGTGATACCACTCGGTATTATAATGCGTGAGCGGTTGGTTGTAGCCTATATGTACTCGGGTTTGGTATTATTGTATCACCCGCCCAACTGGTTACCCGGGACTGTCTCCATACTCGGCAGTCCTGGTACCTGGGCCTTGGTACCCGGGCCTTATTGGGAAACCTATATTGTAACACCCGGGTCTGTCCTCGTCTAGACAGTTGTTAAGAGTACCTGGCCCATAGCCTGTTAGTACCCGGCCGTGTGTTGTGGGTTATAACACCGCCCGGTATTATAATGCGTGGGTAGTTGGCCGTAGTTTAAATGACTCGGGTTTGACTTTGTATTTGTATGGTAGTATTGTATCACCCGCCCGTCTGGGTACCCGGGACTGTCGCCATACCCGGTAGTCCTGGTACCCGTGCCTTATTGAGATAAGGCCTAGGTTACCCGGGGACTTGAGGGGGAATGGTATTATAATGTCACCCGCCTTCTGGGTACCCGTGACTTTCTGGTAGTCCTGGTACCCGGGCCTAGGGTACCTGGGGATTTGGAAAATTCTCCAGTTGCCAGATTATTTTATGTACTCGTCAGGGTAGGCCTCTCGGGCTCGAGTGTTAAATGGCGAATATTGTGTGTCTTTGTACATGGTTCTTACATCGTTCTGGGATGTAAGACAGTGGGATATATTCAAGTGATATTATTATGGGTATTCATTGGTTGTAGGTCCACTTGAAACCCTTGCAAATAATGATATACGAGTGCTTAGATGAGCAGTACAAAGTAGGTTAGCATTTGCTGGTTCTATGAAAATAATGCCATATAAAAAGTCTAGAAGGCAAATATATATTCTGAGGCACTCGTGATGTATTCACTTTTTTAAGGAAAACTTGGAGGTTCATACTGAAAGTACTGTATTATAGTTTTGTGGTGTGAAGCATTTAATGTAAGTAGGTTAAAATTAATCTAAATTTGGCTTGGGGAAATTTGATCCTAAATACAAATTTACGGTGGTATGAAAAGTAATCTCTGGCCTGGGCACAACCAGGGGTTACTTGTCAGTGATTACAGATATATGAAAATGAATTCACATATAAATTCAACACTTAAGGGAATAACTATCGAGTTACAATGTAACTATTACAGAACAAAAAGACACTAGCTAAAGAGCCGAGGTTCGTATGATACGAAACAAAGGAATAAACACATTAATTTGAGGCTCTGTGAAAAAGTGAAAGTGGCTTCTTTGGGTCACGTACGTCGGCCAGCCAGACTGAAGGCCTTACTTTACAGGTTTACAAGTGAAATTAGTCCATATCAAAACATTCCTAAACGCGTATACGACTTCAACTGCAAAAAGACTCATTATGGACCAACACTGACACGTTTAAGAGGGGCTATGTAAACACTGTGGTGGAGGTAAGGAACTATATGTCTACACTGTATGGCCGGCGGACGAGAGAGGAAGTCCCAGAGAGGGACAGTAGCTAGCAGTGTATGGGAAACAGAGGAAGATCAGAGCGCGCGTAGGCACGGTGTTCAAACTGTGCTAATTCTTTTCTTTTTTATTACCTACTTTTCAGTGGCTCCGTCCCAATGACGTACCGTAGGAATGATTAAGGGGTACCCCCTATGATGATCTTGGTTCTCGACCGCCGTGATCTAGGTTAACCCGGGTTCAAAGGAGCCCGGAACGAGGCCATATTAACATAGGCACTTACGTAATTGACGTAAGGAGCCACCAATAAATTCCAGAACTCTACCAATTGTAACTCCAATAAACGCTCATAACCTGTAGGAATTAATTTATCATAGATCAGTACTGTACTTCCTTTATTTTACTATTGTACATTTATATACATCAAATTACTATATCATAACCAGTACACAAAATAGTGTACTGCACAGTTGCCTACAGGAGTCTGTTCTTCTCTATGATCTAATGTTTGGAAATACAACTAGTATGATTGAATTACATGTGTAGTTTCTCAAGCCGTCCTTATTTCAACTGGATTTTATAGCAATTCACCACTGGTGAAATAATAGTGCTAAAGATACATAGAAGGCTTCGGAGTCAGACAAACCCTAAGTTTATGTGTTGTTATATGTGCGATTAGTTTGCTTGGGAAACAGATTAACTTGCTCATGTAGTAATGTACACCCTATGTGGTGGATTGTGTTCTTTTATTTATAAATGATTATTTTACTTAAGCGTTGTTTCCACATAGCGATTTTGAGTAGTTGTTTTGTCTTTTTACTGTGTTCGTTTAAGTTTTGGTTTGTTTATTTTGCAAGTTTTACATTATAATTTAGTGGTCAATCCTGTAAGTCCTTGAATAAACTGGCATGTGTTTTCATTCTTGCAGGAGACAGGTCCACTTGGGGGTATTTTTTCTATAGCCATCCTCATACAGTGGAGTAAGGCATCCGGCACTAGATAAATATATAAATTTTATAACAAACTGCATTAAAAATTCAACCATACTAACTTTACCTCCATACTTAAGTTTATGGAGAGGTACACCCACGGACAAAAGCAGTGTCCCACTTTCATGCCTTCAAATACATTAACCCATTCAGTACCGGTCACATAATATTTCTTATGTTCTGGTAACGATTAGACTATTTTGTTTAGCTTTGGAATGTTGTATACCCATTAAAAGGTTACAGACTATCTTAATTAATCCTTTTACCGTACCTAACATATATCCTTCCAAAGCTGAATACATTTGTTTACCTGTGTAGCCGAAATAAAATAATTTTTTTGTCACCGGTACATAGTGGGTTAAGTTTAATCTGAACATATTCTTGAATCACACTGAACAAACCTTGAATATAAAGGCTTTGATTATTCCTTGAACGTGACAATAGTGCGTTGTTATATGTGCGATTAGTTTGCTGGGAAACAGATTAACTTGCTTATGTAGTGATGTACACCTTATGTGGTGGATTGTATTCTTTTACGGTATTTCATAATTTTATTTTGCTAAAGCGTTGTTTCCACATAGCGATTTTGATTAGTTCTTTTGCCTTTATATAGTTTTTGCCTAAGTTTTGGTTTGTATATTTTGCAAGTTCAACAATTTCATGGATAGGTTTTCACAACTATAGTCCATGTATTATAGGTAGGCCAGAAATCCTGACCCCTAACCTCTATAACTCTCAAACAACTAGAGTATAGGGTATACTCGGTTTATTTTCAGCCGAGGGTAAATTGCTATGTCCCTATCTTCATTACTCGGTTATTACGAAGATTTTATAGCGAAATTTGTGTTAATTGTGAGAACTTGGAATTAATATGACTTGGATATATATTAATTTCATATATTTCCATTAAGTATTGGACAATTCGCTTCTAAAAGATTCAGTTTATCATCAGCTGGAAAAAAATAGACTATAGAGTACTCCAGCTAATATTTCTACCATTTAGGTAGGGTCAGCCAGAGAATAGGAGTGGAAATTTACAACCTATTTGCTCTAGCCCATTTTGAGTTACATAGGTTAGTAGACACATTTCTGGCCTACTTTTCTTTTTTTCTTTTTTTTTTTTTTTCTATGTGATTGAGGGAGGCAAAAGGCATAACTGCCTATAGCGAGTGCCTCCCCCATAGTTGAAAGAGTGACAGGGCCAAAATCAAGGGACGTTCGAGCCAAAATGCCTGGACACACGGAGTTTGAAGCAATTTAAGTCATAGGAAGAGGGAAAGACTGATTCTGGGAGAGAGTTCCAGAGCTCAGATATTGAGTAGAAGAAAGTTTGAGAGTAACGTTTCACTCTTGGGTTGGAGAGTTGCACAGAGTAGGGGTGGGATTGAGTTGCAAGACGGGTACCACGTGCCCTACGTAAAGGTGGTATGCACTGGGATAGCTCTGAGGAACACTGATTATTATAGTAGCGATAGAATAGCGAGAGAGATGCAACATTGCGGCGGAGAGAGATTGCAGAGAGTTGGTGAGTGGACGGGAGTTAATGATACGAAAGGCCTTCCTTTCAACTTTGTCTAGGAGAGCGGTGTGAGAGGAACCTCCCCACACATGTGAACAATACTCAATACAATGAATACTTATAATGAATGGACTATAGAGAGATCATTTAGGTTGAAATTGTGTAGGTAGGGCATAACATTTGACAAACGAAAGCCAAGTTCTTTCTCTTTAGGTTAGTCTTTATTATTGTATATGCTATGATAGAATTAGGGTTTATAGTTCAAATTATGTCTTGGGAAGTGATAAAATGGCCAAAACAATACTATTTCATGTAAACAAAATTGTATCTATTCTTTTCATTCAAGTCATTGTATCTATTCTCCATTTCATTCAAGTCTTCAAACAAATATTTCTCCGGTTTGGCACCCTGGTCAGTGTACTGTACATCACTTCTGTAGACAACTGTAGATCACTAAAGCCGGTATCACACGAGCGCTTTTTCACTCAACATTTATCATCAACACTGGTCTGGCAGCTTATGTGGTCAACATTTAAAATATATCTGTTACCGAAGTTCATCTATCAGCAGTCTAGTTTCCGATACCAGTGTAAAATATTCCCAGAAATGTTGCCAGAAAAATGTTGATCGTCGAATGTTGACTATAAAAGCTCTCGTGTGATACCGGCTTAATGATCAGTAAGTATCATAGCTGCAATAATTACTACAGCCTTATAATAATAATTAGGTAGTCAGATGTATGTTAACCCATTCAATACTGGACATATCCTTTTCATCATATTCTAGACACTATTAGATTTTTTTATTCAGCTTAGAAAGGATCTGTGGTAGCTCAAAAGATTAAATGAGATAGTCTGTAGACTTAATTATTAATAGATTCTTCCTAAACTGAATTAAATCATCTAATACTTGCCACAATATAATGAAAAGGACGTCACCAGTACTGAAAGGGTTAATATTAATTAATATAAGAATAGAATCACGGCTATCCATATATCACAGACACAGATGGATCCTAAATTATCACACCCGTATACTTCAATTAATAACTACGATTCAATATATAATTTTAGCTTAGGATCTATTCTGAATCCTAAGGTAAGCAAATAATATCTAACTCTACTGTACTTACTTACAGTGTACTGTAGTCTATTTACTACAATTAGGCCAGAAATCTTGACCATTAACTTCTTATAGCTCAACATCTTTAGTTTTACTTACATACAAGTTTAAAGACCACTTCCTCCACAAAGAGTGTGGTTACAGTATCACGTCCTAAATGTCGGCATTCCAGGCGACCCTTTCATGGGCTGCCTCTATTGTCAAGTTATCTTTTTTGAGATCAGACCAGAGTACCTGACCTGATCCCGTGTCTTTCTAGGTCTACCCCTACGCGCAGCTCCCCCCACGTTAACAGTACGGCATTTCTTCACCCAGCACTGATCATCCATTCTCTCCATGTGTCCAAACCAACTAAGTCGGCTTGGCCTTGGCCTTGCTCGGAACCATGGGGCTGTTTGGTCAGACAGACTGACTGGGGAACAATAACAAGAACTTTGTCAGCTTGTGCGCATCACTTCACTGTTACCCCTAATGCCCAGACGCCTTCTTAATTCCTCACTCGATACCCCATCCCTTAGGTTAACCCCACATATCCATCTCACCATTCTCTTCTCATTCCGTTCCACTCTATTGATATCCTCCGCTTTAACTGGCCACGTCTCCAAGGCATAGGTCATCACACTCTTAACACATGAGTTTTGTTTTTTAATCTATAATATTGCTTTGCTAAATCTTCAATAAGTTTTTCCATATAGTGATTTTGATAATTTCTTGTCTTTATATGTCTACATATACTGGAGACTGATGACTTATGCCTGTAGTGTGTTTGTTAATTCTTCTGCTGGAGTTTGTCCTTGGATGACTGCTTGATGCGGTAGTCGCTCAGGGCCGCCTTGATCGCATCCTCTGCCAGCACTGCAGATGTACAAATTAAATAATCAGACAACAATAAGTGAGCCCACACATAAGAACATAAGAAAACGGGAGTCTGCAGAAAGCCGACTGGCCCGAACAAGGCAGATCCCTTTCACACCCAACCCATCTCCTCCCCGCCTTGATTGCATCCTCTGCCAGCACTGCAGATGTACAAATTAAATAATCAGACAACAATAAGTGAGCCCACACATAAGAACATAAGAAAACGGGAGTCTGCAGAAAGCCGACTGGCCCGCACAAGGCAGATCCCTTTCACACCCAACCCATCTCCTCCAAGTGACTATCTAATTTTATCTTGCTCTCTATTGTTCTTGATCCTACTACAGTATAGCACTGGGTAAGCTATTCCACACATCTACAAACCTTGTGTTTGAGTCATGTGATATATGGCTTAAAATGTGGCACCGATACTTGTTGACCTCATTCAAAAGATATGGTTTGCTTAAGGGGACCGGCCGCTTTTTAGGCTTAAAAAAATCGAAATCCTGAAAATACCATTAGGTGTTAAAATGTGTTTATTCAACATCCCTTCATAAGCCAGTGAAATGTTATTATTGAAAACCCATTGGATTTTTTTTTTTTATGTTTTCCAAACTTTTCCTGAATTTCTAAAAACGTTATATAGCGAACTTTGAAATAGACAGGCTCAGTAACTACTGGGCGTACGAGGATCGTACATATATAAATGGAAAGAGCGTAAAATACTCTACAACTTCCCAAAAGGTGTATCTTCTACTCTGCCGTGTTCCTGCGTAAAATATTGTATACTAAAAAAAATTTTTTTTAAATGTTCACCCAATTACCTTAGACTTTCACATGTTTTTCTCAACACCTGTTTGACGTACTTTGGGGATCTTATAATTAATGTATTATTGGGCTTCTAGGAATGTTTTATATACCACTGGAAAGCGCGTGAAATGCTCTATAAAGCTCTTGACGCCTGTTTTTTAATTTGAGACACAGCCCCTTGGCATATGTAGCCAACCACCGAGTACAAAATCATTACCTAATTTCAGAGTCACCTAATTCCGCAATTAGTTAAAAAAAAAAAAAAAGTGGATCAAGAGAGTTGTAAAACCACCTGTCCGGAGTTGTCTGATCCCTCTGAAAATATTATACAGTGCTTGGGTTTCGAATTATACGACTTCCGATTTTTTGTTAACCCTTCGTTCCCGGAAGGGCTCTTGAACGCCCATAAAAAAGCATACTCGAGCTGCCCGGAAGGGCTCTTGAACGCCCAGTGGTTGAAAGCCTGTGAGCTTGGTGTGCGAGGCGTCGGTCCGACGCATGTAAAGAACAGCCGGCTGGACCGACGCCCCGCATCTCCGGCCACAAGAAAGAGTGCGTCGCTTGTTCGTGTGTGCCTGTATGTTGTTGTTAAGTATCGAAAAGTAGTGTAAAGTGTCTGTTTTTGCCATAAAGTTATCTCCAATGAAATCATCATCACAACTGAACCAGTTGACTTAGAGAGCTCTACTTAACGCCATTCTACAGGTAAGAAACACCTCTACGCTTGGGGATGCGCGAGAATGCGGAAGCAGTCAGAATAACAAAGATACGGTAGCCTAGGCGTAGACGTTTTTCGGCCAAAACCCCCGGGTTTCGGGGAATATATATATAATACATAGCCGGGGCTGGAGGGTTAATTTTTGAGCTAATTTCCACCATAATTCAGGAACTAATTGACCTAGAATAAAAAAACAATTAACAGAAAATCCTTGTTACATCATCCTCTATACGGGTGCGAAATCTCATTGCAATCGGACGAAGTTCAGTGACACCCCCTATTAAAAAGCGGCCGGTCCCCTTAACCCTTCCGGGCTGCCTTACAAAAGGACGGAGGTCGTATCCGGGCGATCTGGCCGAAAAACGTCTAGGCCTAGGCTACCGTATCTTTGTTATTTTAACTGCTAGAAATTTCCCACGCATCCCTAAACGTAGTGCGGTTTCCAATCTGTAGGGGAGGTGTGGTGGAGTGGTCATGCCACTGGATTGGTAATCCAATGGACCCGGGTTCAAATCCCGATATGTCAATGGGAAGATATTATTGGGATTGAATTTGTGCTGTACCTAGTATCAGTGCATTACCACAAAGCCCACCGAAATGCCAAAAAAATACCCTCATTGTTCCCTGATTAAATAACACTGTATGAATATTCCCATATTCAAAATATGTTACAGGGGGACAATGCCTAGTGAGTTCACTGCTCAATAGGTGGCGTTCTGAGAGTGAGGGTCTGAGTCTGGAGGGTGAGACGGTGAAGCACTTGAACGAAGCAACCAGCCGCTTCAGAGATGGAGCTGCTTCGAGCCATGATGGATGCTTCACATGTCTCACTCCCCAGACTGGAACAAGACCTCACGGGCTTCACCATGTTGAGCGGTGGAATGTACAGGCTCTCAGCCTATGCCCGAGAGGGAGTAGTTGGAATATATAAAAAAAACAGAAAAAACAGAAAAAACAAAAAAAAAATGGCATTGAGTAGAGCTCTCTTAAGTCAACTGGTTCAGTTGTGATGACGATTTCCGTGGAGCGAATTTTGCCGCGATGTTGACAATATCGGAGCTTTTCAGACACTAATTTCGTCATATCATACAACAACATTGATCCGACGTCTCCTTCTTGTTTTCGGAGGTGCGGTGACACAATGAACGGCTTTGTTTACATGCGTCGGACGCACAGCGTTCAGACCAAGCTGAATAGGCTTTCAAGCTTACTGTCTGTTAACCCTTTCGCTGCAGGTGACATCCTGGCAAGTTACAGCAATTTCCAGGCTTTAACCCTTCCTACCCGGGCTGTCTCAGCCAATGACGGTCGCCCCTACCCGGGCGATATGGCCGAAAAACGTGTAGGCCTAGGCTACCGTATATATGTTTATTTTCACTGCTAGAACTTTCCCACTCATCTATAATCGTAGTGCGGTTTTCAATCTGTATTTTGGCATTGAGTAGAGCTCTGTAAGTCAACTGGTTCAGTTGTGATGACAATTTCAGTGGAGCCAATATTGCAGAGATGTTGCCAATATGGGGGCTTTTCAGACACTAATTTCGTCATGACGTCATAACAATAACATTGAGGAGTCTTCTCCTTGTTTTCGGAGGTGCGGTGACGAACGCTTGAGTTTGTTGACATAAGTCATACGCACAGCGTTCGGACCAAGCTTAATTAGGCTAATGCCTTAGATAAGGCATACCGGGTATTGGCCCTTCTTTTGTGCTGTCATTACCTGGGTAGGAAGGGTTAAAAGCCTGTAAAAACCGAGTGTCAGTGGGCGGGAGCGTGAGGGGCCCACCTCCGTCCCTCAGAGCAGCGGCTGGCTGGCTGGCTGGCTCTCTCTCTCTCTCTCTCCAGTGTAGCCAAGCGAGCGAGTGCTACCAAATAGCGGGTTTCCCGCGTTTCACAGGCACTGCTGCGGGTGAACCAGACCACATACGGGGCCCATTCTGGTCTCATTTTGAAGCTATTTTCGCCTAGTTTTCGGCAGAATACAGTTCATTTAATGCAGATGCATGATTTATCATTCAGGAGTGCCTGAATATGCCCTAAATAGCCCAAACATAGCCGCAGCCAATGGGTTAAAAGGACACCCGGGTACCGGCCCATCTGCCGCGGTGTCCTTATAAAAGGACACCCGGGCTGGAAGGGTTAAGGGGGCCCACCTCGTTTATTTTATTTTTTCCCTCTCTCTCTCTCTCTTGAGTTGTATCCATCCGGTCTCATTCAGCCTACTGTTTTAAGACGTTTATCCCCATCCAGGTGTCAATTTTTTCCTAGAGAGTAGTAGCGAGCCATATATTTAACACCTTAAGAGCGGCCTATGCGGTTTATTTATATGTACCGCCCAGCGGGGTGTTTTTAGCCAAAATAGGGCTGTTTACGTGATCATTTTCATGCCTAAATAAGACCCAGAACGTAAAACAAGTACCTATCCCTGAAAGGGCATAAACAGAGCTTTCGAATGACACCATAACGATCCTTTTATGATGGCTAGTTTTCTTGCAATAACCGTGCAACGCGAGTGCAAAAAGCATGTAATTCGGTACTTTCCCCATATAATTCAGTATGTAGCGAGTGAGAGAGGGAGGAGGGAGCTGAGATTCGTGTCAGTAGGTTCGCCGCGGTGGTCTGGAGCAGTCATACGCTCGCTAGTCTCCTGCCACCACTTGTCTCTCTCTCTCAGCAACATTACGTGCTGAAATTGCCACTCGACCTATGTCGAGCGCCGCCACATAGTCCAGCTTTATTAAATACGACTTATGTGGTGAGCCGCTAATTAAGGGTTAAAACAAAAAATTTGACAGGTTAAAATTGTAAATTTTTCGATAGCTGAATTTCTCCATACAATGATGGCTCGCTATTGCTCGCCAGGAAGAAATTAACACCTGGATGGGGATAAAACAGTAGGCTGAATGGGACCGAATGGATACAAGGCAGAGAAAGGGAGAAAAGGAGAGGAAAAAAAGCAGGAAGGTACCTTTGATTTTATGTAGTTTAACCCGCAGAGTGCCAGACAATTATTGACCCTATGCATCTGCCAGTGCCAGAGGATTTTTTTTTTATTTTTTTTGGCTAAATCTATCAAGTTGGGTGAGAAAGGAAGGATAATGGTAAAAAAACACTCCCCTTGTCCATTTTCGCCAAAAATCAGGTCCCCGATGGTCCCAAATGTAGCTGAAATTTTCAGAGAAAATCATAAACTTTTATGGTATCGGAACATATAGGTGGGAGGATGGTGGGAAGGTGGTTTGGGGGATGGTGGGGGGGAAGGTGGTTTGGGGGATGGTGGGGGGGAAGGTAGAAGCGTAATTGACGCTGTTACAAATATGAAGCCGATTGGTGAGGTAGTTTCGCCACCACGGATTTTCCTTTTTTTCCTTTTCTTCGTACGGATATGCTGGAAGTGGGTGGTGGGAGGCGGTTAGGGGTGTGGTGGGGGGAAGGCAGAAGGTTAAGGGACTTGCCACACAAATATGGAACCGATTGGTGCAGTCGTTTCGCCGCCACAGATTTTCCTTTTTTTTCCTTGTGAGGCGACCGATAGTCAGCGAGTGGGTGGGGGGAGGGGGTTGTGATGGTGGTGGCAAGAAGCCAGAAGGGTAAGGTACATGTGGTAGAAATATGAAAGCCATAGGTGCAGTCGTTTCGCTGCTACAATTTTTTTTCGGCGAGTCCGTATATATACGGACCTGGCACTGGGCGTGACAAGACCCTAGTCCGTATATATACGGACCTGGCATTCAGGGGGTTAACTCCCAGGACCCGGCCATTTAAATATTCCCTCTACCATCGACCTGGGCATATTTGGCGCGCATTCACCTTGTTTATGCATCTTGTTGCTCCATATACAACATACAATGATTTAACGTAATTTTTCCATTACATGCAATGTAACGGCTCAGATGGGGTTGCCTTTCAGTAGTTGGAATGTACTGTAGTACAATAAAGTCCCGCCACAGCACTGCCTCACCAATTCATCACTGTGGCTGATGTTGGTATAGTGCTAACCGTGCCTCAGCAAGACTCAACAGAGTCCCCCTGCAGTATCTGCAACCACACCAGCCTTAACAGTGTTACAAAAAGACAGCACCATAACAAATGTTTGGGCTATCTCCTCACACCCCTTGCCTCTGTTTCGCCTGACAGTAAAATAGGCCTCTGGCTAATCTCTTCTCATTGAACTTTGCCTATGAAAATAGGTCTGTGGCAGGGTAAAAAGGGCGCCAAGTTCCCCCATCCCTTAATCCTCAATTTAAAAAAAAAAAAAAAAAAAAAAAAAAAAAAAAAAAAAACCCACACACACACACACACACAACTCTACTGTATACAGTAGACCCTCGCTATCTCGGACTAATTGGGGGGAGACCCAGTCCGAAATGTCCGAAAATCCGAGATGTCCGGAGTCCGGCTTGTGTCCGACCTAACAGAGGATAAAATCCGACCTAACCAATGTCAGTCCGAGACAACAATGAAATCGGAGACTACGGAAAAAATCCGACCTCAAGGGAGATGTCCGCGTCAACCCTATTCGAACCCTATAATCTGTAATACAAAACACAGTACAGTAGGCTACATTGCACTTACCCCTTCACTGCTCTTGTCTGTAGTCTTGATGTCCCCCTCCCCAACACTGCATTAATTACTGCAGCATCCCCTTTTCACCCCGACCTCCACCTCACTCCCCTTATCCACCTCACTGTCCTTCTCCACCTCACTGTTCTTCTCCACCTCAATGTCCTTCTCCACCTCACTGTCCTTCTCCACCTCACTGTTCTTCTCCACCTCACTGTCCTCACTGTCCAGGTCCTTCAACATCTGAAGCTTAGTTTCGAGTGATATGGAGGTCACCTTACGCTTAGGATTATCCTTGGGAGGCATGGCGAACTTGATAAATGCACGCATCTATGTGTAACACAACAGAGTTTGGTGCAGACTGACGCTCTAGCTCCGACGCTTGGGCCCCGGATGTAGATGGCGTCGGACGTCCCTTCTGTTTGTCGGATATTCACCCTTATTGTCCGGTGACGTGAGGGCGTCATCCGACAACGTCAGAGACTGTCGGAACGATGACGGAAATGTCCGGCATACGGAAGTACGTGGCCAGTCCGGCTAGTACGGGTTTCCGAGAATTAGAGGTCCGAGATAGCGAGGGTTGACTGTATTAGTCAATTGGATTATAGAACAATAAAGTCCTGCCTCAACACGCACAGGTATGGTGCCAAACAGCACCCAGGTAAAACTCAGTCCCCTGTGGCACCTATCCGCACTCCACCAGCCTCGGCAGTGCCATACCAAGACAGTGCTATGATAAAGACTTTATTCCATAGTAATGGCTGTTGGCCCACAAGTCTATCGCCATCCCCCCTATTAGTCGCCTTGTACGACACGCAGTAGGATGCGTGAGGCATATTCTTTTTTCCTCCACCATTAGATGAAGGCCCCCTTACCCCTTGGGGGGATACTCTGAATACATTATTAAATCAAATATCATGATCACGTTCCTTCATTCAGCGTAAGAATGGTGAAAACCCCATGGTTCTACGTTGAATATAAGTTAAGAAAAATAAGACGCAAATCAAACGTGAACAAATCTAGTTTCCCATATAGGAGTGTAGAGGGCTGGAATAGTTTGGAGTTGGAGGTGGTGAGAGCAATAAATATCCATACTTTTAAGGTAAAAACGGATAAAAGTAGAATTAGAGACGGGACAACACGAGCCTAGCTCAAATCCTGTATGCTATAACATACACTCGACCCTCGGTTCAACGGACTATATGTGACCATCACTTGTCCGTTGCATGAAAAAGTCTGTTGCTGGGTAGGCTATACAGTAGTAGGCCTATTCATATAAGGGGGCCGGAAATCAATATTTTTCATACGGAGCACATCAAATACTCACAAAATCCTAACCGAGCTGCTTGGATAGCGAGAATATCCCAGGTATATTTACTAAACGTATATTAACCGAGTAATCTTGACCAAACCGATTCATATCTCTTGTGTATTGCTTTGTTTACTGGATTGACGAACGATCTGCGACACACACACACACAGTGGCCACGGGTCCAAAACTACTTTTATCAACTCTGCGCGAGCAAAGTGGTATCGCCCCCCGTATAGTGGTATATGCTAACCGAAATGTCTGTCTGTCCGAGAACTCCTCCTAGACCGTTTGACGGATTTTCACTAAACTTCACACGAACCTTCGGTGCGTGAATGCGACGGTAATTTAAAAAAAAAATTGAATTTGTGCAATAGTTATGATCTTAGGTACAAAAACATGTTTCCCCCCCCCCCCACCCTGTACCTATTTCCAAGCAATGATTATGGCGTTCTGTGTGTGTGTGCCCCATAGGGGCACACTCACACCTACGGGGGGCACACACACACAGAACGTCATCGTTATGGGGGCGAAAAAAACTTGCCCGCATTATTATTATTATTATTATTATTATTATAGAAGCTGTCTAAGCCTCCCAACAGGGTGCAGATACACCTATAAAAGATGAATCCCCACAAAATACCCGTAAGCACTGGAGAGAGACTAAGACAACTAAGAAAAAGGAAAAGGGCTACAGTAGTTAGAGAGCCCAGAAGAAAAGATCAGTTTGTCAATTAAAACACCATTCTAAAAAGAATAAAAGCAAATCATGTTTAAAACAAAAATTTACTGCTGTAATAAATTTTGTTATTTATTTTTGCATTTGTTAGTTAAGTTAGTTTAGTTGACATTAGAAGGTGACAATTGTAGAGATAATGATAGTAGTAGTGATGATGGTGGTGGTAATATTAGTGATGATGGTGACAATTGTAGTGATGATGATAGTAGTAGTAATAATGGTGGTAATATTAGTGATGATGGTAACCCTTCGCATAGTTGGGTATGCCGTTTTGATTTTGGGCAAAACAGCACGTCTAATTTAGTTTAGTTGACATTAGAAGTGATGGTAATAATAGTGGGGATAATGTTGATAGCAGTGATGATGGTTGTAGATTTAGTGATAATGATGACAGTAGTGATTGATGGTAGTGATGATGATAACAATAGTAGATATGATGGTGACAGTACTAGTAGTAGTGATGATGGACTGATGGTCATAATAGTATTTATGATGGTGACAGTAGTTGTTGTTGTTGTTGTTGTTCCCCAAGCTGCCTGGCCGAACAGCCCCAAGGCCCTGAGCAAGGCCAAGGCCATAACAGAGCGCCCCCACAGAACCCTCCCTGCCGACCACAATAAAGCCTGGAGTGACCGAAGCCACTCCATGGCGGGGAGCTGAGGAGGGAGCGGAAACGCCCGGGAAACCAAAGCCCCACCCAGGGCCCTGTGCCCCTCAGCAACTATGAAGAGAAAGTTGAGGGGCAAAGGAAAAATGTGACGCTTTGGCTTCCAATCTTGGTAGATTGGGAGGTCAATCCACGGAAGAGACGCCATCATTTGAGATCTAGAAAATATATAAGTAAAAGGAACAGTCAGAGTAAGCTATGGGTATGGCAGAGATCGCTAAGTTCTCACTCTGATAGACCAGCCCATCTAGAACCCAATCCTCTTAGCATCAGGTAGGAAAGGCCCTAGAAAGCCGCCTTCGGCGGGGGGATAGCTCCCTTATTTCAACCCCTTTCGGGGTTGGGCACCCGCCCTGGTGACAGTAGTAATGATGATTGTAAGATGAAGGTGACAGTATTAGTGATGTTGGTTGTTGTTGTTGTTCCCCAAGCTGCGTGGCCAAACAGCCCCAAGGCCCCGAGCAAGGCCAAGGCCATAGCCGAGCACCCCCACAATGAAGCCTGGGTGACCGAAGCTACTCCATGGCGGGGAGCTGAGGAGGGAGCGGAAACGCCCGGGAAACCAAAGCCTCACCCAGGGCCCTGTGCCCCTCAGCAATTATGAAGAGAAAGTTGAGGGGCAAAGGAAAAATGTGACGCTTTGGCTTCCAATCTTGGTGATTGGGAGGTCAATCCACGGAAGAGACGCCGTCACTTGAGATCTAGAAAATATATAAGTAAAAGGAACAGTCAGAGTAAGCTATGGGTATGGCAGAGATCGCTCAGTTCTCACTCTGATAGACCAGCCCATCACCACATGACTAGAACCCAATCCTCTCAGCATCAGCTAGGAAAGGCCCTAGAAAGCCGCCTTTGGCGGGGGAATGGCTCCTCTATTTCAACCCCTTTCGGGGTTGAGCACCCGCCAGTGATGTTGGTAAGTAGTAGTGATGATGAGAGTAGTAGTGATGATGGTGAGAGTAGTAGTGATGTTTATAATAGTAGTAGTGCTGATGATATTAACCCCTTATTGGCGGCACGCAACTTATGTCGTGTGAAATAAATTTGGACTAGGTGGCGGTTCACAACTTGTCGTGTGCCATTTTCAGCACGTAATGTTGCTGAGAGCGAGAGCGAGCTGAGCGGTGAGAGGAGCGTAGGAAGGCTATGACCGCCGCCCACCACCGCGGTGGACCAACTGAAGTGAAAACCACCCTCCCTCCCCCCTCACACTCGCTACACAGGGAATTATGTAGGGAAATTACCTAATTACAGGGTTTTGCACTCATGTTGCACGATCGTTGCAAGAGAACCAGTGGTCGTACAAGGATGGTTCGGGTGTCATTGGAAAGCTCTGGTTATGCCCTTTCAGGGATAGATACTTGTTTTACGCTCTGGGTCTTATTTAGGCATGAAAATGATCACGTAAACAACCCTATTTAGGGTAAAAAAAAAACGCTGGGCGCTACGGTCAAATAGACCACCTAGCCCGCTAAATAAGGGTTAATGATGATAGTGACTGGTAGTGATGATGGTGACCGATCGCAGAGTTGGGTATGCCGTTTTGATTTTGGGCGAAACGGCACGTCTACCGTACTTTATTATTAACTAGCCAGACCAACAAATGGTCTAACCTAGCTTAGATAATATATCAGGAGGCAAAAATAACTTTGACCTTGTGAATGGTGAAGACTAGAATGTTCTATATCAAGTGCTTTTAGATCGAGCAAAATAATAAATGTAGTTTTGGACCCGTGGTCACTCTCTCTCTCTCTGCGTGCGTGCATGCATGCGTGCGTGTGTGTGTGTGGGGGGGGGGGGTCGCGGATTGTTTGTCATACCAGTAAACAAAGCAATACACAAGATGTATGAATCGGTTTGGTCAAGATTACTCGGTTAATATACGCTTATTAAATATACCTGGGATATTCTCACTATCAAAGCAGCTCATTTGAGGTTTTGTGGGTATCTATAGCCTAGGCCTAGGCCTAAGAGTAACTCGCCCTGCCACTTAGCGGACAAATCTATCCAGCATTGTCCGCCTACTGACCGAGTCTGTTGCATCCGAAATCCGTTTAATGGAGGTCCGCAGAATCGAGGGTCGAGTGTATTTACCTAATTGTAGTTTACAGGAGTTGAGCTAAGCTCGTGTTGTCCCGTCTCTCAGTCTACTTTTTATCCAATTTTTTCTTGAAAATATGGATGTTCCTTGCCCCTACCACCTCCTCCTCCAGCCCATTCCATTTGTCAATACATCTATAGGGGAAGCTAAACTTCCTGATATCGTTCTTGCAGGTAGGTCTTTTTACTTTGTAGCTGTGGCCTCTAGTTATTCCTGTATCCATAATTAATATATCCTCCCTATCCAGCCTCTCCAGCCCCCGGGTACATTTGTACATCATTATCATGTCTCCCCTCTCTCTCCTCTCTTTTAGACTCGGTAGATTTAATTTGTCTAGCCTCCCTTCATATGGCAGTTCTCTGAGACTTGGAACCAATCTAGTGACTGCTCTCTGGATTCTTTCTAACTTGTGAATATGCTTCTTTAGATGCGGGGACCACACCACTGCTGCATACTCCAATCTTGGTCTAATCATACTCTTCATAATTTTCGCTACCATGGTCTCATCCAAATAGTTCAGAGCAACTTTCATATTCCCGGCCATTGCATACATTCCGCTAAAGAGCTTGTTAATATGTTTCTCTGGCGACAAATTATCTTGTATAATCAACCCTAAATCTTTTTCTTTTTCGGCCTTGCTAATTTTATTATCTCCCATCCTGTACTCCCAATTTGGTCTATTCACACTTCTTCCCATATTTAACACATGACATTTACTTATATTAAATTTCATTTTCCACTTGGTGCTCCATTCGTATATTTTATCTAAATCCCCTTGCAGCTCCTCACAACTACTTTTATTTGTTATTTGTCTCATAATTTTTACGTCATCTGCAAACATTGACATGTAAGAGTTTATGCCTATCGGCAGGTCATTCACGTACATAAGGAACATGAGAGGTGCCAACACAGATCCCTGCGGCACACCACTCTCAACTTTCCGCCACGATGAGTAAGTTCCTCTAATGTTGGTCCTCATTTCCCTATCTGTTAAATAGCTCTCCATCCATTTCAGCAAACTCCCCCTGACACATCCTAGCGTCTCAAGCTTAGATAACAATCTCTTATGTGGTACCTTATCGAATGCTTTGGAAAGGTCTAAGTAGACGCAGTCCACCCATCCGCCTCTTTCTTGGAGTACATCTATCACCCTACTGTAATAACATAGCAAACTGGTAACACAAGATGTCCCTTCTCTGAATCCAAATTGCTTTGGGGTTATTATTTTCTTTCTCTCCAACATTTTTATCCATCTCTTCCTAATTAGCTTTTCACAAATCTTGCATACAATACTAGTAAGTGAAACTGGTCTATAGTTTAAAGGGTCCTCAGGGTTTCCATTCTTGTATATCGGAATGATATTAGCTCTTTTCCATTCAACAGGAACCTGTCCTTTATCTAAGGAAGCTTGAATTATGTCCCTCACTGGCTCCACTAATTGCTCTGCACACTCCTTTAAAACCCAGGCAGACACTTCATCCGGTCCCATAGCTTTCCTTACTTCAAGTCCTCTCATCGCAGATAACAGCTCATCTCTAGTTATTTCAATCTTACTAAGACCACTCTCCAGTACTCCCGCCTGTGGTTCGTCAAAACCTTCCTCTCTAGTAAAAACTGACCCCAATTTGTTATTCATTACCTCACACATGTCCGATACATTTTCATACGTCCTAGCATCAACTCTTAATTTAGTAATTTGTTTCTTTACCTTCAACTTACTGTTTATATATTTATAAAATAATCTAGGGTCACTTTCACATTTATTTACTATGTTCTTCTCATAGTTCATTTTAACTTGCATAATTATGTTAACATATCTATTCCTCTCCTGTTTATATTTATTCCGATTACTCTCAGTGTTCCTTCTTCTTAATCTAGCCCAAGCTGCATCACGCCTACCCAAAGCTCTTTTGCATTTCAAATTAAACCAATCTTTCTGCTTAGTAAAATTTCCAGTTTTATATCTTGGGACAAACATATTGGTTCCTACTCTATAAATTTCGAGGAATCTACTATATTTACCTTGTACGTCCCGTTCCTTCAAAATAAGATCCCAATCTACTCCCTCTAAATATCTTTTCAAGGATACATAATCAGCTTTACTATAATTTAATCTGTCATTTATGTAGCTATTGTCTAATCTATTGGCATTACTCGAGGTCAACTTCCATTTTAGTAATAGGTGATCACTTTTACCTACATACATACAAGTACATACATACAAGTTTAAAGACCGTTTTGTCCACAGTGAATGTGGTTACAGACTCACGTCTTAAATGGCGGCTTTCCAGGTGGCCCTGTCAAGGGCTGCCTTTCTTGTCAAGTTCTTTATTTTGAGATCAGACCGGAGTACCTGATCCCATGTCATTCTAGGTCTACCCCTACACGCAGCACCCCCCACTAGGTGAATACACCAGTACTGGAAGGGATAATGGTATGGATTGCTGTGATTTAGGGATCTGACTCATCAACTATACATTGAAGAGAAGGGAATATACTAACTAGAACAGTGCAGCTTGACTGGTGGCAACATGAGCTCCTTGGCGATGTCTACGTTCTTGATCTTTAGTGCTTCATCCATCTGTAGGAAACAATGCATAAGAAGGGTAAGTGTGATGATTAATAAGTATACACCTGTACTGGTATATATAGTTTTAAGCCACATATTTCTCCTAGGAATCAAAGGGGTAATATCTATCTTAATTAACTCTCCGACTCCCACAAAACCTTCAAAAACTGAACATGATCGCCTAATGATAGCCAAAATATAATTTAAAAAATCAACATCATATAATGAAAAGGTTAATGCAGACTAATACTGTAGTAGGCTGTCTGTTACATTAATCATTATGAGATTACTGTACTTAACCTAAGAAGTGCGCATGGGGGTAATTAGACACCTCTGCCTGTGCTGACGTATTTGAGCTGTTTCCATCACTAAAATATTAATTTTACCATATATAGCATTAATACTTATCCATACGCGCCTATTTGATTGATTATAAAGGTATTAACCTGAAACAACAATAAAACGAGTGAAAACAGCGTTTGGATGGTCAAAATCGGAGATACAGGCCGCGAGTTATATAATGTATGGGTGAGGCAACCTGCTTTCCCACCAATTTCCCCCAAGGCCACTGAGACACAGTCGATCGATACTCTCTCTCTCTCTCTTGCACTCGCTTGCTAACAGTGTTGACAATGCCCTGCTTGCAACTCGCTAATGTTAGCACGAAAATATACCTCAGAATAAGGGAATAACAGGGAAAATAGGTGATAACTGAAGGAGGGGAGGAAAGTGGGGAAGGAGGGGAGGTAGAGGAGTGATATTTTGCATGGCCCAGGGGCAAAAAAAAAATAAAAAAATAAAAATATATATATTTTGTTTTCGATGTTTAACCCTTCTTTAGCGGCCTATGCGGTTTATTTATATATACCGCCCAGCGGGGTGTTTTTAGCCAAAATAGGGCTGTTTACGTGATCATTTTCATGCCTAAATAAGACCCAGAACGTAAAACAAGTATCTATCCCTGAAAGGGCATAAACAGAGCTTTCGAATGACACCATAACGATCCTTTTATGATGGCTAGTTATCTTGCAATAACCGTGCAACGCGAGTGCAAAAAGCAGGTAATTAGCCACTTTCCCGATACAATTCCGTATATAGCGAGTGAGAGAGGGAGGAGGGAGCTGAGATTCGTGTCAGTAGGTTCGCCGCGGTGGTCTGGAGCAGTCATACGCTCGCTAGTCTCCTGCCACCACTTGTCTCTCTCTCTCAGCAACATTACGTGCTGAAATTGCCACTCGACCTATGTCGAGCGCCGCCACATAGTCCAGCTTTATTAAAAACGACTTATGCAGTGAGCCGCTTTTTAAGGGTTAACCCTCCAGCCCCGGCTATGTATTATATATATATTCCTCGAAACCCGGGTGTTTTGGCCGAAAAACGTCTAGGCTAGGCTACCGTATATTAGTTAATCAGACTGCTTCCCGCATTCCCGCGCATCCCCAAGCGTAGCTGTGTTATTTACCTGTAGAATGGCATTAAGTAGAGCTCTCTAAGTCAACTGGTTGAGCTGTGATGATGATTTCATTGGAGATAACTTTATGGCCAAAACAGCCACTTTACACCACTTTTCGATACTTAACAACAACATACAGGCACACACGAACAAGCGACGCTCTCCTTGTGGCCGGAGATGCGGGGCGTCGGTCCAGCCGGCTGTTGTTTACATGCGTCGGACCGACGCCTCGCACACGAAGCTCACAGGCTTTCAACCACTGGGCGTTCAAGAGGCCTTCCGGGTACCTGTTATATGCTTTTTTATGGGCGTTCAAGAGCCCTTCCGTGGTGAGAGGGTTAAAGTTGATTTTTATTTTCTCTGACTCTTAAGAGTCTTTCCGCGGTTCCCGGGTTAAGGGTCGCTCTACTGGTGATCTTCTTCCATATCTTACTAACTCTTGGTCATCCTCCTTTCGGGAATTCGGTGAGACTTTTTCTATTGCACTAGACATATCGAAAGCCTTCGATAGAGTCTGGCACAAATCTTTAATTTCTAAACTACCCTCCTTCGGTTTCTATCCCTCCATCTGTGCCTTTGTCTCTAATTTCCTTTCCGGCCGTTCCATAGCCGCGGTTGTGGACGGCCATTGTTCACTTCCTCACCCTATTAACTCCGGTGTTCCTCAGGGCTCTGTCCGATCTCCTATTCTCTTTCTAATTTTTATAAATTATCTCCTCAACTGTACCTCAATTCCCATCCATTCATACGCAGACGACTCAACCTTGCACTACTCCCTTAGTTTTTCAGAACGCCCCAGCCAGCAATCACTCAACGACAAACGTAATGAAGCCATAGAACTCTTAAATTCTGTTCTAAATACTATCTCCAATTGGGGCAGAGAAAACCTTGTTACCTTTAATGGTTCCAAAACCCAATTTCTCCATCTATCTACCCGTTAGGAACTCCCAGCGGACTATCCCTTATTCTTCAACAATACAAAAATCAATCCTTCATCTTCTCTCAATATTCTTGGTGTCTCTTTTTCTTCTGCTCTCAGTTGGAAGGACCATATTACCAGTCTTGCTAAGGCAGCCTCCCAGAAGCTGGGTGTGCTCAACCGTCTTAGGGGGTTCTTTTCCCCTGCACAGCTTCTTGCTCTGTACAGGGGCATAGTGCATCCTTGTATTGAGTATTGTTCACATGTGTGGGAGGTTCCTCTCACACCACTCTCCTAGACAAAGTTGAAAGGAAGGCCTTTCGTATCATTAACTCCCGTCCACTCACCAACTCTCTGCAATCTCTCTCTCTCCGCCGCAATGTTGCATCTCTCTCGCTATTCTATCACTACTATAATAATCAGTGTTCCTCAGAGCTTTCCCAGTGTATACCACCTCCTTTACGTAGGGCACGTGGTACCCGTCTTGCAACTCAATCCCACCCCTACTCTGTGCAACTCTCCAACCCAAGAGTGAAACGTTGCTCTCAAACTTTCTTCTACTCAACAGCTGAGGTCTGGAACTCTCTCCCAGAATCAGTCTTTTCCTCTTCCTATGACTTAAATTGCTTCAAACTCCGTGTGTCCAGGCATTTTGGCTCGAACGTCCCTTGATTTTGGCCGTCACTCTTTCAACTATGGGGGAGGCACTCGCTATAGGCAGTTCTGCCTTTTGCCTCCCTCAATCACAGAAAAAAAAAAAAAAAAAAAAAAAAAACATATATAGGCCTACTGTACATACATACATATATACTGTACATACAAGTTTAAAAACCTTTTTGTCTAAAAAAGAGTGTGGTTGCAGTCTCACGTCCTAAATGGCGGAATTCCAGGCGACCCTGTTATTTCTTACAGTTTCTTACAGTAGATCCTCTGGAAAAAGGCAAACTATGCCTGTGTATCCAGCTCAGTACCAGTAATTGCACTGCTGCGGTCGTTCACGGTGTTGGCGGCGGCGGTAGCAGACGCAACATTTTTACTATTCTATATTTTTGTTTTATAATCAAACTTCAAATCTTGTCTTCCCCATGCTTTATCAAGATTACTTTCAAACTCCCTTATTGATTCGTAATCGACTACATACTGGGGCAGTGCGTTCCACTCATTTACCACCACCAAGACCTCTTGGTGGTGGAACGATGAGGTAGAACATGCTGTGAAAGAGAAAAGGAGATGCTTCAAAGCATGGAAGAAAGGTGGCAGCAGGGAGGAATACCAGGCAGCTAAACGAACTGCCAAAAGAGTTATTTACAATGCTAAAAATCGCATTAAGGACCTGGTCCTCGAACAAGTGTGTAACACTGACAATCCCAATGGGATCTTCAACCTAGCTAGGCGAGTTAAAAATGACAGTAGGGATATTATAGGTGAACAGTGTGTTAGAGATGATAATGGGAAGATTGTGTATGCAGAAAATGAAATCAGAGAAGCATGGAAGGTACACTATGAACGATTGCTAAATGTAGAGTTGAATGGGATAAGGAACAGCTTAGTATCGAAAAACCAATATCTGGGCCCCCTCCTTTGATAGCACCAGCTGTAGTGAGCGACGCAATCAATAAAATGAAGGACGGTAAAGCTCCAGGTTGCTCCGACATTGTCGCTGAGATGATAAAAGCCTCAGGGGAGATTGGTGTAAACTTAGTCACTGAGTTGATAAACACCATTATTAAACCAACATCAAGAAACCAAAATCCTCAAAGTCAAAGACCATCTGGACATGAGAGGCACTCAATTCCTGGCAGCAGCCTCCACGAACCAAGACCACCCACTAAACTACATGGCAACACACCCACAGACACCAAGAAATATCAAAACAACACCCAGCACACGGTATCACACACAATTATTGTCCTCTCTCCTTCCCTGCCCACCCCGAACCAACTTCCAGAAGCACATCCATATCTCTCACCGATCCATCCACTCACTCACAACACACAGCTGCATGCACGACCTCCCGAAATCCATCCTTCGAATCCTCCCTTCCTGCGAGGACAAGTCCACCTGGCCAGGCTGAGATGCGGACACCATCCAGCTCACCTGAGCTATCAGAAGACTGGATGACTCCATTGTCGACGCCTGCCCGGATGTAACACAGCACCCCATACCATTAACACATCATAGAAGACTGCATTTCACACAACCACTTAAACAACACATCTACACTCAATGAGAGCTCTGTGGGAAAGCCCGATCGTGGCATGGCCTTTCTCAGGGACTCGGGCTGTTCAGGCAGCTTAGGAACAACAAACAACACAACAACACCATTATTAAAGATGAGAAAATCCCAGAGGATTGGCTCAAAAGTGTAATAAATATATACAAAGGAAAAGGGGATGCGCTAGATAGAGGAAATTATAGGGGCCTGAAAATGCTTGACCAAATCATGAAGGTCTGTGAGAGAGTCCTTGAGGTTTGATTAGGCAAAGCATCTCTATTGATGATATGCAGTTTGGTTTATGCCAGGACGTGGTACAACCGATGCTATCTTCATAGTCAGGCAGATACAGGAAAGATACTTACTAAAAGGCAGGGATCTTTACTTTGTGTTTGTGGACCTGGAGAAGGCCTTTGATAGGGTACCTAGAGATGTTGTACAGTGGGCTATGAGGAAACTTGGTGTGGAAGAGTGGCTGGTGCGTGTGATAATGAAGATGTATGAGGATTCGCGAAGTTCGGTGAGGGTGAAGGGTGTACTGAGTGATGAGTTCGCAGTCCGTGTTGGAGTCCATCAGGGTTCAGTGTTAAGCCCCCTCCTCTTTATTATGGTCTTGGAGGCGCTGTCTAGAATTTTTAGAGGCGGACTCCCGTTGGAACTGTTTTATGCAGACGATTTAGTCCTAATAGCTGACAGTATGCAGGATGCTGAAGCCAAATTCAGAGAGTGGAGAGAGGGCATGGCGAGCAAGGGTTTAAGAGTCAATATTAACAAAACCAAGGTTATGCATTGTAGTTTGAGACGAGGCAATGTGGAAAAGAGCGGTGCATACCCATGTGCAGTGTGGAAAGGGAGTGGGCGTTAACTCAATTCAATGTAGCATCTGTCGATGTTGGGTACACCATGGGAGTAAGCGCTGTAGTAGAATAAAGGGGCCCCTGCCGAAGGATAAGTCAGAAATAGAGAAATTTGAGTGCGTAGTGTGCAAAGGCGAGCTTGTTTAAGTGATGATCCTGTGGCTGTGAATTTTGGAAATGAGTCTTTGGAGCTGGTGAACAAGTTTTGTTACCTAGGAGATACCATCTCTGCCGGTGGTGGGCCGAGGCTGCCACTGTTGCTAGAATTAGGTGTGGCTGGGGGAAGTTCAGAGAATTGATGCCAATCCTGACCATGAAAAGAATGCCTCTCCCCCTGAAGGGAAAGGTGTATGCCTCATGTGTTAGAAGTGCAATGACGTATGCCTCAGAAACATGGGCCGTTAAAGTAGAGGATGTCAACAGAATGGAGCGTAATGAGATGAGAATGGTGACATGGATGTGTGGGGCCAGGCTACAGGATAGAATAACAAATGTTGAGCTGAGGAGACGTTTAGGTATAAAGAGTATTAGCGAGGTGATGCGTACAAGTAGACTGGGATGGTATGGACATGTGGAGAGAATGGATGAACAAAATTGGGTGAAAAAATGCAGGTCTGTGATTGTGGAGGGAGCTGCACCAAGGGGTGGACCGAGGAAGACCTGGGATCGGACTATACGCGCCGATCTCAAATCCAAGAACTTGACAAGTGAAGCAGCCCTTAACAGGGTTGCCTGGAATGCCGCCATTAGGACAAGAGACTGAAACTGCACTTATGTGTGGAACACTCAGTCTTAAAATTTTATGTATGTATGTATGTATTATCACAAAATGAGTTCTTTGCCTTCTCAAGCCTATTTCTTTCTTTGTAAATTTTCTTAGAGTGTCCTCTCGTTCTTGTTCCCTCCCGCATCAAGAAGATACCTTCACACACATCCTCATCGTACTTTCCTGACACTATCTTAAAAGTCTCTATCATATCCCCTCTCTTTCTCCTATATGCCAGTGTCCTCAACCTCTGCTCATAGCCCGCGTTCTTCAACGTTGGTACCAGCTTGCTAGCTCTCCTCTGCACTTTCTCCACTGCTTCTATATCCTTTACCATATATGGAGCCCACACCTGGTTCGCATATTCCAGGTGCGGCCTAACCAGCGCTGTATAGAGATTCCTGAAGATTTCTTCGTCAAGTGACACAAATGTCCTCCTTATCAGCCCTACAATTCTATTGGCTTTGTTTATCTTTTCCGCTAAATGTTCTGAGAAATTTAACTTATTGTCTATCACTACTCCTATATCCTTTTCTGCACTCACTTCCTCCATCGCTTCATACATACTGTATCCTACCTTGTCTATCTTGCTGGTCCCAATCCGCATGTACTTACATTTATTTGGATGAAAAGGCATTAACCAATGCTCAGACCATCCCTTCATGCCCTCCACATCTCCTTGAAGCAAACCCATATCTTCCTTACTCCTCACTCTTCTATACAGTTTAGTGTCATCCGCATACAGGTATACCTCACTTCCATTAGTTATAACTTCAGGCAAGTCGTTGATAAATATAACGAACAGCAGTGGTCCCAACACAGATCCCTGAGGCACCCCACTTGTAATTTCCCTCCACCCCGAGCCTATTCCATTCACCAGTACCCTCTGTCTCCGATCTTTCAGGAAGGCTTCTATCCATTTCACACATTTCTCCCCTATATTATAGCTTCTAACTTTCTCTATTAACCTTTTATGTGGGACCTTATCGAAGGCCTTCATAAAATCGCAATATACCACGTCTATTACATCACCATCTTCTAGAATTTGCATCCAATCATCTACCACCTTAATTAGCTGTAGTACCGTCGACCTCCCCGGCAAGAATCCGAACTGTCTCCCACTGAAAAGTTGGTTTGACTTCATATGATCCATTATTCCTTCTCTAATTACCGTTTCCATTAGTTTACACACAACACTTGTCAAACTGACTGGTCTATAATTCCCTGAGTCATTTCTCTTTCCCTTCTTAAATATAGCTGTTATGTTCGCCTCTCTCCAGTCCATCGGGATTTGTCCTGTATTAAACGATACCTCAAATAACATTTTCAATGGCTCTACTAACATCTCCCCTCCTTCCTTTATGATTCTTGGGTGTATCCCATCCGGTCCCGGTGACTTACTTCTGTTCATTTTTTCTATAGCCCTTCTTATTCTAGCATGGGAAAACTCTATTAGTTCTAGTGCCGGTGCCTGTTTGATGGGAATAGTAGGCACTGCATCCTCCGACTCCACTGTTAGTACCCCCCCAAAGTATTTCCCCAGCACCTCTGCTTTCTCCTTATCAGTCTCCGCTCTACTCCCATCATTCAACCCCCCCCCCCACCAGCTCTGGGATCCCTACTCTTCTTGTTAACTTTTCCTGAATGTACTTCCAGAATATTTTTGGATTATCCTTCACATTTCTAGCTATCTCTCTCTCCCTCTCCTTCACCCCCCTCCTTGTTTCCCACCTTATTTTATTGTTTATTTGTCTGCGTTCCAGATCCACTTCCTTAGCCTCTATACTAGACCCCCTGTTCTTTTTTAACAATTTTAATCTTTCCCACAATCGTTTCTTTCTTCTAATCAATATCCAAAGCTTTCTTTTCATTGGCAATTCTGGGTTAGTTCTTTTCCTCAATTTTGTTTTATCCTTATATTCCCTTACTGGTACACTTTTGGATACAGCATTCTCCAGTTTGACTCTAATTTTCCTCCACATTCCTTCAGC
Organism: Paralithodes platypus; assembly: GCA_032716605.1. Taxonomy (NCBI): domain Eukaryota; kingdom Metazoa; phylum Arthropoda; class Malacostraca; order Decapoda; family Lithodidae; genus Paralithodes; species Paralithodes platypus. The sequence goes on along the minus strand of CM064538.1, from coordinate 4,416,077 downwards.
GTCTTCACCGTTCAAGTATTCCCCCCAGTCAATGTCCAAACACCGTCTCAGCAGCTCATAATCTGCTCTATCATACATGTATATTTTTCTATTGCTTCTATTATCCCTCTCTGATTTAATGTTACAACTAAAGCTTATACAGGCATGGTCACTACGTCCTATAGGGCTATCCACATTAACATGTTCCACTATATCCTCTTCCTTGCTAAAAATCAAATCAAGTACACTCCCCTGCGTCCCATCTCTATATCTTGTCATCTCTACAATATGTTGCGTTAAAAAACAATCTCTCACTTTCTCTATAAACTTATTTTCCAGGCTACGCTGTCCCGCTGGAGTAGTACAATTTGCCCAGTTGATCCTTGGCAAATTGAAATCTCCAATCAAAATTTTATATTTGTTCTCTCTATTATCTATCTCCTCCATTGCTCTCAGTAGGTTATCATCCTCTCCCCTGCTATTATTTGGGCTTCTATATATAGAGGCAATTAGAATTGATCCTCTTACACATTTTACTTCAATACACAAATACTCACAATACTGCTGTCTCATATCCACCTCATTAACCTTGAGCTCTTTTCTTACATAAATAAACAGTCCTCTTCCAACCTCTGCTCTAATAGCATTTCTCTCATATAACTCAAAACCCTCCAAACTATATTCCACCAGTTCCCTTTCAATTCTAACATTTTTTGGTCTTACTTCCTGTAGGGCTATGACATCAGGTTTTTCCTCTTCATCCTGCAACCTACATATCAGTTCTCTTTTCTTGTCCTGGGTAAACACATCCACATTACTAAACATAATCCTTAATCCATCTACCATGCCTTCAGCAATTACACCATCCCGCTCCTCCAGTCCGTACCCTACTCCCCTGTTAGCACTACTGGGTCTGCCTCTTTGTCTCCTGTCTCTCCCTGTGACACCTCCACCCCGTTCTCCTCCTCCGTCACAACTCTCATCACATTCTCTCCCCTCCCTGATCTCCCCCTCCCTTCTACTCTTATAAACCACTTCCTCACTTTTCCGTCCCTCACTCTCCAGTAAAAATGTATCTTATCCTCCTCATCCAACTTTCCATTATTTTCATCAGCCTTTTCTTGTAATTCCTTAATTTTTTTCCTTTGTTCTATACTCAAATCCTTCTTTAGTTTTATGTGTTTCAGTTTATCATTTGTATTTAGCCTCCAACTAAAATTTGTCACAGTCTCCGCCACTACCCTAGTTTTAAACTGTACCCTTATAGGTCTCATCTCTCCCCTTTTATATCTACCTATCCTACTGACCTCCTCCACCTGCCCTTCCCATCCATATTCGTCCTCATCCACACCTTTCAAGACCTCCTTCACTGTCTCCATATCCCTCACTTTTCTCACTCCATTATCATTCATATGAGTCTCTATAGCTCCATACAAGATTACACCCCTATCCCTGTCCATGGCCTCCCTCACGACACTCTCCTTGTTCTTCATGACCCCTACAACTGCACTCTCAAAACTTTTTTTGGTCATATTCATTTCTTCCTTTTGCGCTTTCATAATATCCTCCAAATCCTTGACTTTTTGTTTACCTACCACCGTCCATGCAGTCAACTCCTTTACTTCCGTGAAACGTCCTTCGTATTCCTTCAGCTGCTCCTTCAATGCCATATTCTCTGCTCCCAGTTCATCTACCCTTTTCAATACCATCTCTAGGCTCTCATTAACTGCCAAAATAGGCCTGCATTCACTTCCTTCGCTAGGCCTATTCCCTTCCCCACCTGTCACACCACACATTACACACAGTGCCTTAACTTTCTCACCAATATCCCCCTTCCATTTCTCCGTATCACTCATCCACTTTTCCAAATCCTTCACAACAATACTAACCTCTTCTAACTTCTTATCTGTGCTCTTAAATCTCCGAAAACGTTGTAACCTTCCTTCCGCCTCCGTCATACCCGAAATTCCCTCTGCCATGTTTGTTTACAAACTCAACAACTCACAACCCTACCGCTGTCCCGTCACTACACACTCTTATTACACTATATATCACCCCTCCACCACACCAATATATCCTCCAAACACTTCACTAAATCCTTCCTCTTCTTGTTAGCCCCGTATGCACTCGATATCCGTGAATTAATTGACCATTCCCATAACATATGCCGGAGCCTCAAACTTGCGTCCGCCTTCCGCCATGGTGTGCCGCCAACTGATGCTTGCTTGCTTGTGCTGAGTTCGCCACTGCTAGTGGCACCGAGGAGCGCAACACCCCTCGTTCTGGGTGGTGATTTGGTGCAGAAGACTGTTCAAAGGGGCAGCACGCTCGTCTGCGAAGATGGGCTCGTCTGGCACTTTTTGAAGTTTGACATCAAGGGCTCTCTTGAAGTTGTCTAACGAGACGCCGCTCATGTCTCTAACTCGCCGAGGGAGTTTGTTGAAGAGACGTGAGCCTCTATGTGATAACCAGTCCTCTCGCAGAGAGCCCATAGCACCCCTGTTATTCATCCGGGGGATATCGCATTCCCAGCCTCTCCTATCACTGAATTTCATGGCTATCGGGGAGGTGTGGCAGAGTGGTCTTGCCACTGGACTGGTAATCTAATGGACCCGGGTTTGAATCCCAATATGTCAATGGAAAGATATTATTGGGATGGAATTTGTGCTGTACCTAGTTTCAGTGCATTACCACAGTACACCGAAATGCCCCCAAAAATACCCTCATTGTTCCCTGATTAAATAGCACTGTATGAATATTCCCATATTAAAAAATATGCTACAGGGGGGCAATGCTTAGTGAGTTAATTGCTCAATAGGTGGCGTTCTGAGAGTGAGGGTCCGAGTCTGGGGAATGAGACTGTGAAGCGCGGAGGTGGAGCGGCTTCAGAGATGGGATTGCTTCGAGCCGGGGTGCTTCGCATGTCTCACTCCATAGACTGGAACAAGACCTCACGGGCCTCACCGCGTTCAGATGTTGAGTGTGCAGGCTCTCAGCCTATGCCCGAGAGGGAGTAGTTGGAATATAGTAAAAAAAAACAAAAAACAAAAAACAAAAAATATATATATATATATATATAGGCCTATTTGGCAATAAACCCTGTGCGATTTTCCACGTGTATATTATTAGGCAACGTTCTCTTCTACGCTCCAACGAGTACAGTTTCAGTGTTTTTAAACGCTCCCAATAGTGTAGCTGTTTTACCGAACTTACAGTATATGCGAAGTGAAATTCCTTTGTACACTCTCTAAGTCATTTATTTCACATGCTTTGTATAGGGATGTTAATACGCTACAGTATTCAAGCCGCGGTAGCACTAGAGATTTGAAGAGCGTTATCATAGGTAATTCACCGCATGTTTTAAATGTACGCAAAATCCAACCCGTTAGACGTTTCGCAGCCGCAACTTTGACCTGGTTATGTTCTTTGAAACCCATATTTTCAGACATTAACACACCAAGGTCTTTCCTTTCTATTATGTGATTAGATTCTGTTACGTAGTTCGTATTCTCATTTTAACGACATTATTATCTCCGTATCTTATTAATTGGAATTTTCTTCATTGAATTGCATATTGTTTTCCCTGGTCCACTGGAACACTACATTTATGTCTTCTTGCAGCCGGCCCGTGTCCTCTTGTGCGTTTACTATCTTGCTTAGTTTTGTGTCATCAGCAAAAGAAGACGCCGTACTGTGTCTTGTGTTGGCATCTATGTCGCAAATTAGAATGAGGAAAAGAAGCGGCGCTAGCACTGTTCCTTGGGGAACTGAGCTTTTGACATCCGAAGGTTCCGACGTGACTTGGTTTACTGCTACTGATTGTTTCCGGTTTACGAGGAAGTTGTATATCCACCGTCCGATTTTCCCAGTTATACCTTTTGCTTTTAGTTTGTGGGCTATTATACCATGGTCACATTTATCAAATGCCTTAGCAAAATCGGTGTAAATGACATCCACGTTTTTCTTTTCTTCTTGCACTTTAAGAATTTTGTCATTATGTTCCAAAAGTTGTGAGAGACATGATCTTCCCGCTCTGAACCCATGTTGACCGGTGTTGTGTAGTTCATTTGCCTCCATGAATGCTGTGATTTTGCTTCGCAGGACTCGTTCGAAAACTTTAATGATGTGGGAGGTTAGAGCTACCGGGTGGTTATTTTTTGGTAGTGCTTTACTCCCTCCTTTATGCAGTGGGTCAATTATTTTTGTTTTCAAGCTATCTGGTATTTCACCAGTGTCTAGACTCTTTCTCCACATTATAGCCAGGGGTTTAGAGAGGTTTTCCTTACATTTCTTCATTAAGATAGAGTTCCATGAGGTTCTACTGTAATAATTAATTCTTTCCACACAATACACTGATAACTAGTTGTGCCAAGCAAAAAGCATACACTGGTATACCATAACATACGGTTTTCAAAATTTATATCTAAACATGCTTAACATTTTCCCTTAGCCCACTACATAACTTGACGGTTAGGAATTATACCAGTACTGTACAGTAATGCATAATGAATCACAAATACACTCACCATCTTTTCCTTACAAACTAAAATAATTTGACTAACAAAAAACTTGATGGCAACAAATACCTTGACAGTAAGGAAATCTACATGAAAATTATCATTAATACAAATTCACTCACCGTCTTGCCCTTAATCCACTCGGTAGCGAGGGAAGAAGAAGCAATGGCCGAACCACAGCCAAAGGTCTTGAACTTGGCGTCGATGATCTTGCCGTCATCGTCCACCCTGATCTGCAGCTTCATGACATCCCCACAGGCCGGGGCCCCCACCAGACCCGTTCCCACCTTGGTGTCGTTTTTGTCTAGGGACCCAACATTGCGAGGGTTCTCATAATGATCGATCACCTGTAAATGTAATAAAAAGTTGAATTAACTCCCTAAGAACGGGCATGTTTATTGACATGACCTAGCTGCTGGGCGGGTATATTTACCGAAAACGAGCTTCATTCCATGCCCTTTTTCATGCATAAACAAGACCCAGAACGTAATACAATTATATATCCATGAAAGGGCGATAATAGAGCTTTCCAAAGACACCTGAATCATCCTTGTACGACCACGGGTTATGTTGTAGCGATCGTGTAATAAGGTAATTTTTGTAGTTTTATTCTTGTCTCGCGAGGACGGGCGGTGGTGGGGAGACATAGTACGTGCCAGTGACGGCCCAGCGCTGGTGCCGACCGGTCGAAGCCCAGCTGTCGTCCTCTCAACGCGTGGACTCTCTCTCAGAGTTCATAACGTCCTCAAAATGGCACCCGTCATATGATGGGCACCGCAGGGGTGGCCACTATTCTCTCGCCCATCATATGATGGGCACCGCAGTTTGAGGGTTAAATATGCACTTTTTACGCCAGTTTTTATTTGGCAACTCTCTCATGGTCAAAAATTAGGGCAGATGAAAAATATTTAATTTAACTCTCCCGTCCTCGGCAAATGCTGAAAATTCCACAACCCCACGCGGTCTTAAGTTTTCTGTTTTTCCACTAATTAGGCGTTTTTCAACTCCTCCCTAAACATAACCAAAAAGGCACGCCCTAGCCCTGTCAATCAAGGGAGTGCATGGCATTAAAAACTGCATCATCTGTATCATTAAAAACAAAAATAATCCCTTAACATTTTCATGTACGTAATAATGTGATGAGTTGAATACAGTATATGGTTTTGCAGTTGTCCGGGGGTTAAAATTTATCAACAATGATAGGGGATGCTTGATGAGGGTGAAAGTCACACTATTTAAAATGTATTTCTTATTTTTCAAGCTTTAGAATAACCCAAAATCTGTACCTAATCTTTTCTAAAGATTTTTCTAAACTACCAGGATGAATAGGAAAGATTGTTACATTTTTGGGTTCTTCTAACATGTGAAAATACAAAATAAATTAAAGGGAATCTTTTTTTCTTCCATGTCATTAAGTATTATATGGATATGTGTTATGAAAGTATGGCCTGAAAATAATTACGTAGTAGTTAATTAGCAGTCTCGCAAAAAAAAACAAAAATAAAAAAGAAATCTAGGCCTAGTGGAAGTGATAATTAAATAAAGTAGATGTGCCGTTTTGCCAAAATCAAAACGGCATACCCAACTCTGCGATGGGTTACCATCATCAATCACAATCACCATCATCACTACAACAGTCATCATCACCATTACTATGATCATCACTACTACAAATACAGTCATCACTACTACTCTATCATCACTAGTACTGTCACCATTGTCACTACCATCTTAATCATCATTGATACTACACCTATCAACCATCATTACTACTATCATCACCACCATCTTACAATCATCATTACTACAGTAAACATCATCACTACTACTATAACCATCATCATTACTACTGTCACAAGTATTACCATCATGTATCCTACTATCACCATCATCACCATTACAATGATCTTCATCACAACTATTGTCATCATCACTACAACTTTCACAATCATCACTACTACTCACCATCATCACTAATACTCACCATCATCACTAATACTCACCATCATCACTAATACTCACACCATCGTCACTACCATCATCACTACTGTCATTATTATCACAACTATCATCATTACTTGTCACCATCATCACTACTATTATGACCATCATCACAACTACTAGTACTGTCACCATCATATCTACTACTGTCACCATCATATCTACTAAATTAAATTAAATTTTCAGTTAGGCTATCACTGCTGGTGGCCTATTTCTGCGTACCGGTATTTCATAATTTTTGTTTTCGGTTAGGATAGGCTATAACCCCTGGTGGCCTTTCTCTGTTTAAATAAAAATAAAATTGTTTTCGGTTCGGCTATCACTGCGTATTCAAATTTAATTTTGTTTGGTTTTAATTTTCGGTTAGGCTATCACCGCTGATAACCTATTTGAGCGTATTTCAACATTTTTGTTTTCGGTTAGGCCTATTTAAGTAAGTGAAGCGACCTGAAGGAAGTGAAGCGTTTTTAAAGTGAGATAAGTGTTTTTAACCCTTCGTTCCCGGAAGGGCTCTTGAACGCCCATAAAAAAGCATACAAGAGCTGCCCGGAAGGGCTCTTTAACGCCCAGTGGTTGAAAGCCTGTGAGCTTGGTGTGCGAGGCGTCGGTTCGGCGCATGTAAACAACAGCCGGCTGGACCGACGCCCAGCATCTCCGGCCACAAGAAGGAGTGCGTCGCTTGTTCGTGTGTGCCTGTATGTTGTTAAGTATCGAAAAGTAGTGTAAAGTGGCTGTTTTTGCCATAAAGTTATCTCCACTGAAATCATCATCACAACTCAACCACTTGACTTAGAGAGCTCTACTTAACGCCATTCTACAGGTAATAAACACATCTACGCTTGGGGATGCGCGGGAATGCGGAAGCAGTCAGAATAACAAAGATACGGTAGCCTAGGCGTAGACGTTTTTCGGCCAAAACACCCGGGTTTCGGGGAATATATATATATTACATAGCCGGGGCTGGAGGGTTAAAGTGAGTTTAGTGTTTTTAAAGTGAGTTAAGTGTTTTTAAGTGAGTGAAGTGATCTGAAGAAAGTGATCGTCACCATGCCTCGTGCCTGTACGAACTGCGCCGGTAGGTTTGGTGCTTCCATGTTTGCTCCTGCCGATCCAAAAGTCTGCCGACTCTGCCAGCAACGAGAGGATTTGACAGCAAAATTGGATGAAGCCCACAACAAGATCAACGCCCTCACCAGGAAGCTGGAATCACTCCAAGAGTTTGTAACACTCAACGTTGAAGTATCACTAACTCCAATTGTTTCAACTCCAACATCCACCACCGCCCCAATGTCATCTGCCAACAATCCAACACCTGCAGTAGCCACTGCAGCATCTGACGAACCTGAGCCGACATCAAACCAGGACAGCCGCCCTGTTCACCTTAGTCTCTCCCCCACTCCTCGTGCAAGAAGCCTGCTAGCACGAACAGTACCAACCCCTCGCCCCCGTTCTAACCACTCCTCTCCCCGACCTGTACGCAGAGTCCCGCCACCACAGGTTTCCGGATTTACACCAGTGAGGAACGGTGCACGGCCAATGCAGAAAAGGTCTCGTCTACCAGTCACAATGTCAAACAGATTTGAGATATTGGTAGAGATGGAAGACGAACCAGAAGAGACCAGGCTCGTTGGGATTCCATCCTACGAGGACAGGTCGAAGAGTTCTGCGACAGAGTCCCAAATCGACGAAAAAGATGTTGCATCCCAGGAGCTGGACTGGACGACATTGTGGAAGCCTTCGAAGATACCACAAAGGATGCAAATGAAAATACCCTTTTTGTCATCCATGCTGGTTCAAATGACGTCATGCGCACCAGATCCGAAGAGTTGATGGAGAAATATCGCAAGATGATCCAGCACTACAAAAACAAGTCAAGGAATATCTTCATCTCAGGCATTCTCCCCAAGATCGACGCACCTGACAAATTCTACGACAAGGCCTTCAGCACAAATAGCCGACTAAAATATTTGTGTCTGAGGGAAGAAGTTGAATTCATCAACCTCTGGGACAACTTCTACAACCAGCCTACTCTGTTCCGCAAGGATGGCACTCATCTAAACCCTGTGGGTTCAGCACGCATGGGTCGTCTCCTACACGAAGCAGTCCGCAGCCATGGATCGAAAAACGCCATCCGAGAAGAAGCAGCAGTGACATAAATCATCCAACGCCAAGCAAAAAACAGAGGCAACCGAGGACCACCAGCGATAAGGACCGAAGACAGCGAGGACCGAGGACAGCCATGAACATAAATGTAGATCCGACAAGAACCAAAAATATTATTAAAGAGCGTTCCGTGAGTTCTAAAATAACAAATTTAAAGGTTTTCTATGCAAACGCTCGTAGCATACGCAATAATTTTTCAGATTTTTCTGGCTCAATACAGAAGATAGACTTTTTAGCAGAGTATTCACTTCCCGGTTATGTAAAGTTTGAGAAAAGCCGAATAAATCGAAATGGAGGTGGCGTTTTACTTTATATCAAAGAAAGTCTTAACCCTACCCTCTTGTCAAAACCTCAAATTGTGAACGTCGACACATCTTTTGTGCTAATAAAGAATAATAAAGGTACAAAAATAATACTTGCATTAATATACAGACCTCCAGCTCAATCAGTGCAAACTGACCGAGAAATTTACGAACAAATTGCAGATGTAAGTAACTCACAAGATACCGTAATTTTTGGCGACTTTAATTTACCTGTGACCAAGTGGGGCGATACTCTTACTTCACACTCCGGACATGACTTGTATACGAACTTGCAAGAGAGTTCGCTTTATCAATTTGTTCGAACGCCGACCCGTGGTAATAAAGTTCTTGACATTGTACTTGCAACAAAAGAAGACTTGATAGAGAATTTGAATGTTGGTGATGAATTCAGTAACAGCGACCATCGTACGATAACTTTCACTTTAAAGTTTACTAGTAACGAACCAAATAGTAGCATCGAAAAAGTCCCTAATTTCAAGAAAGCAAACTTCCATAAACTTAGAGCTATGTTTAAAGAAACTGACTGGAGCTTTTTAATTAACAATAACGACATAAATACATCTTGGAAGTTATTCGAAACCACTTACCTAAGAGCAGTGCAAGACTGCATACCATCGAAAATACGGCGTCCAGGCCATAATAATAAGCCCAAATGGTGGAATGAAGATATTTCAAACTGCCTGCTTGCTAAAAATTTGCTAATGATAGATTAAAATCCTCACAAAATGACGAAGAACGGGTGAAATTTGTAGAGCTACGACGCAAAGCCAAAAAGTGAATTAAGCAAAGTAAAAAGACCTTAGAGTTACATATTGCGAATCAAAGTAAAACAAACCCGAAAGAATTCTATAGTTATATCAGAAAGAAAAAAGTAGTTACTTCAACTGTTGGACCGGTAGTCGATGAAAATGGAGAATACACCAAAGACGAAGTACAAATGAGTAATGCCCTCAATACCTTCTTTGCATCAGTTTTTACAACAGAAGACCTCAGTGATATCCCTACACCATCGCCGATTCAGATTGATAATTCAGATGTTCTAAGCAATATCACCGTTACAGAGAGAGAAGTATTGAATTATTTAGATAAACTCAAGGTAAATAAAACGCCTGGACCTGATACAATCGCCTAGAGTTCTAAAGGAAGCTAAGGATGAGCTCTCCAAACCACTGACATTACTATTCAATAAATCCTTGCAGTCTGGAACTATGCCTGATCAGTGGAAGCTAGCCAACGTAACACCGATATTAAAAAAAGGCAGCAAATCCCTACCCAGTAACTATCGTCCAATTAGCTTAACCTCAGTTGTATGTAAAATGTTAGAAACGGTCATACGAGACAGACTCGTAAATCACTTGGAGGAAAATAACATACTTAAAGATACTCAACACGGCTTTCGTAAAAAACGTTCCTGTTTAACAAACCTCTTAGACTTCTTCCACGATATCCTCAACCTCTACGATGAGAGTAAAGCTGTAGATATTATATACCTTGATTTTCAAAAGGCCTTTGACAAAGTGCCCCACAAACGTTTACTGCTAAAACTAAAAGCGCATGGAATACAAGACAGTGAGTTGAAATGGATAGAAAATTGGCTCAGCAACAGAAAGCAAAGAGTAGTCATAAACGGTAAGGCATCTAAATGGACCAATGTAAGTAGCGGGGTACCCCAGGGATCGGTTCTAGGACCAATTCTCTTTCTAATTTACATCAACGACATAGATGAGGGTCTCACCTGTACAATCTCAAAATTTGCTGATGATACAAAAATTGCAAATAGCGTACTCTCAAAAGAACAAGTTGACGATATGCAACACAATCTAGATAAATTGTCATGTTGGGCCCAAATTTGGCAAATGAGTTTCAATGCGGATAAATGTAAAGTACTACATATCGGATACCTAAATGAGAAAGCAAACTATTCGATGAATGGCACAAGCTTAAGAATGTAAACAGAGAAACCGATCTGGGAGTAACAATATCGAGTAACCTAAAACCGAGTCAACAATGTTCAGAAGTTGTTAAGAAGGCAAACAAAATAATTGGCTTTATAGGCAGGTCATTTGAGCATAAATCCAAAGAAGTTATCCTAACCCTTTACAATTCCTTAGTCCGCCCTCTTCTGGAATACTGCGTTCAATCCTGGTTCCCTTATTACCAAAAAGATATAAACAAGCTAGAACGAGTTCAATGTAGTTACCAAAATGATACCTAGCCTAAAGAACAAACCATACGAAGAGCGTCTTAGAGAATTAAATCTATTTCCTTTAACCCAGCACAGATTAAGAGGTGACTTAATTCAAGTGTTCAAAATCATCAAAGGCATCGACAATATGAACTGTAGTAAGTACTTCACTATCGACCAATCTAATTACACGCGGGGAAACGGTTGCAAAATTATTGGTAAATCTTTTAACTCGCACGAATCTAAGAATTTCTTCTTCAATTGAGTTGTCAACTTGTGGAATGGGCTTCCCCGAAACGTTATAGACTGCATCACCGTTGATTCATTTAAACTCCGCCTAGACAAATATCTCGCATCAAACCCACGACTGACTGCGTTTGTAAATGAATAACTTTATTTTATCTCCCCCTCAGTTACTAACCCATCTGTCTTCTACTAACTTCCTAATCCTGCCACGGACATTAGTTCCAGGGCAGTAATTCCCTTTCCAATGTTCCCTTACCCACTCTAAACCACTGTTTGGACACTTGATCCTCAGTGTTTTGGAGGACAAGCAACCTAGAAGGGTCACTAGATCTGTTGTTGCTTGATTTCCTTTGTACTCCTTTGTACTACTGTCATAATCATCAATACAACTACAACCATCATCACTACTGCTTCATCGCCAAGATGGCGAGAGGAGTGAAGGGTGCGTGCGTAGCTCTCTCCCTGTGTATCATCCTCCTCAACATCCAGAGGGGCTGTGCCGATATAAAGGTGCAGAGGGGACCGGTAGTGTACCAGGTCAACACTAAACAAGTATTGAGGGACCTCACCACACAGAAATCACACATAAGTGAACCTTCTGTCACCATTCCTGCCTGGTCAAGTTTATATTCGGGAAGACACAGCAGCTTGGCAAGTACTCTTGGCACAACCTCGCTACAACACCTATTGTGCTACACTCTAATTAGCTGCGGAGATGTAGAGACCAACCCCGGCCTGAGGTCAACACTGAAGAAACCTCACCACCAACCAAGTAAGACAGACACCGTCATTTCAACAGTCCCTAGCAGAAAAATTTGTTATTACAAACCGGGCCTACAGGTACCCCAGCCTCCCGTCACGCTCCAATTCAACCCACAACACAACCCAACACGGTCGGCGACCCAGTCTCCCGTCACGCTCCAATTCAACCCACAACACAACCCAACACTATCGGTGGCTCAACATGTAACCGGAGCAGCTAGGAAGAAAGGTATCAGTCGCAACAACATCAACAATGGAGCAGCATTAGCAGCCAGGAATAAGGACAACATCATCAAACAACAAATACACTGGTGATGGGCTGGTCTATCAGAATGAGAGTTGAGCGATCTCTGCCATACCCATAGCTTACTCTGTCTGTTCCTTCTACTTATATATTTTCTAGATCTCAAGTGACGGCGTCTTTTCCGTGGATTGACCTCCCTACTGCCAACCCTGGCAGATTGGGAGTCAAAGCGTCACATTTTTCCTTTGCCCCTCAACTTTCCCTTTATAATTGCTGAGGGGCACAGGGCCTTGGGTGGGGCTTTTGTTTCCCGGGTGTTTCCGCACCCTCCTCAGCTCCCCGCCTTTGAGTGGCTTCGGTCACCTGGGCATATTAGTGGCAAGCTGGGAGGGTTCTGTGGGGGCGCTCGGTTATGGCCTTGGCCTTGCTCGGGACCTTGGGGCTGTTCGGCCAGACAGCCTGAGGAACAACAACAACAAATACAGGTGCGGCTGGGAGGGGTCATAGGGGGAGACATAGCCACAGACAGTCCCCAACCCCCGCGTTCTCACCCTAGCAGCACAGCTGATCACCACACCGCCAGACGTACGACGAACAATAAAAAGATGCTATGTACAGTGTGCGATATTAGATTCAACAAAAGGAGTCCAACATCACAATGTAGTATTTGTAATGAAACAGTACACGATCGATGTACTTATGTTACCATCAGAAAAGAAATGGAATGCGATAAATGCAGGAAATTAGCAATTACCCACTACACTACCCACAGCATTACCATTAATACCATAGATATCGGCGACCCAAGTAGCATAACATGCAACAAGAACAACAATAAAAACAGGTAGCACTCGCAAATACATCAACAGGGAAGCAGCATCAACGGACAATGAAAACAACAACAACAGCAAACAACCACAGCCCGACCGTATCCCCTGCCCTCTCCCGCACAAACAGCTGATCGACGCGGACCAAACCACACCTCCAGTCGTATGATAAACAGTAAGAAAAAACTATGTATAGTCTGTAATATTGGTTTCAACAATAGGAGTTCACTTTTACAATGCAACAGTTGTAATGAAATTGTTCATAACCGATGTACTTACGTTAACAGTAGAAACGAAGTTGAATGTGTTAAATGTAGGAACTCAGCTGTACAACATCGCAAAACCATTTGTTTTATTTGTGAATCACTCATAACACGACGTCAGAAGATCCAAAACTGTGTAAAGTGTAAACATGTAGCTCACATGAAGTGCATCTCTAAGAAGACCAACAGTGAAGAACGGGAATTCCTTTGCAATAAGTGTGCCTTGCATTCATTACCGAATATTAATGTAAATGATCCAAGTATTAACAACTCAGAATCCAGCCAGGACACATTCAAAATCAAAGATGAATACAGAGTGTTCACCAACAAAGGGCTCCATCTTATCCACATTAACGCCAGATCAATGTACCATAAATTGTCAGAAATAAACGTGTTAGCTAATAAGGCCAAAGCTTCAATAATTGCAATCACAGAAACCTGGCTGGATTCAAGTAAACGATGGTGAAATAAACATTCAAGGTTTCAATATGGTTAGGAATGATCACAATAGGCATGGGGGAGGAGTATGTCTGTATGTAAAAAACAACCTCACACACACACAACTAGGACCGACCTCCATGTAGAAAATCACGAAGCTCTGTGGATCGACCTACACCTGCCGAGGACAAGACCCATCACAATTGGGGTATGCTATAGGCCACCAGACGACACACAATTCTTGACCAAATTTGAACGAACTTTGTCATCGCTAGACCCTCGGAATGAATCAATCATACTAGGGGATTTTAACCTGTGTTACAAACAACGAAATCATAGGCTTGTATGAGAATATAGGCATATACTGACAATGCACAATCACAAACAACTCATCACAACCCCCACACGTATCTCTGAGAACACTGCCACAATATTAGACCACATAAACTGTAACAGAGAGGACAAAATATCCCAATCAGGGGTTATACAGACTGGGATAAGTGATCACTTAGTCACATATTGCACACGGAAAACCACAAAAATTACCCTAGAGAATCGCAAGGTTATCAAAACAAGGTCACTCAGAAACTACAATAAAGAAACATTTCTGGACATTTTATGGAATACAGACTGGTCTCCAGTGTTTGGAAGTACAAACGTTAATGACGCATGGGTTGGCTTCAGAACCATCATCACAAACATCCTAGACGAAATAGCTCCTCTGAAAGACATACGAATTAAAGCAAGGTCAGACCCATGGATCAACAATGACATAGTACACCATCTGGAACACAGAGACAATCTGTTAAAAAGGCTAGCGAAACATAGACAGGATCAAGGTCTGAAACATGAGTTCAACAGGGCCAGGAATAAACGAAGTAGGAAAATGAAATCAGCGAAAACTAATTATTTTCACAATAAGGCAGAGGAATATCAGAATAACCCAAAGAAACTATGGAGACACCTAAAAACAACAGGCTACAGCAACAAGACAAGGGATTCGTCTAACACTAATATTGCTCTTACCATTAACCCGCTGAGCCCCGGCTAGTTATATTATTTTGTTCATCCTATTCCCAAGCGATTTTTTTTTGTTTTTATTGTTTGCTAAAATGGAAGACAAGGGTGAGAAATAAAAGAGAGAGAGAGAGAGAAAAAAAAGAAAAAAAAGAAAACAAAAGAAAAAAAAAATCGCCTCGGATATTTTTTTTTGGGGGGGGGGGAGGAGCCTCAATTTTTTTTGTTTAGCTAAAATGGAAGAGAAAGGTGCGAAATGAATAAAAAAATAAAAAAATACTCACTTCGGTCATTTGGGGGGCGTGGGGGGGGGGGTGTCGAAAGTTCACCTCCCCCGCATAACCACCCGCCCGGCAGCACTAGGGTGAATACTGAGTATGACATTGTAATGTGTACATCCCAAGGAGTGTCTCACACAAATCTCAACCTTCTAGCTCCCATATGCCAGGAGTAATGAAGGTCCAAAGTCGCGGTGAAGTAAGTGGGTAAAGTAGCCCCACTAAGCCCACCACCACCGGCCGCGCGGCTGTCTTGGCCCGCTCACACCTACCGGCCCGGCTCGCCCACACACTACGGTACCTCCCCCTCCTATTCTCCCGCCATTTCCTACCTTACGAGCCACGTAACTGATTTTAATATGCCGGACGCACTTGTTGCGTCGCTGGGAGCTGGTAATCAAACACTGCCGACGCATCACGTGCGACGCTGGGTCTCAGTGGGTTAATGATCAGGTTTGCCACGATAAACGACAAATTTCAACCTACTTCAACTCCTTCTTCACTTCCATAGCAAACACACTTGCACAGAACCTACCTCAACCTCTCAATAAATACACGACAACAACGGCCACCTTTAGTAATTTCTACAGAGATAAAGACATACACCCGAACACATTTGGATTGCAAAATGTTGCACCAAAATACACTTTTGACGAGCTGTCTAACCTAAATGTACATAAAAGCACAGGACCAGACAAAATTTCTGCCAAATTTCTACAAGATGGAGCCATTGGTATAGCAGGCCCCCTAACCCACATCATCAACTTGTCAATTAACACCAACACTGTACCTGCTGAACTGAAGGAAGCTATTGTAACCCCTCTATTCAAGAAAGGAAATAAACTAGAAGTTGGCAACTACAGACCAGTTAGCATATTATATATTGTATCTAAAATCCTTGAAAGAGCGGTATACACCCAAATTGAACACTACCTCAAACAAAATTATCTATTCTATAAGTTTCAATCAGGTTTCAGATGCATGTACTCGACAGACTCCTGTCTCATCCACTTAACGGATCACATTCGTAAAGAAATGTCTAAAGGTAACTACACCGGTATGGTTCTTCTTGATCTACAAAAAGTGTTTGACACAGTAGACCATGATATCCTATGTAATAAACTACAAGCAATGGGCATAGGGTCTGTGAACTGGTTTAAATCTTATCTTAGTGGTAGAACCCAAAGAGTCAAAATTGATGAAAATATATCTGATCCTATGCCAATTAACTGTGGGGTCCCGCAGGGAAGCATCCTTGGTCCCTTACTCTTTCTCTGTTATGTGAACGACATGGAACTGAGCGTCTCCTGTAAATTATTACTGTATGCAGACGACAGCGTGCTTCTGGTTTCAGGAAAAGACCCAATAAATATTGCCGCTTCACTTTCCAAAGAACTAGAATCATGTAGTGAATGGCTAGTGGAACATAGACTATCTCTTCACCTGGGCAAGATGGAAGCCATCTTATGTGGAACAAAACGCAAACTGAAAGACATTGTGGGCTTTTCGGTCAACTGTAATGATATTCCTATAACAACAGTGTCACAAGTTAAATATCTCGGACTAAAACTGGACGCGAGTTTGTCAGGTGAAACAATTTTGGAATCTATCCTGTGTAAGTGTAGAGCACGTATAAAATACCTGTATAGACAGGTGGGATGCTTGCCCGCGGCGACCAAAAAGACCCTCTGCCAAGCGCTAGTTCAATGTCATTTTGACTATTCTGTGTCATCCTGGTACTCTGCATCATCTAAATCAGCACAGCATAAACTTCAGGTCACTCAAAATAAAATGGTTAGGTTCATGCTGAACCTAGGACCCAGATCACATGTTGGCCAGGAACAACTTCAGTCACTAGGTATGCTCAATGTCTCTGACAGGGCCAAACAAATCAGGCTTACTAATGCCTTCAAAATTTTCTATGACAGAGCTCCAGAGGATCTAAAGAATGATTTTGTTAAAGCAAATGAGAGGAGTGGACATAATACAAGAAACACGATGTTTAATTTTAAGGTCCCGAGAATTTTTGTTCTCAAAAACTGTGCTTCCGTGCTGACTCCCTGCCTAGGCAAACTCTTTCGTCTCTGTCTATCCTCTAACGTCTTCCCTTCATGCTGGAAGTTTGCTCACATTCAACCTGTCCCAAAGAAGGGTGACCGCTCTCAACCCTCCAACTATCGTCCAATTGCTCTTATCTCTTGTCTTTCTAAAGTTTTTGAAACTATTCTTGCTTCCAAATTTCTTAAGCATTTCTCTTCTCATAATCTGCTCTCAGATCGCCAGTATGGCTTCCTTAAGGGTCGCTCTACTGGTGATCTTCTTTCATATCTTACTAACTCTTGGTCATCCTCCTTCCGGGACTTCGGTGAGACTTTTCTATTGCACTAGACATATCGAAAGCCTTCGATAGAGTCTGGCATAAATCTTTAATTTCTAAACTACCCTCCTTCGGTTTCTATCCCTCCATCTGTGCCTTTGTCTCTAATTTCCTTTCCGGCCGTTCCATAGCCGCGGTTGTGGACGGCCATTGTTCACTTCCTCACCCTATAAACTCCGGTGTTCCTCAGGGCTCTGTCCTATCTCCTATTCTCTTTCTAATTTTTATAAATGATCTCCTTAACTGTACCTTAATTCCCATCCATTCATACGCAGACGACTCAACCTTACACTACTCCATTAGTTTTTCAGAACGCCCCAGCCAGCAATCCCTCAACGACAAACGTAATGAAGCCATAGAACTCTTAAATTCTGATCTAAATACTATTTCCAATTGGGGCAGAGAAAACCTTGTTAACTTTAATGCTTCCAAAACCCAATTCCTCCATCTATCTACCCGTCAGGATCTCCCAGCGGACTATCCCTTATTCTTCAACAATACAAAAATCAACCCTTCATCTTCTCTCAATATTCTTGGTGTCTCTTTTTCTTCTGCTCTCATTTGGAAGGACCATATTACCAGTCTTGCTAAGGCAGCCTCCCAGAAGCTGGGTGTGCTCAACCGCCTTAGGGGGTTCTTTTCCCCTGCACAGCTTCTTGCTCTGTACAGGGGCATAGTGCGCCCTTGTATTGAGTATTGTTCACATGTGTGGGGAGGTTCCTCTCACACCGCTCTCCTAGACAAAGTTGAAAGGAAGGCCTTTCGTATCATTAACTCCCGTCCACTCACCAACTCTCTGCAATCTCTCTCTCTCCGCCGCAATGTTGCATCTCTCTCGCTATTCTATCGCTACTATAATAATCAGTGTTCCTCAGAGCTATCCCAGTGCATACCACCTCCTTTACGTAGGGCACGTGGTACCCGTCTTGCAACTCAATCCCACCCCTACTCTGTGCAACTCTCCAACCCAAGAGTGAAACGTTACTCTCAAACTTTCTTCTACTCAACAGCTGAGCTCTGGAACTCTCTCCCAGAATCAGTCTTTCCCTCTTCCTATGACTTAAATTGCTTCAAACTCTGTGTGTCCAGGCATTTTGGCTCGAACGTCCCTTGATTTTGGCCCTGTCACTCTTTCAACTATGGGGGAGGCACTCGCTATAGGCAGTTATGCCTTTTGCCTCCCTCAATCACATAGAAAAAAAAAAAAAAAAAAAAAAAAAAATTCTTCACTGCCATCAAAGACTGGAACGACCTACCCCAGTCAGTCCGTGAAAAGAGAACACTGTATTCCTTCAGACGTAGCCTGAAGGAACACCTGAACCGGGCAGCTGCGAGAAGGGAGCACCAAGCTTATGTCTACTACTAAATACGACATAAGAGATAGACAAACCAAACTGAAATTATTACTGATATTTACTATAGGATGTAAGGTATCTTAAAATAACCCTAGAAATACTTTCTCTAAAGTATCTATTTCTTTATCCTCCCCATTTCCCCAGCTAACCTAATCCCACAAGGACCCCAATGGAAATACGCCTAACAGCCTTATTGGGCTATCCTTAGTTGGAATTATGCAAGGCTGGTACATGTCATATTTGTAACATACTATGTGGTACCAACTCTGTAAATTGCTAACTGAATAAATATTATTATTATTATTATTATTATTATTATTATTATTATTATTATTATCACTATCATCAATCCCACTATTACTACCATCACTTCTAATGCCAACTAAACTAACTTAACCTAGCAAATGCGTAGCGAGATGTTTTCGCCCCCAGAACGCCATCATTGCTGGGTGGGGTATGGGGGAGGGGGGGGGGGGGAAACCATATTTTGTACCTAAAATCATAACTATTGCATAAATTCAAAAACAAATTTTGGACTGACGTTCGCATTCACGCAACAAAGGTTCGTGTGAAATTTGGTGAAAATCCGTCCAACGGTCTAGGAGGAATTTCGGGACAGACGGACAACAACAACGACGACAGATTTTTTTTCCGGTGGTACCCACCATACAGGGGGGCGATACCAAACTCTGCTTACGCAGAGTTGATTAGTGCAATTTTGGGCAGCAAAGGGCAATGTTCTAGACCTATTATCAATTGTATCTACGGTATCCATTTATCTACTGTGGAGTTCTCCACTTTTAAGTGGTAATTATTGAGCCACGGATAGGTTGCCGGTCAAGGTTGACGAGTCCCATCCACCCTGATCAATTCATAGTTTTGGACGTTCATCAAAATAGACATCTAACATGTGGTTTAGATTATGTTTTTTATGTGATTCATTTGATTTTGACATTAATTTTACTCGTAAATTACGTGTTTTGGAATAGGATCCACAACCCACCAACCATAGAAACTAATGATATTTCCGTTTAACACTTATCCCAGCTTAATTAAACCAATGTAACTTAATCTAACCTAATTTTACCATAAATGGACAAAAATCGTTGTCCAAGATGGTGCCCAACTCTCGCCATGGTCCTTATTTTTACCTATTAAGTTGCATCAAAAATAATTTCCGTTGTGAGCAATTTCACATGTTGTTGTTGTTGTTGTTGTTGTTGTTCCCCAAGCTGCCTGGCCGAACAGCCCCAACGCCCCGAGCAGGCCAAGGCCATAACCGTGCGCCCCCACAGAACCCTCACTGCCGACCACAATAAAGCCTGGGTGACGGAAGCCACTCCATGGCGGGGAGCTGAGGAGGGTGCGGAAACGCCCAGGAAACCAAAGCCCCACCCAGGGTCCTGTGCCCCTCAGCAATTATGAAGAGAAAGTTGAGGGGCAAAGGAAAAAATGTGATGCTTTGGCTTCCAATCTAGGTAGACTGGGAGGTCAATCCACGGAAGAGACGCAGTCACTTGAGATCTAGAAAATATAAAAGTAAAAGGAACAGTCAGAGTAAGCTATGGGTATGGCAGAGATCGCTCAGTTCTCAGTCTGATAGACCAGCCCATCACCAGTTCACATGGTGTTATGAGTAGGCCTAGATGCATAACACAAAATAATGGCAATAAAAGTATAAAGTTCCATGGGGGCCCCAAACTATAAATTGCCCAAAATAGCAATAATAATCTAAAGAAAATCACATTAGTCCAGGATTCTAAGCCTAGACATAAGGTACGAATAATGTCCAAAATTTGTGCTGGCCACGCAGCTGTTGGCCTACTCCCAGGGATGAAAAATTGACAATGTGAGCCTGAAAAGTTTAATAGCTACTATAGGACTATGTGATTACAAAAGAAAATATGTCTTGATTCTGCAGAAATTCTACAAAATAGCCTTAACCCTTCAACCCCGGGTGGTACACGTGTGTACCATTATGTTTTGACCCGAGGAACCCGGGTGGTACAACATTGTACCATTGCTTGCGTATGTGCTTTCGAATGGCGCGCGTAAACATTTCGTTCCGTGGTCGCTAGGTGACGCCACCAGACACCATGTACGCCACCAAAACAGTCTCTACCCTGCCGCCAACATGGATACTAGCCCAAAAAGTGATTCCCCTGTGTCCGATTCCATGCTCCCTTCGACGCCTGCCCAGGTTCGTCGCGCCCTAACGCAAAGGCACGTACAAGATGCGTTGACTCCCGGAGGTATTGAAATAGCTTTGAGGAGTTATGAACGTGGTGAAGGACAAAATAGTGTTGATGACTTGGGCAGTGATAGCTCCGAGTCTTATCAGTCTCACTATAGTGAAGATTTAGACGATCTAGACGAAATTCATCAAAGAGACGCGCAATTTGTTGGATTTGAGCATGACGATGAAAGTGATGATAGTACTGAACGTGATATAGTTGTGCAAGGTGATGAGAGTGTAGTGAGAGTGAGCGAATGGGACAGCACTAGGTCGACTGCCAAGTTTAGGTTGAGTGACAAGACACCTAGCCCTTCGCCAGCTAAATCCCCATTCAAGATACGTTTTTATAAGAAGCAAGTTCTTGAAAAGGCGGCCGCGGCAGCCAGGAAAGAGGCCTTAAAACTTGGTGAGGGAGCAGTGCGTGAGGGTGCCAGTGAGGCTGAGCGTGAGGGTGAGGTTGACCCGCCATTGTCTTCCTTATCTACCCACGCCACCCAAGTTGCCCCAGGCGCCCGCCATTCTTCCCCACCACCACCAGCACTGCCTAGGGTTGAGGACCCCCCACTTTCGGCCTATTTACCCCGAGAGGAGACATACTACTACAGAAAAGGGAAAAGGGAGAAAATATGTGAAAAAAGGAGCTACAAGTAGGCGCTCTTTGTTCGAGGCTCCCGCGGCTTCCACCCCTGCCGGTCCCAGCCATACGCCCCCGCAACTTTCCCCAGGGTCCACCCCACCTCTCCAGCCTACAACAGAGGTTCCTGACGATGTATTTGACCTCGCATCCATACCTGCACCTACAGACACTGAACCAGTGCTGTCTACGACTCGTCGTAGGCCAAGGAGCCCCGAACCTCTGCATGAAGATGACAGAGCCTCATCTGCCACTCCTTCCCCACCTCGCCGACCTACACGCCGCCCACGCATCATTCGTTCCCCGCGAGATTATGAGGGGGGGTCTGAAGATGAAGGGCACCTCACAGATGACTCTGGCCATGATTACCTGGGTCCACCGTCAGGGCAAGATGACGGCTCTGACGACAACGACGATGACTTTATGGACATCGACGACCCTCAACCCAGACGCTTGGCCCAGGGCCGTCGTGCTCCTGGCCGCCCTGGCCGCCGGGCTGGGCCTGGGCGCCGTCGCGCTCCTGGCCGCCCTAGGGTGCGCGCCGCCAAAGTTCGTGGGCGTGCTGCCCCAGCTGCAGCTCCTCGTCAGCGTCGCCAGCAGGACCCATTTTATATTTTCAACTGGCAGGATGTGGCTGCTGATGAAGTGAATGACCCTGATGTAACCGCTTTTGATGAATTACAGGAGGGTTCAGGAGTTACCCCAAGTTTTCCCGCAGGCCCCAATGCTCCACCACATGAGCTTTTTGAGGCATTTTTTGATAAGGAGGTTACTGAGTTTGTCATAGAGGAGACAAACAAGCACCACCAAATCCAGGTGAACTTTTTTGGCAAGGTGACCAAGGGCCACATGAAGCGGTGGACCCCAGTGACTCATCCCGAGTTCATGGTGTTCCTGGCAATCACCATGCTAATGCCTCATGTAAAGAAGCACAGGTTGGCTGAATATTGGATCACCAAAGATCTGATATCCACCCCTGCCTTCGGGAAATACATCTCTCGGGACCGGTACCTCGACATCCTCGGAGCGCTCCATCTTGTCACCAACACCGACATGCATCTCTCTGACAAGCTGTGGAAGATTAGGACGTTGTACGAGATGATGCGAGAACGTTTCACGTCATACTTCACGCCCTTCTGCAACGTCTGTATTGACGAGTCTCTTGTGCTGTTCCGGGGAAAGCTGAGCTTCAGGCAGTACATCCCCTCAAAGAGACATCGCTTTGGTATAAAGTTCTTTGTGCTGTGCGATTGCCAAACTGGCTATGTCCTGGACTTCCTGGTCTACAGCGGGAAGGAAGGGGACGTGGAAATAGACCCCCTCATTGGCTTTGGCGGAGCAGTGGTTCAAGCCATGATGAACCGGTACTTCGAGAAGAATCACGTCCTCTACACGGACAACTACTACACGTCCCCCACTCTCTCAAAGTACCTCCATCAGCGCAAGACAGGGACTGTAGGCACAGTTAGAGCGAAAAGGAAGGGCATGCCAACTTTCCCTCCTAAAACCAAGAAAGGCGATGTCTTCAAGAAGAAGTCGGGACCCATTCTGGCTATCCACTGGCACGACCAGCGGAAGGTCAACCTCCTGAGCACCGTCCACAAGGGGGAAATGGTTGAGACTGGCAAGGTGGATCGCCGCACCCAAGTCAGGGTGACCAAGCCCGATGCTGTAATGGACTACAACATAAATATGAGGCTGGTGGACAAGTCCAACATGCAGATAGGCTTCATCGACTGTCTGCGTACCTCGTGCAGATGGTACAAAAAGTTCTTTCTGCACATGGTGGACATGTCAATGCTGAATGCCTACAATATCTACAGGTTTCGGAATCCGCGCACACCCAGGAAGTTCAGTAGCCTGCGGAGGTTCCAAAAACAGGTGTTGGTGGAGCTCCTGGACAGGTATGCTACGCCACAGAGGGCAGTGGCACAACCTGGGCGCCCCGTTCAGGACCGCATGCAGTGTGCACAAGCTCCGTTACCTGCCTCTGGAACGAGATGGAGTCACCATTAGCAGAAGGCGGTGCCATGTCTGCTGGAACAGCCAGGTGAGGCCGAGGAAGCAGAAAAAGAACACCATGCAGTGTGTGGAGTGCCAGGTGTCACTATGTGCTATACCGTGCTTTGCTGAGTACCACACCAAGCAGGAGTACTAACTAATAATCATAGTGAAAGTACCAAAGACTGACAATATGTATGTATATAGGCAACAAGTGGAAATAAAACAATGTATTGTGATAAAAAAGTCATGTACTGTATTATGAAAACATATATAAATAAGTGAAAAAAGACACAATAAATTGTATATAAAACGTTTACAAAGCATATAACTAAGTGAAAGTGACACATGACATAATATTAGATGGCCAAAGTATAATAAACACCTGTGATAACGAATAATCAGTGCCTAATATAACAATAACCTACCTCAATTACTAATAAAATGTACCGTATCAAGTGAAAATGAGCATTATCAGTGACAGTGACACTCTCTCAAGCATATTTACCAAAGTGAAAGTGACACACGAAGTAATATTAGATGGCCAAAGTATAATAAACACCTGTGATAACGAATAATCACTGCCTAATATAACAATAACCTACCTCAATTACTAATAAAATGTACCGTATCAAGTGAAAATGAGCATTATCAGTGATAGTGACACTCTCTCAAGCATATTTACCAGTGAAAGTGACACACGAAGTAATATTAGATGGCCAAAGTATAATAAACACCTGTGATAACGAATAATCACTGCCTAATATAACAATAACCTACCTACCTCAATTACTAATAAAATGTACTGTATCAAGTGAAAATGAGCATTATCAGTGACAGTGACACTCTCTCAAGCATATTTACCAAAGTGAAAGTGACACACGAACTAATATTAGATGGCCAAAGTATAATAAACACCTGTGATAACGAATAATCAGTGCGTAATATAACAATAACCAGCCTCAATTACTCATAAAAACTACAGTATCGAGTGACAATGATAGCCTAATACACATATTTTATATAATTGGACTCCAAATAACTATAATAACATCACTATCAATAAATAAAATCGCCTCCGGGAGGTAAAAACTCTGGCGCGATGAGTGGCTAAGTGCGCAGTAGGTTAGCCAAGCCGGGGCCTGGGCCAAGGCGACGCATCCGAACGCGGGAAGATTTTCCCGCATAAAAATCACTCCACTTCCCGCACTCGCCATTATGCAATCACTTGGGCTAGAGACCTCTACTCAACGGCATTCTACACATGAAGGTTTGTGCAACATTTTTTTTTTTTTTTTATAACTTTGTGTCATGTATTTCAGGAGTAACAGGTGAATCAACATGGACCAAAATTCCTCAAAACCCCCGGTCACAGAGTACAGTCACGATCTACCCTAGCCGGGGTTGGAGGGTTAATAAAAAAATAAAATAAAATATAACATCATCATGGCATACCTTTTCATGATAAAGAGCAGTTGTGGTGGCCCTCAGTGAAGTAGAGGACAGCAGTGGCAGGGACTTTGACACAGACCTTAACAGTGCCATCACGGTTTATCTTACAGGTACAGGTTACTTCACACACTGGTTCACACTTTATGTCTTGAAGGTCCTCGTCTCCTAGAACTGGAAAAAAACAAAACAAAACTTTAAATTTGATACCAGACAAGTTTTAGAAGCAAGAAATCACAGCACCAAGGTAATACAGGTAAAACAGGAAAGTAAGGGCCCAGAGCCTTAAATTCGGTTATGGGAAACCCTCTAATATTATAAAGATCTCATATGTTGGGGATTCTCTCGGTACACAACCATGTTGTCAACTTTAGGGAAGAGAGACTATGTAGGAGAATGTCTTTGGGTGGCTGGGTAATTGACAGCATTCGACAGAGGCCTTCAGTGATTTGCAACGCTTGTTTACATAGCTTCACAAAATGTTTTGCACTGATGCATTATTCAAAACAGAATTCAAACAGTCATTCATGTTTTAAGTGCTACATTTTCATAGGAATCTGATGCTTTTATGAAGTATGATCCTCCTGCCAGTACAAAAATACCAATGATGAGTGAGTGTGGGAATCCTCTACAGGGGGTGAAAGGAGACTTTTCACACCCAGACCAAATATAGAGTCCCTTCATTTTAGTTTTTATTAGGCTTGTAGTTCAAAGTTAAAGATATGCTCTATAGTCTAGGACCTGGCTTAGATATGTATGCACATAATTTAGGAGGATATCTCAACTGTTATAGACTAATAAGACCCCAATGAACAACTTGGGATGTGTGCCAAAATCTCTATCCGGGACGAACAACCCGAAAATTAACACGCCATTTTGAAATTGACCGCACAATTTTTTCATCGGAAGTGCTACTTCCGACATAGCTGTATTTTTTAAACCATTGGAGCTACAGATTTCCTGAGGTGCTCAAAATGTTCAGAATGGCCATGTTTAAGGGGGTCATAGAAGAGTGGAAATGTTCTAAATTTGATAGTTTACGAGAAAATGACTTAAAACTGTTACATCAAATTATTACAACTACCGGTACTGTACCTTCATACAGGAATGATCATACTGTATATTTATAAATTTAAACTTTTCGGGCTTAGCAAAGTTAGAAAATTTGTGTCATCTACTTGAGTTGTACTGACAATTTGGACTTTGAACAATACAAGGGATTTCTTTAAAAGAAAGAAAATGAGCATTTGATTAATATAAAGACATTGTATTTTCAATCATACTACTATCATTGAAATGTTGACATCGGCAGCAACACAGCCAACAATACAATTTTGAACACCACATTAGTACTGTTTATGTGTCACGTTAACCAGGGTCAGGAACATGAAGAGTAACACAGAGTCCACAGTATGTGGATAATGAGCAGTATTCATTCGTTGATGGGGTTTTTACAACAATCACCTCCCTTGCATTTGCAGTACTTGCAACAAGGGATCCCAGCTACCCGGCAGGGACACCCATTCTTGCGTGCATACTTTCCACACATGCAGGGCCTTCGGGTTTTGAGATCACAATCTCAGGGACTAATATACTGCCCTTTCTTACAAAACCATAAGACTCGGCATTCATAATCAAGCTAGCGTCTCTAAATGGGGCTTGCACCCACAGCTGCAGTTGGTAATAGCCTCTATGGATATGTTTCCTTGCATTAGTTGAGGTGCAAGGGGTTCTCTCAAAGTCCATCTTGAGGGCATTGCTATTAAATGCAGCAAGACGCAGGTCGTCAAATGTCTGCAGGTCTGTTGATGGTTTCAAACACTTGACCAAGAATGTTTCTGCCATCTGTGATGCACTTTCTGGTAGCTGTGGACAGTCAAAATTCTTGACCAGAGAGGAATTTTTTGGTTTGCGGACAACGTTCATGGTTGCAAGTTTAGTAGATATCTTGTTGGTTGTGTCGCACCCTGTCAGCGCATGGAGTGCTGGGAGACACCTTGTGAGCTCGTCTCCCAGCGCTATGCAGATCTTGTGGTGTGGTAGTATTAATCTTTTCACTCCTGAGTTACGGACAAGCCAGATCTCTTTGAGGCCAAGATCTCTCCAATTGACTGTGATGTGGTATAACAGGCAAACAAAGACATCTGTGTCATCTGATAGCAGCATCAGGGATGTTGGTCCTGGCCGGTGACTTACAATGTCCTGCACATGGAACATCAACCTGTCATCAGCTTCCTCATGTGTGCAGTTGAGCCGAGGGAATAGAGAAGCACACCCAGCTGACACAATCCATGCCTGTGGTGATATACCAAGGTGTAGAAGTTTGATTCCTTGGTAATTGGTGGTGAGCCACTCCACATAGAATGCCTGGAAAGCAGTTTTGCTGATGGAAGACGACCAAAAGTTATCTAATACCACTGGAACATTTTGATTTGGTGATATCACATCAAGGACAACCATGTCTTTTGACTTTCCTCTTCTCCCCCTCTCTCCATTCTTGATGCTGTCATCTCTGTAAGTGTCGAAAATGATGTGGATCTCATCACAGTTGTCCCCAACTTTGGTGACCATATATGTCAAGGCAATAGCAAAGTCATGGAAAGTCTTGACGGGCGGATAAAGCTTCTTTAAAGGGATCTTTCTCACAAAGGCCATGAAGTCGATAACGAAGGCGTGAGTTCGTGGGGAGGTTTCTGGCCCTTTTTTATCTATTAGTGAGCACAACTTCAGCAGCTCAGTTCCAAGTTGTGATTTGACACTCTTTCTCAAATAACCATCTTTGTCAACCAAGAAGAATGCAGAGTTCGTGATCTCATGCTGGAGTAACTCCTGAACAGTGAACCCCCGGTGACAACCATACTCCAAAAACATAAGAGCTTTGAAGAAAGAAAACGAGCATTTGATTAATATAAAGACATTGTATTTTCAATCATACTACTATCATTGAAATGTTGACATCGGCAGCAACACAGCCAACAATACAATTTTGAACACCACATTAGTACTGTTTATGTGTCACGTTAACCAGGGTCAGGAACATGAAGAGTAACACAGAGTCCACAGTATGTGGATAATGAGCAGTATTCATTCGTTGATGGGGTTTTTACAACAATCACCTCCCTTGCATTTGCAGTACTTGCAACAAGGGATCCCAGCTACCCGGCAGGGACACCCATTCTTGCGTGCATACTTTCCACACATGCAGGGCCTTCGGGTTTTGAGATCACAATCTCAGGGACTAATATACTGCCCTTTCTTACAAAACCATAAGACTCGGCATTCATAATCAAGCTAGCGTCTCTAAATGGGGCTTGCACCCACAGCTGCAGTTGGTAATAGCCTCTATGGATATGTTTCCTTGCATTAGTTGAGGTGCAAGGGGTTCTCTCAAAGTCCATCTTGAGGGCATTGCTATTAAATGCAGCAAGACGCAGGTCGTCAAATGTCTGCAGGTCTGTTGATGGTTTCAAACACTTGACCAAGAATGTTTCTGCCATCTGTGATGCACTTTCTGGTAGCTGTGGACAGTCAAAATTCTTGACCAGAGAGGAATTTTTTGGTTTGCGGACAACGTTCATGGTTGCAAGTTTAGTAGATATCTTGTTGGTTGTGTCGCACCCTGTCAGCGCATGGAGTGCTGGGAGACACCTTGTGAGCTCGTCTCCCAGCGCTATGCAGATCTTGTGGTGTGGTAGTATTAATCTTTTCACTCCTGAGTTACGGACAAGCCAGATCTCTTTGAGGCCAAGATCTCTCCAATTGACTGTGATGTGGTATAACAGGCAAACAAAGACATCTGTGTCATCTGATAGCAGCATCAGGGATGTTGGTCCTGGCCGGTGACTTACAATGTCCTGCACATGGAACATCAACCTGTCATCAGCTTCCTCATGTGTGCAGTTGAGCCGAGGGAATAGAGAAGCACACCCAGCTGACACAATCCATGCCTGTGGTGATATACCAAGGTGTAGAAGTTTGATTCCTTGGTAATTGGTGGTGAGCCACTCCACATAGAATGCCTGGAAAGCAGTTTTGCTGATGGAAGACGACCAAAAGTTATCTAATACCACTGGAACATTTTGATTTGGTGATATCACATCAAGGACAACCATGTCTTTTGACTTTCCTCTTCTCCCCCTCTCTCCATTCTTGATGCTGTCATCTCTGTAAGTGTCGAAAATGATGTGGATCTCATCACAGTTGTCCCCAACTTTGGTGACCATATATGTCAAGGCAATAGCAAAGTCATGGAAAGTCTTGACGGGCGGATAAAGCTTCTTTAAAGGGATCTTTCTCACAAAGGCCATGAAGTCGATAACGAAGGCGTGAGTTCGTGGGGAGGTTTCTGGCCCTTTTTTATCTATTAGTGAGCACAACTTCAGCAGCTCAGTTCCAAGTTGTGATTTGACACTCTTTCTCAAATAACCATCTTTGTCAACCAAGAAGAATGCAGAGTTCGTGATCTCATGCTGGAGTAACTCCTGAACAGTGAACCCCCGGTGACAACCATACTCCAAAAACATAAGAGCTTTGAAGAAAGAAAACGAGCATTTGATTAATATAAAGACATTGTATTTTCAATCATACTACTATCATTGAAATGTTGACATCGGCAGCAACACAGCCAACAATACAATTTTGAACACCACATTAGTACTGTTTATGTGTCACGTTAACCAGGGTCAGGAACATGAAGAGTAACACAGAGTCCACAGTATGTGGATAATGAGCAGTATTCATTCGTTGATGGGGTTTTTACAACAATCACCTCCCTTGCATTTGCAGTACTTGCAACAAGGGATCCCAGCTACCCGGCAGGGACACCCATTCTTGCGTGCATACTTTCCACACATGCAGGGCCTTCGGGTTTTGAGATCACAATCTCAGGGACTAATATACTGCCCTTTCTTACAAAACCATAAGACTCGGCATTCATAATCAAGCTAGCGTCTCTAAATGGGGCTTGCACCCACAGCTGCAGTTGGTAATAGCCTCTATGGATATGTTTCCTTGCATTAGTTGAGGTGCAAGGGGTTCTCTCAAAGTCCATCTTGAGGGCATTGCTATTAAATGCAGCAAGACGCAGGTCGTCAAATGTCTGCAGGTCTGTTGATGGTTTCAAACACTTGACCAAGAATGTTTCTGCCATCTGTGATGCACTTTCTGTTAGCTGTGGACAGTCAAAATTCTTGACCAGAGAGGAATTTTTTGGTTTGCGGACAACGTTCATGGTTGCAAGTTTAGTAGATATCTTGTTGGTTGTGTCGCACCCTGTCAGCGCATGGAGTGCTGGGAGACACCTTGTGAGCTCGTCTCCCAGCGCTATGCAGATCTTGTGGTGTAGTAGTATTAATCTTTTCACTCCTGAGTTACGGACAAGCCAGATCTCTTTGAGGCCAAGATCTCTCCAATTGACTGTGATGTGGTATAACAGGCAAACAAAGACATCTGTGTCATCTGATAGCAGCATCAGGGATGTTGGTCCTGGCCGGTGACTTACAATGTCCTGCACATGGAACATCAACCTGTCATCAGCTTCCTCATGTGTGCAGTTGAGCCGAGGGAATAGAGAAGCACACCCAGCTGACACAATCCATGCCTATGGTGATATACCAAGGTGTAGAAGTTTGATTCCTTGGTAATTGGTGGTGAGCCACTCCACATAGAATGCCTGGAAAGCAGTTTTGCTGATGGAAGACGACCAAAAGTTATCTAATACCACTGGAACATTTTGATTTGGTGATATCACATCAAGGACAACCATGTCTTTTGACTTTCCTCTTCTCCCCCTCTCTCCATTCTTGATGCTGTCATCTCTGTAAGTGTCGAAAATGATGTGGATCTCATCACAGTTGTCCCCAACTTTGGTGACCATATATGTCAAGGCAATAGCAAAGTCATGGAAAGTCTTGACGGGCGGATAAAGCTTCTTTAAAGGGATCTTTCTCACAAAGGCCATGAAGTCGATAACGAAGGCGTGAGTTCGTGGGGAGGTTTCTGGCCCTTTTTTATCTATTAGTGAGCACAACTTCAGCAGCTCAGTTCCAAGTTGTGATTTGACACTCTTTCTCAAATAACCATCTTTGTCAACCAAGAAGAATGCAGAGTTCGTGATCTCATGCTGGAGTAACTCCTGAACAGTGAACCCCCGGTGACAACCATACTCCAAAAACATAAGAGCTTTGATTGTCTCATCTTTGAGGTCTGATTTGGAAGCCAAAGTCAAGGTAGTCTTAGGAGATGTAAACTTGATCTTGCTAATAGTTGAATGTATCGATATTGACCTATTTCTGAGTCGATCATCGATAAACTTAGCACAAGCAACGCTGCCCTCCTTGATACAGCACAACAACTTGTCTATGTTTACGTTGGTCACAATTTCTCCAGTGAGAACATTCTTTAGTGCTACCTGGTCTTGTAGAGGACTGCATGCCTTCTGAAGATACTCCTCTATGTCTGGCACCATGCTAACTATCTTCATTGCAGTTCTCGGGTTGAAGTCGTGGTGAAGTGACAGTTCTCCTTCGACATCTTTCATCTCAAGGAGGTCAACGTACTGGTCTTTTTTATGCTTGATGATATTCCACAGAGCTACTTCTTCCTGATGACCCCAATTATACCCCCACTCACTTTGGCAGGCCGGTTGTAGCACTGCTCTAGCGCCTGGTCAAAAAGGGCACTCCACTACCTTTCTTGGTGGTGTTCATGACAAATCCACCATTCATGTAGGAGTCGTAGAGGAGTGGGTACTTTTCCTTCAGTTGATAACAATCCTGCAGAAACACTGGTGTCCATCGACAGTAGTTTGTTCTCCCCCCCAAAAAAAACAGTGAAGTCGCCCTCTCCATAGCACCGAGGTAGAGAATCCAGTCTCCAGAATGCATAGAATTGGTCAGATCCCTGAGTATTGGGAACAGGTCGGAAACGTATGTGTTCCAGTAATCAAAGGACTGGGACAGCGATTCCCTTTCTTTAAGGTAAACTTGAAAGGCTGCTTGGATACTGTCAGCGCGCTCCTTTGTCGCCTGTTAGCTCTTTGGACTGACACTTGACTTGCAGTGCCGCTAGTTCCGTTCGTCTCTCAGGGTATTTGGAGAGGAATGCTTCCAACATCATAGATGTGAGGACCTCGTGCATCATTGAATGGGCAGTGCGGGCCCGGGAATAATGGGAACCGGAGATCACAGTATTGATGACATCAGTACCATAGCACTCTGTCTCTACTAGAACAGCAAATATTCCAGAGGGTTCCAGGTATGTACCAAGACAGGCCAACACAATCTTCTCCATATGAAACCCACCTAGACCAAGGTATATATTGTTAAACTGGTATGGTTTCATGAACTGGATTTCCTTGGCAATACAGTACACACCTTCGTCGGCCCACAACCCACCATAGGAATCACCCTTCTGTTTCAGCGCATCTTGAAAGTTAATCATTGTGGTGAGGATTGCATCGTATGTTGTAGCTGGATAGGGAAGGATGGGAGTAAGAATTTTGGTGGTAGGATTAAAGTTGCAATTCACAGTTGCACTTCTCACAGCTGTAAATACTGGGACATTGTCACTCTCATGTGTCGCTCTTTTGGAGAAGCGATTGACTATCCACAGAAAATAATCAAAATTTATTAACTTGGTGGACTCAGTGAAGCTTGTTGCTGAGGCGGAGCTGTCAGTTGTTGTGGAAGAGGGGTCTGTTGACATTCCCGAGACATTTTCTGCTGCAGTAGTGGAGCTCGTTGGGTTGGGAGTGAGCTCTGCTGCCATTGTGATGGGTCCTGTTGTCATAGGTGAGGGGTCTGTTGACATATCCGAGACTTTTGCTTCTGCAGTAGTGGAGTTCGTTGGGTTGGGAGTGGGCTCTAAAATATTTGTTATAATAAATCAGGCAATTCATTCGAGGCCACCCCTTCAGGGATCAAGGCATCTGGCAATAGACAGATATAGGGTGCGTTTGGAGTGCGAAGGATCCAGAAAATTTCCCATGTTACGTCATCGGTGTGACGTCATACGTGCACAATATCTCATAGAGGAAAGCATTTGCTGCCTATTTTTTTATAATAATATTAACCGTTGTTAAATCAGCTCCGATCACTGATAATGCGAAATAATCGCAAAATTCATTAGCCTATATTGAAGCCACTATCGAAAAATTATGCGCATAATTATATGACGTCATACTCGTGACGTAACGTATGAAATGTTCCCAATCCGTGGCGTTCCGAATGCACCCATAATTATTAGAAGACCTGGCTTAGACATCTATCTAACTATCTATCTATTGCCTGACGCCGTGATCCCCGAAGGGGTGGCCACGAACGAACCGCCCCCATGCACCTCTGTCCCCAGTCAGTCGACGCCCCTCCCCCCAACCAGCACCGCCTTCGTTCATGTAGTTCCTCACTCCATCCTTCCACCTCATATTCGGTCTACCTCTCCCCCTCTGTCCCTCTGTCTGCTTAGACATATATGCACAAAATTTAAGCCTGGAAAGTTTAAGTTAATTTATACATGACAATTTCAAAACCTCTGTCTATTAAGAGTCTGTATAGTAACCTAGCTCTAGCCCAAAAGTCATCTACTTTAGTGCAGATTTTACAAAATCTTATTAACTGGGAATAAAAACAATTATAAGTTATTTTACTATCGATATTACTACTAGGGAAAGGAAAGTTTGTTACGTTAAAATTAAAATCATCAACTTTGTGATATACAGTACAGTAAAAGTTCTTTAATCCGACGACCGATGATTCGAATCTCCCAATAGTCCGAATTTTTCAATTTGAGGCCAAATCCGAATTCACCCGATGGTCCGAATTTCAAGAAGTCCCAAAGTCCCCTTTTTGAGGCATTAGTCCACTCAAATGACACATAATGGAGCACACACATATCATATGTTCATGAATTCACTTTAAAAGTTTACCATTGTCATTGTAGCCTATTACCTACTTCAAAACATACAGATTAATGGTCAAAGGAAGCTACTGATATAAACGTAAACACCACATCGTCTGCTAGAGAGTTTGTTTTGCTCTTGAACGCATTCTTGGGATGCTCCGATGCGCTACTGGCTTGCACCGCATCGTCTGCAAGCGCAGACGTTCCGATACGCTACTATTTATAGTTAGTGATCGGAGCGTCCCAAGGGTGCTTTCAAGAGCAAGACAAACTCGCTAGTAGACTATGCAGACATGTGACAATAAGAAGAAGAAGAAGGTGTTTACGTTTATATCAGCAGATTCCTTTGACCATTAATCTGAATGTTTTGAAGTAGGTTCAATGACAATGGTAAACTTTTGAAGTGATTTCATGAACATATGAGCCGATATGTGTGCACCATTGTGTCATTTGGGTGGCCTAATGCCTCAATGTTTTCGTCAGGCCATTAACCCTTCAAACTCGGATGGTACACGTGTGTACCATTAAGTTTCCCCCCCCCCCCCCCCCCTGGGTTTTGTTTTGGACTTGTCACTTTTGGAATTAAGGGTGTCCACTCGGACCACTCCACAGTCCACTGTCCAAGACAGTCTGACAGCATTTCCTGCCTTCTAAATTTCTAAAACTCTAAAAGCAATCAAATAGTTAGAAAAATATTATAATAGGCCTAGGCTATAGGAATAATAGGATTAGCCTATAGACTAAATACATATTATACATTCTAGCCTATAGTGTAGCAATGTAGTAACAACTTAACAAGTGGCAAAATATATTACAATATTAGCCCTAAGGCCTATGATAATATATGAATTAGATCTAGCCTATAAATTTACAATTAAAATTAAAAACTTTTTCTAGCCTATGGTGATTGGTGTATGATATCATAGGCCTATATTCATATTATTTCATAGCCTATATGATAGGCTATATATATTATATTATTATATTTATAATAATAATTAGCCTATATAGGCCTAGAAGCAAATAATTAGGCTACCACTGCAGGCGGCAGCTGCTCTTAGTTTTGTATTTGGTTTAATATACACTTCCCAGATCATTTTAACAGTTCTATTGCTTCTATATATTATATAATACACCATAGGCTAGAATAAGTTTTTAATAGGCCTAGGCTAACTAGAAAAAAAAGTCATCTAATAAATAATTACCAAGCGCGATTCACCCAATAAATGGCGCCATTTGACTGAGTAGGCTATCTTCAGATTAATGAATAATGGGTAAGTTAATGCAAATCCTCCACTCAAACCATGATAAACAACAATTAAACACTAGGCTATATTCCTTGGAAAAAATATAAAGAAACTTGGTAAATAAGGCGGCTCTAGCTGTCTTGAATGTTAGCCTAGCCTAGGCAGGGTGCCAAAACAGAAATTATCCAGTGCTGGATCATTTTTCTAAGCTTACAAGGATCAACTTTGCGCGGCGTCTGCGGGGGGTGCAGCCCCCCGGTTCATAACAGGGGGTCCGGGGGGCATAGCCCCCCGGCCGCCGGAGAAATTTTGAGATGTGAAGGTAAATATATGCACAATACATGCTCAAAATTTATTAAAAGGAATGAATAATATTGTAAGTAAAAGGGATGTTATGTATGTTTACTGGTGTTTAATCAGGATACTAGGGGAGCTGGCTGCCTGTACTTCAGTCTCAAAGAGATGCACTTCAGGTCCACTAATATAGGCATTGAAAACAGGTTTTTAAATTATTCTTAGCAGTCCCTGTTTTAGTTTTGTAACTTTTGTCCAATAAAGATTTCATGTATATTTGTTGTTGCATTCCAAGAACTATTATATACTTAATTTATATCCTTTCATATGATACATGAGTTACTATAGAGTACTGGTTAAAATACATACCGGTACAAAGTTTCAAGAATAAACTTTGATTAGAACATTTGTTTGTCTATTATTTTCCCTGGGCCGAGTAAAAAATACCTGGGTAGGCTATTCCCATCTCGGGTTAAGTACAATCAGTAGGAACGTAGAAACTTACTTTAATTTTCACAACTTTAAAAGACTCAAGATTCTGCGAGGCTAATTCCGAAAATATTCAATCAAGTCTCCGTTACCCCCATGAAGTCAGGTTATAGTAATGACAAGACATACCATTAATATATGTTAGTTAGCGGGTGTGTGGACTGTGGGGATAGTGGCAGCCCCCACTTTGGACACTAAGACTAAGTAAAGTTAGGTTAGGGTAAGGTAATGCAAATTATCTACTCATAACATGATAAACAATTGAACAATAAACTACTGTACTATATTCCTTGAAGAAATAAAAACAAACAATTGTACATAAGGCTGCGGAAAGATTCTTTAGTGATACCCAAGTCATGGCCGGGATTCCGGGAAATCTATAAATGCACTGTAGGCGGTAGGCCTAGCTGCTGGCTGTACACTTATTAAATTGTACCGGTAATCTGGCTAAAAAGTTACCGGTATACAAAATGAGAACATAGAGGCAGGGTGCAGATCCCACTTTGGACACTAAGTTTGGACTTTGGTTAGGGAAAGTTATTGCAAATCTTCCACTCATAATATAAACTACAATAAAATAAGATACCAGTAGATAAGATACTACTGTAGCCTATTCTGCCTATAGCCTATACCTTGAAAACAAAAACAAACGGTAAGACTGCGAAAGTATTTTTCAGTGAGAGGTCTACCCCTATAATCCCACGGCATGACGGCAAACTGTTATTGTCATAGGCTATAACCTAGCCAGGGTGTCGAATGACGCTGTTTTTTTTTAGTGATACAACTTTCTGTATAATGATAAAAAAAAATTAATCCTAGCCTAGTCCTAGCCTACGTATTTTTATATTATTATTTTAAAAGTTAGACATCTAAAATAGGCCTAGGCTTAGGCCTACTGTGTTCCAAAACTCAAGAGTATCCTAGGCTAGGTGCCTAGGTTAGCCTAGCCTTACAAAACAAAACAAAAAAAATACAGGAATGTTGGTCTAGGCTAAGTTTAATATACACTTCCCAGGTCATTTTAACAGTTCTATTGCTTCTATATATCATATAATACACCATAGAGTAAGTTTTCAATAACTAGAAAAAAAGGTCATCTTCTAAATAATTACCATAATTGAGGACCTTCGCCATTCCCGGGTTAAGAGTGGGCTCTGAGTCTTAGCCTACCAGAACCAGATTCCCAGCTGCCTAGCTAACCTTATTTTTTACTGTCTTTAACCTCAAATCTTCCTTAGCCTATCAATACATTATACATAGCCCCACTAGTGGGGGCAGTCCTAAGATTGTTGGATAATGGGTTATCCTAAGCCTAATATGCCTAGCCTCAGCCTAGGCTACTCATTTCTGCTTCAAATTATCATTATCATCATAGGCCTAGGCTAATACAAGTAGGCCTAGGCTTATCTGAAAAAAAAAATATGCTTGGCTACTTACAAAATCGCTGTTTGGTGCTTGCTAGAAGTCAGGTTTATCCAAAGTATCACCTTGAACTTATACCTTATATATAATGAGTTCCCCAAGATTAATATGCACAATTTTAGAATGTGTAGGGCACTCGCACTTCACATGAAGTCAATGTTATATTCCAGCCCCTTAATTCACTCTATTTTTCCACAAATA
Source organism: Paralithodes platypus (assembly GCA_032716605.1). Classification (NCBI taxonomy): domain Eukaryota; kingdom Metazoa; phylum Arthropoda; class Malacostraca; order Decapoda; family Lithodidae; genus Paralithodes; species Paralithodes platypus. Next base: position 4,378,231 of record CM064538.1, on the reverse strand, counting down.
TATCGGTAAATAACAGCTAACACATTTCCAAGACCAAGTGTTCCACAGTTGATTGGCGGCAAGCTAATTTGACGTCATCATTGGATTATTCTCGGAAACACCACAATGGAAAACACTGCTGATATTCGTTCGTTGTTTTCCATTAATCCAACCACATATATACCCCTGAAAAACCAATAATTCATCATAAAATCGTACTAATTTATAGCTTACCTTATGCCTCAAGGTCTTGCGCTCTTTGTCAAACACATAACATTTATATTCATTCACTATTTTTAAGAAATTAGAGACCCCATAAAATTAGCACATACTAAAAAATATCGTGTATTTTGTGGGAGTTTAATTAAGATCAGATTAGCCTAGATCAGAAAACTAACATTCAAACTTAAATTAATATTTTACATTATTCATTTCAGTGAAATTTAGTCAATATATTAAACACATGGAGTAGTTTAGTTAATATATACATAGTTTTAGATAAATACCTATTATTATCCTTTAATCTACATATTATTGAGCATTCGAGTGCCAATAAAATTACGGTAGTTGTGTTCGTCTTGACTCAGCCTTCGGCGCAATATAACATCGGAGTGTAGGGGTACATTGGTTGTTTGTTTGTTTTAGCGGACTCTCCCATCCAGGAGTTCGTTCTATGAACGATGGCTGTTTCCTTATTGTAATATATATTTGTTATATTGGTGCTAAAGTCAGTCACCTCATCCGAACCGAACAAGTTGTGTTTTCAGTGTAAACAAATCGCTCTCATGACTCGAGCTCTGGATTTATCCGTCTAGGCCTATATTTACATTAGTAGCTGCATTTGGACTTCAATACAGGTGATATATAATAGTTCTAAGATCATAGCCAATGTAGAGTACAGTGTAGAGCAAAGCAACTATCGTTTGATGAGTGTAATGTAGAAATAGAATGGCAGGTTTAGCGGGGCTCCCGGCCGCCCCGGGACAGTCACAGGCTCTTAGCCTATTTCAGTATCAATATTTTTTCAATGTTAGGTTCGGGATCACGAAGAAAATGGGCGAATTTTGGCACACTGAGCCTAGGCCTACCAATATAATAAATAAAACCTAAAATAGTCCTAACAGTTGTAGGCTAGCCTAGTTAGCATATGCAGAATTACCATGAGATCCCAGCTGTGGTGCGGCTCGTAAATATTGACCAATTTTTACCTCTATTGCTATTTGCTTCTAGGCCTATATATATCATAGGCTATAATACACCATAGAATTATAGAATAGGCTACGATTTTAATAACTAGCCTAGCTTAGCCTAGGCCCTAGGCCTAGAAAAAAAGGTCATCTTATAAATAATTACGCGCCCGATAACACAACTCTTACCAATGCTCCTATATAGTGCTTAGATGTGTATTAGGCTAATACCTTTCTACCTTATTGTCGTCTTTGTAAAGCTGAGAAAGGAAATTACAGAACGTTCTTGCGAGTTGTAACGTAGGGCGATGTGTAGGTAATTCAGCCGCATAAGCCAGATACTACAGACAGTCAGGGTTGCCAGGTTCACTAATAGGCTCTCCCGGCCAAATTTGTAGCATTTTCCGGCCAAATCATTTTGTGAATTCGGCCAAACTCTACTTATATTAAATTTAAGCAAGAAATATACCTATAATGAATATTTACCTGATAATAACTGGATATTGAGCCAATGGTATCCATCATGACAGTAGCAATCACAGGTGGCTTATTTTCTTTCCATTTTATTAACATATGCGCCTTACATTCCAGACTACATAGTTCATAATCATAGTTCCAATACACGATATATATTTGTTTTTAATCTTGTTCCATATCATTATGTTATAAGTTTTTAAAAAATATTTCTGTCCTCTTATATCCTTTCTAAGTTCTTCAACGAGTGCTGGCGAGATAACTTTAGAAATTAACTTACTGCATGTTGTTCTATGTAGCTGTAGATTCTGTAGTTCACTGCCTTTGCCATTCTTTTTCATTAATTCACCAAGATGATCTACACTTGCAATTGAACAGTGGCAAGATATTGCGACAGCAAACTCTAATTCCACACGCTTTTTCTCGTAGTAATTTTTCTTTGGAACGGCTAAAAAAGACACATGGATGAAGCATTAACTCTGCGTGTGTGTCCCTTTGATTTTTCATGGTCCGTCAAACGAGATGCTTTGGGAGGTATCCGAGTTTTACAAAGTTTGCAAAAGGCATATTCACTGCTATCACTGGCTTTTGTAACCCAAAGAAATTTGTCCTCCCATGACTTGTTATATTTCCTCCCACTGTCGTAGCTCCCTTTCCACTTCTTATTTAACATTTTGCCAGCGGTATGATTACTGTAAAAAATTAAGGCAATTATTAATCAATAGGCACTGGCACAACAGTCGATTAAACACGAAAAATTCCAATCAAATTACGCACAACTATCAAAATAAGTGGCTCAGAGAGAACTGTTCTTTACCACCAAGGCATGCTCGTATAATCAGGAACACCATGTTATTAAATTTGAGCTATTTTAAAGGCTTGGTTTGTTATACAGTGTCAGAAAAGCAAATTCGTAGATTTAAGAGGTAGTATACATGTAGCCTACAGGACCGTGTGGGAAGAAAACTCAGAAAACGAACGGGAAGGGATGAATGGGTGATCCTGGAAAACGGGAGAGGGTGTATCAGAGAGATAGAGAAAGGGATAAAAGAGGAGGGAAGGGGTAGAAAACAAAGCCACGCTGTCGTACTACAGAGGGAAAGAAAAAACAGCTAGAGAACTTTTCTATGATGGGGGATGGGGATCTAAATTACTGTTTAAAGCAAGGACAGGATCCTTAGAGACAAATGAAAGAACAAGGAGATGGAACGGGCTAGGACCGCACTGGGTGAGGTGGGGTTGGACCGTACTACTAGAGGAAAAATATTTATCTAAAAACACATGAAGGCTGGAAATGAGAAAAGTTATATGTGGATGAAACTTTCATTACTTGCACATCCTTTGATATGTAGATAATTACGAAATACAGTATGCTTGTAACACTGGAAAATAAATTCAAGGGGGGTACGATTTGTACGGACCATCACTCAGGTGGTGATGGACCATACAGACCACTAAAAACATTCTTACAGATTAAATGGACACTTAGATTATAAGTTAAGATATATATTATTTTAGCCCTTATACTTAAATAGTAATATACCCTACTATAATTGGGCAAAATATTTGGCTGGAGGCCGAGTATTAACCCGGGAACTGCAGGAAGACTTAAGAGTTAGAGAAAAAATAAATAAACTTTAAACATCGATTTTTTTTTTTTTGCCCCTGGACCATGCAAAATATCACTCTTCTACCTCCCCTCCTTCAGTTATCACCTATTTACCCTGTTATTCCCTTATTCTGAGGTATATTTTCGTGCTAACATTAGCGAGTTGCAAGCAGGGCATTGTGATCACTGTTAGCAAGCGAGTGCAAGAGAGAGAGTATCGATCGACTGTGTCTCAGTGGCCTTGGGGGAAATTGGCGGGAAAGCAGGTTGCCTCACCCATACATTATGCAACTCGCGGCCTGTATATCAGATTTTGACCATCCAAACGCTGTTTTCACTAGTTTTATTGTTGTAACAGGTTAATACCTTTATAATCAACCCATAATAGGCGCGTATGGATAAGTATTCATGCTATTTATGGTAAAATGAATATTTTAGTGATGGAAACAGCTCAAATACGTCAGCACAGGCAGAGGTGTCTAATTACCCCCATGCTCACTTCTTAGGTTAAGGAGGGATGGGCTGGTTTTCTGGACCTCCTTCTCCCTCATTAGTTTTCAGATTATAAGGCCCATTAGTTTAGCGATTTTAAAATCTTTCGCCCCATTTCTTTGTCAATTTTAAGACCTTTCGTGCCATTTAGGTGCCTATTATTTCCTGGCAAGCGACAGCGAGCCTGCAATTTTAAGAGGAACCGGCCTTCGACCGGGACATTTTTCTACCGAAAAATGTACAAATTTATCTTTAAGGGGGGTCTAGGGGGTGTTTTTCTAAGCTTGATGGAGGTCTAGGGAGGAAACTAAAAACATATATGAATACATGAATGAATAGACCAAACAAACGGTCAGTCTCCCCTTAATTGAAACAAATCACTATCACTGCTGCTTATTTACACAAGTTAACACATTTAGTTATGGCTCTGTCTCGAGTCTGCCACCCCCAGATAAAACAAATGGGGCCAGAGTAAATATATACAAAATCACAGCTTTAAATAAACAGACTACACATATTGCCATTTTCTAACTGCACACTTTAAAAATATATATATATATATTAAATAGACAACATTATATAAACATAATATATACAAAAAAAATAGGATAATTATAGGGAATAGGCTCGCAGCCTTATTATACATAATTTATTAGGGACAATGTAGGTCTATGTAATCCTTATACTGTACTAATGTATAATCCACTGTGGGAGAATAATTTTGATCACATTTATAAAACCCGATATTAATAGAAAAAAATACCTATTCTAATCAATCTCAAAAGCTCTTTCGGACATCCTCACTGTTTACAAACGCCTTTATGCAGTATAGTCGATATTTACCCCATGCTGGCAACATAGATGACGATGTCAATAATTCATGGGGGGGGGCAAAGTCCCCCTACCATTTGGAAGGAGTGTCGAGGAATAGAAGTGAACATTTACAGCCAATTTGCTCTAGCCCTTATCGAGTTACAGAGGATAGTTAATGATTTATCGCCTACTTACAACGAATAAACTAGTTAATCACCCTGCCTTATCCCAAACCGCCTTGGAGATCGCCCCAATATACTTTAGTTTCTAACAATTCTAACTTCTAAACCAACTTCTAATCTAACAATTTCTAACAATAACAAAAAAAGCAATACTTAACAATACAAGTAGTTGAAGAGCAGGTCAGCAGTTTAGGAGAGAGTTAGTTTCTGCCGATTTTTAAGACCCATCACCCCAAAAGGTGTGTATTTGCCTGGCGAGCGAAAGCGAGCCTGTAATTTGAGAGGAACCGGCCTTTGGACTGGACATATGTCTACCGATTTTTGTTTACAAATGTATCTTTAATGGGGATCCTGGAGAGTTTTTTTTTTTTTTTTTTTTTTTTTTTTTTTTTTCTGTAAAGTTTGGGGGAGGAAACTAGAAAAATGTATAAATTTAAAAATACCAAAAAGTTATTCATCCCCCTTAGGTATGTTGGTAGTAATACACCCATGTAATTATGAGGATAGAGGCAAATCACCATCCAATTATGCACTAGGATTAGGCCTTCGTATATATATATATGATCCACAGGTACACGTGGAAACGGATGTTGACGATGAAGGATAAGACAGTGGTGGAACGAAAGTCATTGATTGATTATGTATGTGTGGATGAACGAATGAAGAAATCTGTGATGGATGCTAGGGTGTATAGGGGTATTGGAGGGGGTCTGTCTGATCATTATGTAGTGGTAGCTAAGGTTAGGATACAAAATAAGTGGGTGAGGAGAGCGGGAGGGAGGCGAGAGGAGGGTGGAATGGTGAGGAGGGTGGAGAGGTTGCAGGAGGAGGAAATCAGGGAGGAGTACAGGAGAGCAGTGGAAAGACGACTAGGTGGGTTCGACCTGGAAGTTATGGAGGAAGTGGAGGAGATGAGCAAGGTGTTTAAGGATGAGATCTGTGCAGCATGTGAGGAGGTGTGTGGAGTGAGGAGAAGAGGGAGGGGAGTGAAAGGTACAGCATGGTGGACAGAAGAGGTAAAAATAGCTGTGGAAGAAAAGAAGAAAGCATATAGAGAGTGGTTGGGTAGTAGAGGGAATGAAGATTCCGAGAGACAGAAACGAGCGTGGTACGTGGAGAGTAAGAGGGTGGTGAAGAGAGTAGTGAAGGAAAGTAAGAGAAGAGTAGATGAGGAATTTGGAAGGAATCTAAGTGTAAAATGGAGGGAGAGTAAGAAACTGTTCTGGAAAGAAGTCAAGAAAGTTAGGGAAGGTAGCAAGGGAAACAGTAAGGGTGTGAAAGATAAGAATGGGAGAATGCTAGCCGAGAAGCAAGAGAGAGTCGAAAGATGGAGGGAGTACTTCAGTGAGTTGCTAAATGAAAGGAATGAAGAGCCAGCAAACATAGCTGGATATGGTATGGGAGGGAGAAGAAGAGAAGTAGTGGAGGAGGAGGTGGGGATCAGGAGGTCAGAAGTGTGGGAAGCCATGAAAAGAGTGAAGTTGGGGAAAGCACCAGGAACAGATGGAGTGTGTGGGGAAATGTTGAGGTATGGTGGTGAGATAGTGATAGAATGGGTATGGAAAATGTGCAAACTAGCATGGGAGAAGGGGAGTGCACCCGATGACTGGAAGACTGGCATAATAGTCCCCCTATATAAGGGCAAAGGGGAAAGAGGAGTGTGTGGTAACCACCGAGGAATATGTCTTCTAAGCGTAGTAGGGAAGGTATACAGTAGGGTAGTGATTGAGAGAGTGAGAGTGAGAACGGAGAAATGGATAGGCGACGAGCAGGGAGGTTTTAGGAAGGGAAGAGGATGTGTAGATCAGATTTTTACCCTGAATTGTGTTGTGGAGAAGTATCTGGAGAAGAAACAAAAGGTGTATGTTGCCTTTATGGACTTGGAGAAGGCCTATGACAGAGTGGATAGAGAAGGTTTGTGGAGAGTACTTAGAATATACGGAGTAGAGGGCAAGTTGCTGAAAGCAGTGAAGAGCATGTATGAGGGTGCAAAGGCGGCAGTACGTGTGGAGAGTGAGCAGAGCGAGTTCTTTGACCTGAATGTTGGTTTGAAACAGGGGTGTGTGATGTCCCCGTGGTTGTTTACTGTATATATGGATGGAGTTATGAAAGAAATACTATCAAGAGCAGTGGATGTTGGTGTATCGCTGAAAAGGGAGGGAATTGAGTGGAAGCTACCTATACTGCTGTTTGCGGATGATACAGTTCTGATGAGTGATAATGAATGGGAGTTGCAGGGTCTGGTAAATGAGTTTGGAACAGTGTGCGAAAAACGGAATTTGAAGGTAAATACGGGGAAGAGCAAGGTTATGGTCTTCGAAAGGGGTGAAGTCACAGAGTGTGAGGTGAAGCTGAACGGTCAGGCTATGGAGATCGTCAACTCTTTTAAGTATCTGGGCAGTGTGTTGAGTAAAGATGGGACTATGGATGAAGAGGTGCGGGAGAGGGTACAACAGGGGAAGAGGGTTGTAGGAACGCTAAAAGCAGTAACAAGAAATAGGGTGGTCAGTATGGAAGTGAAGAAGTCCTTGCATGACAGTGTGGTAATCCCGACACTGACTTACGGAAGCGAAGCATGGACGTTGGTTGAGAGACTCAGACCAAGAGTGAGAGCAGTGGAAATGAATTACTTAAGGAGTGCGTGCGGAGTTACATGGAGGGATAGACAGACTAATGAGGAAGTAAGAAGGAGGTGTGGTGTGGAGGTAGATGTGCTGGAAAGTGTGAAAAGGAACAACTTAAGATGGTTCGGCCATATTGAACGTATGGAAAGCGAGAGAATGACTAAGAGGGTGTACGAGAGCGAGGTGGAGGGACAGAGGGGGAGAGGTAGACCGAATATGAGGTGGAAGGATGGAGTGAGGAAGTACATGAACGAAGGCGGTGCTGGTTGGGGGGAGGGGCGTCGACTGACTGGGGACAGAGGTGCATGGGGGCGGTTCGTTCGTGGCCACCCCTTCGGGGATCACGGCGTCAGGCAATAGATAGATAGATAGATATATATATATATTTTTTTTTTAAACTTTCAATTCAGTTTATAAGCACGAACTATTTACCTACACTGTACACTATACCCAGTTCCAAATAGGTAGGCCAAAAATCATGACTCCTAACCTGTAACTAAGAAAAGGTTATAGCAAATTGGTTGTACATTTCTACACCTATTCCCTGGTTGACCCTTCCCAAATGGTAGAAATTATTCACTTATTCCAGTCGTTGGTTAGTTAGGTTAGTGGTAAAAGTGTTTTGGCCTAAATATTTGGAACAGGGTAGAGTACTTTACACGAATTACGCATTTATTCTTAAATGTCTCTTCGCATAGCAGTTAATGGTCTAAATAACAAAATCACGAGACCTTTAGTAAAGAGTGCGATAAATGTTCCGCAATGTTCCTGTTATAATATCCTCAAGTAACCTATTAAGAACTGGTCAGGGGACTAGTAATAAATTTTAGGATGTTTAATTGAAGTGCGGAAATCAGTATTTACTGAGAAATAACGGTCTTAAAATGCGCTATGGGTCACCCAGGGTCTCTGCCCTCTCTTTCCCAGGTAAACAATGACTAGTTCAGGCAAAAATCCACCAGGGGGCAGCAGGTATGCTGAAATCCGTCCACAAAACACAGATATATTATTTAGTTATTTAAGTTAGGTTAAGTTAAGTTAAGTTAAGTTAAGTTAAGTTAGGTTAGGTTATTTATTATTTATCTATCCATAGAATACGAGTCTGGTAAAACAGCGCATTTTAAGACCGTTATTTCTCAGTAAATACCGATTCCCGACTTTCAATTAAACATCCTACAAGTTATAACCAGTCCCCTCACCAGTTCTTAATAGGTTACTTGAGGATATTATAACGGGAACATTGCGAAACATTTACCAAGAGTGTTAATCTGTAGTTTGCAATAAACTCTTACAGTATTTGTTCTGCAGTTACAGTATTCTGTCACTACACCAAGCGGCTTGCTTGGTGTAGTGACTAGCGTCTCTGACTTCCACCCAGAAGGCCCGGGTTCGCGCCCACGCTCGGCGCATTAAAGATTTTTCACAAGCACTGAGTCGTTACCATCCCTCATGAGCAAAGGGATGGGATAGTAGTACAGGACCCCAATGGAAATACGCCTAATCGGCCTTATTGAGCTATCCTTAGCTAGCTTAGCATGCACTAGCTTTAAGAACTATTATTATTATTATTATTATCATCAGGTCTTGGAAAGGGAATGCAGAGTTTACAAGCTTAAGAACTTCACTACAGAAGAGACTTCAGATTTGCTATAGGTTTCTCAAATTGGCACTTCAAATTTCACAAGACACCATGTTTACTTTGGCAATTATAAGGAATAGGCTCGCACCCTTATTTTTCATGTTTTTTCCTCCAGATTGAGAAATGAGTGTTTTCATGGTCTTGGTTATAATTCCAAAGTGGGATACACGATGGGTTGAGGGGGGCTTTGCCCCTTTCGCCCCCCTATGAATGATTGAAATAGTTTTCTATGTTGACAGCAGGGGGTATATATCTATTATATTGCATAAAGAAGGCGTTTGTAAACTGTGAGGATGTCCAAAAGAGCTCCGAGATTGATTAGAATGGGCGTTTTTTCAATTAATATTGGGTTTTATAAATGTGATAAAAATTATTCGGTAAGATCCTGTGTAGCGGGAACTGTTTTTCAGATGCCTATTTACTAAGAAACATTGAACAATATTTTCAACTTAACCTAACCAAAGCCTAACCTAACCTAGTATATTAGTAGACTATTTATTAATGTAAAATGTAAACAAAATATTGTAACGTTACCAAATGATTGATATATGTACAGGTCCACCCGCTACACAGGATTATACCAAAATGGTTAAGCGAGATAGAAACCAGTTATTTTGCGGAAGACTTAAACCGAATAACATTGGCTCATAGTAGCCAAAATAAAGTAAAAACAAAAAAGTGCCAGTACAGAAAGAGTTAAGGAGTCCGAGGCACTTTCAGTGGGTACTGCAGTAACTGTTGGTCGATTAATCTAAGAATAAAAGATTGGGTAGAGAGTTAGGTGTGGGGTTCTTTGATCACTAGGCCTCGATCAATGGGGCCTTAGGGGAATTTTACAAGCTTAGTGTAGGGAGCAAAATTAAAAATTATAATTCCTCCAAACTCCTTCCAATGCCGGATAGATTATATACCAATCTAAAGAATCAAAGAACAAAATACTACTTTAATAATCAACCCTCTGACTTGATCCATATAGGCTACCCTTCCTAATCTGAATGAATTGCTATTTAACCCCTTGACGTATTATCATCATATTCTAGTTACCATTAGGCGTTTTCTTTAGCTTATAATATAACTCTAGGACTCAAAGGGGTAAATATGATCTGAATAATCCCTCTGAATAGCATAGGTATTTCTTAAACTGCATGCTATCGTCTCATTATAGCCAGAACCAAAGGTAAAAAAGGTGTCATGATGCTGAAGGGGTTAAGGAGGATCTGTGGGAATGATATGGGTAAAGAATATATCAATTAACCCTCTGACTTCCATATACCTTTCTTGATATGAATAAAATCGTCTAATAATAGCCAGAAACCAGAACATATATGCGTCATAGCATCTTCTAAGGATTCATAGTTTACTTAGAAGATACGATGACGCATTTCTTTTCTGATTTTTGGCTATTATTAAACGAGTTTATTCAGATTAGCAAGGGCGTATGGAAGTCAGAGGGTTAATTGAGATAGCATTTACCCTTTTCATTCCCAAATACCACAGATCCTTCCTAAGCTATATAAAATCGTCTAATGATAGCCAGAAACCAGAAAAGAAATATGCGTTTAATTTAGTCAATCTGTATCGAATCCAAAATTAATCTGGGTAATGAATCGCTGTCGAACTATAGACGATTTTATGAAGCTTAGGAAGGATATATGGTAACTAAAAGGATTAATTGAGATAGTCTGTAGCCTTATAATGAGTAGACGTGCTTCCTAAGCTGTACGAGATCGTCTAATAGTTGCCAGAATATAATGAAAAGTACATCACCGGTACAGAAGGGGTTAAAATGAATCGACTAGCAAACGACTATCATGATTCGACCAAGTGAGTTCGAAGCCCTATAAAAAGAACCGAACTCAATCTGTATCGAATCTGAAATTAATCACTGTCGAGCCAGAAAACGAGTACAGTATTATGATTCGACCAAGCATGTTCGAGCCCTATTAAAAGAACCCAAGTTAATCTGTATCGAATACAAACCGAGCCAATGACGAATCTCCTGTTTTTTGGGTAAGTCAGTCTTCGTGGATATTTTGTGTAGTGAACATCTCTTTAATATCGTCTTTACCCTTATCATTTCCACAGAACCTTCTTAAATTGTATCTTATTCAGATTAGGAAGGGTATATGGAAGTCAAAGGGTTAATTAAGACAGTCTTTACCCTTTAAATTCCCACAGATCCTTCCTAAGCTATATAAAATCGTCTAATGATAGCCAGAATAAACGTTCAAAATGCGTGATAATCTCCAGAAGGTGAAAGAGAAGAAGCTATCAACAGTGAGGTTGTTTTGTTATTATAGGAATAGCTATACCTTGCAGGGCAATGTTTAATGATGACTTGAATGGATATCAGAAGGAATAAGAGAACATTATTATGTTCCTTCCAACAACCAACTATACTCCTAAAATCGATTAATGAAATTTATAAACACATGTGGCAGTCCGTGGATTCGAATCCAGGATGCTCACACCGAAAATCAACACCTTATGCATCGCACCACGAAGACCGTTACATTTACAGGAAATAGCACTGTTTTGGCCATTTATTCACTTCCAAATACATAATTTGAACTGTAAACCATAATTGGTAAGTTCCTATGTACCGGGCTACCATTATTTCAGATGCCTACTTTAACCAAACCTAACTTAACTTAACCTAACCTAGTATATTCGTGTACTATTAATGAATGTAAAATTTAAAAATATATTGTTACATTACCAAATTATTGATATATATATATATATATATATATATATATATATATATATATATATATACACACGGTTGCCCGCTACACAGGAGTATACCCCATAATTTTAGCTTTATATGTGCTATAATACTGACTAAAAATAATGAATTTCGGCTTTCGTTTGACACCCTGATTACCTTGTTCCCAATAAGTAGGTCAAAACGCTTGACCACTAACTTTATAACTCACACACGACTAGAGTAATCGATCTAATATTTCTACCATTTGGGAAGGGTCAGCCAGGGAATAGGTGTGGAAATTTACTGTCATTTGCTCTAGCCCTTTCTGAGTCACAGACAAGGAAATGGGAAAGAGGTCTTAAAAATCGCCGAAATAATGGGGCCAACGTCTTAACAAATCTCATAACTAATGGGGCTAAACATGAGGGAGAAGGGGTCCAGAAAAAAAAATATAACTCCCCTTAACCCCTTCTGTACCGGCGAAGTCTCTTTCATTGTATTCGAGCTATATTTAGAACATTTAGTACAGTTTAAGAAAGGTATGTGGTAGTAAAAAGGAATAAGTGAGATAGTTGGAAGCCTGTTAATTGCTGGAGGCCCTTTATAAACTGAATAATATCGTCTAATAGTTGCCAGAATAAAGGTTAAAAGACGTCGCCGGTACAGACATAAGGGGTTAAATATCGTACATTTAAGAATTTAAGGGGAGGCAGACCATTTTTCTGGACCCCCTTCTCCCTAATGTTTAGCCCCACTAGTGTTGAGATTATAAGACGTTCGGCCCAGTAGTTTGGCGATTTTAACACCTTTCGCTCCCATTTCGTCGTCAATTTTAAGACCTTTCGTGCCATTTAGGTATCTATTTTTTCCTGGCGAGCGATAGCGAGCCTGCAATTTTAAGAGGAACCGGCCGGGACCTTTTTCTACCGAAAAATGTACAAATTTATCTTGAAGGGGGGTCTAGGGGTTGTTTTTCTAAGCTTGATGGAGGTCTAGGCAGGAAACTAAAAAAATATATGAATAAATTAATTAATAGACCAGACAAACAGTCTTCCTCCCCTTAAGTATATCAGTAGGCTATTAAAACACACTTGCGACACGCTATATGTACATTATATTAAACTCACACTTGCGACACACGTTATATGTACATTATATTTAATGACTTGATGCCATGTGTACAAATACTCTCTCTCTCTCTATATATATATATATATATATATATATATATATATATATATATATATATATATATACTGTATATAGTAGGTGTGGTAGGGGAGGTGTGGTGGAGTGGTCTTGCCACTGGCCTGGTAATCCAAAGGTCCCGGGTTCAAATCCCGATGTATCAATGGGAAGATATTATTGGGATGGAATTTGTGCTGTACCTGGTATCAGTGCATTACCACAAGCCCACCGAAACGTCAATAAAATACCCTCATTGTTCCCTGATTAAATAGCACTGTATGAATATTCCCATATTCAAAATATGCTATAGGGGTGCAATGCCTGGTGAGTTATCTGCTCAACAGGTGACGTTGTGTGTGTGTAAGTGTGAGAGTCCGAGTGTAGGGGGTGAGACAGTGAAGCACGGGAACGAGGTGGCTCCAGAGATGGGGTCGTTTCGGGCCATGAGTGAGCACCGTGCCTCATGTGAAGGCAAGATGGCAGGTGCTCTTTGTACTCTACGTGCTTCACATGTCTCACTCCCTAGACTGGAACAAGACCTCACGGGCTTCACTGTTCATTGTAAAGCGGTGAATGTTAAGGCTCTCAGCCTATGCCCGAGAGGAAGTAAGTTGGAATATAGAAAAAAAAAAAAAATATATATATACTGTATATATATATATATATATATATATATATATATATATATATATACTGTTTACGTACGTACAGTACACATATACACACACACACCGCACAGATACACACAACATGCACATGAAGGCTACTACGCACATGAAAATACACACACGCACACACACACACTTGTAGACTATTAATTAACCTATGGCACCCCCCCCCCTCCTCCACCCCCACACACACTCATATCACCATTACTCCTTCAGACTCTCACTAGCCCATATCACCTTTTTAAACCTCTACCAGGTAAGCTGTGTGTAACCCTTCTAGAACCAGTGACGTCTTTTTCTAATGTTTCAGCTACATTTAGACGATTTTATGAAGCTTAGAAAGGATATCTGGTAGCTTAAAGGATATCTGGTAGCTTAAAGGATATCTGGTAGCTTAAAGGATTAATTGAGATAGTCTGTAGCCTTTTAATGGGTAGACGTCCTTTCTGAACTCAAAGTGACGTACTGTACTTAACCCTTTAAATATTATGACGCGCTTTGACAGTTTATTCTGGTTATCATTAGACGACTTTCTACAGCTTAGGAAGGATCTATGGGCATCAAAATGGTCAAGATTATCTCAATTAACCCTCTGACTTATATATACCCTTCCCAATCTGAAGAAAATCTACTAATCGCCATAAAATAATATTATAAGGGTGGTTGAATCTGTTACAACCCGTTTTAGACAATCTCACAGTACAAGAGATACCATAGTTGGTAGCGGAAATCCGGCAGGCTCACTTTGTTCATTTTGGCTCTGCGAACAACTTGGGTCTTAGTGTTCAATGTCGTGGAGGCAGCCGTTAAGGAGGAGTAGTGCGCCAAAGGTTCCTGAGGCTACAAAATGAAGCGAAATGACACTACTTAATGAGCGTAGCGAAAATACTTTGTTCATTTTGGCTCTGCGAACAACTTTTGTCTAATGTTCAATGTCGTGGAGGTAGATGTTTAGGAGGAGTAGTGCGTCAAATGTTCCAGAGATGACTAATCTCAATTCAGCAAAACGCTTCCTAGCAGAATCTGGAATTAATACGTCCTCATATCCTGACAGGCTTAATTACCATATGGTGTATGGAACAATGGTGTCTGTGTTATTATGGCCTTATAATGATATGGGGCCTTAACATTGTTGTAATTATATTCTCTCTCTCTCTCTCTCTCTCTCTCTCTGAAAATGGAGAATACAGTACACCAAAGACGAAGTACAAATGAGTAATGCCCTCAATACCTTCTTTGCATCAGTTTTTACAACCGAAGACCTCTGTGATATCCCTACACCATCGCCGATTCAGATTGATAATTCAGATGTTCTAAGCAATATCACCGTTACAGAGAGAGAATTATTGAATTGTTTAGATAAACTCAAGGTAAATAAAATGCCTGGACCTGATACAATCTCGCCTAGAGTTCTAAAGGAAGCTAAGGATGAGCTCTCCAAACCACTGACATTGTTATTCAATGAATCCTTGCAGTCTGGGACTATGCCTGATCAGTGGAAGCTAGCCAACGTAACACCGATATTAAAAAAAGGCAGCAAATCCCTACCCAGTAACTATCGTCCAATTAGCTTAACCTCAATTGTATGTAAAATGCTAGAAACGGTCATAAGAGACAGACTCGTAAATCACTTAGAGGCAAATAACTTACTTAAAGATAGTCAACACGGCTTTCGTAAAAAACGTTCCTGTTTAACAAACCTCTTAGACTTCTTCCACGATATCCTCAACCTCTACGATGAGAGTAAAGCTGTAGATATTTTATACCTTGATTTTCAAAAGGCCTTTGACAAAGTTCCCCACAAACGTTTACTGCTAAAACTAAAAGCGCATGGAATACAAGACGGTGTGTTGAAATGGATAGAAAATTGGCTCAGCGACAGAAAGCAAAGAGTAGTCATAAACGGTAAGGCATCTAAATGGACCAATGTAAGTATCGGGGTACCCAGGGATCGGTACTAGGACCAATTCTCTTTCTAATTTACATCAACGACATAGAGAGGGTTTCACCTGTACAATCTCAAAATTTGCTGACGATACAAAAATTGCAAATAGCGTACTCTCAAAAGAACAAGTTGACGATATGCAACACAATCTAGATAAATTGTCATGTTGGGCCCAAATTTGGCAAATGAGTTTCAATGCGGATAAATGTAAAGTACTACATATCGGATACCTAAATGAGAAAGCAAACTATTCGATGAACGTTCAACGTAGAGTTACTAAAATGATACCTAGCCTAAAGAACAAACCATACAATGAGCGTCTTAGAGAATTAAATCTATTTCCTTTAACCCAGCGCAGATTAAGAGGTGACTTAATTCAAGTGTTCAAAATCATCAAAGGCATCGACAATATGAACTGTAGTAAGTACTTCACTATCGACCAATCTAATTACACGCGGGAAACGGTTGCAAAATTATTGGTAAATCTTTTAACTCCCACGAATCTAAGAATTTCTTCTTCAATCGAGTTGTCAACTGGTGGAATGGGCTTCCCCGAGACGTTATAGACTGCAGCACCGTTGATTCATTTAAACTCCGCCTAGACAAATATCTCGCATCAAACCCGCGACTGACTGCGTTTGTAAATGAATAACTTTATTTTATCCGCCCCTCAGTTACTAACCCATCTGTCCCCTACTAACTTCCTAATCCTGCCACGGATATTAGTTCCAGGGCAGTAGTTTCCTTTCCAATGTTCCCTTACCCACTCTAAACCACTGTTTTGGACACTTGATCCTCAGTGTTTTGGAAGACAAGCAGCCTAGAAGGGTCACTAGACCTGTTGTTGCTTGATTTCCTTTGTACTCCTTTGTACTTTGTACTCTATGTGTGTGTGTGTGTGTGTGTGTGTGTGTGTGTGAAGGAGGGGAGGGGGGAAGTATGTGCTCTCGCCATCCTTCTTCCTCTTTCTCTCTCTCTCTCTCTCTCTCTCTCTCTCTCTCTCCTTCTTCCTCTCTCCCCCTCCCCCCTCTCTCTCTCTCTCTCTCTCCTTCTTCCTCTCCCCCTCCCCCCTCTCTCTCTCTCACATATTCTCCCTCCTTCCTCTCTCTCTTCTCCCCCCCCCCTCTCTCTCTCTCTCCTTCCTCTCTCCCCCTCCCCCCTCTCTCTCTCTCACACATTCTCCCTCCTGCCACGGACATTAGTTCCAGGGCAGTAATTCCCTTTCCAATGTTCCCTTACCCACTCTAAACCACTGTTTGGACACTTGATCCTCAGTGTTTTGGAGGACAAGCAACCTAGAAGAGTCACTAGATCTGTTGTTGCTTGATTTCCTTTGTACTCCTTTGTACTCCTTCCTCTCCCCCCCCTCTCTCTCTCTTCCCCCCCTCTCTCTCTCTCTCTCTCTCTCTCAACCCATTAAGTATTTCTCTTATCAACGAACATAGGAAATCAATCTCATCTGACAGTTTGATTGGATATCATGTCTATAAAACGAGTTGTGCTTATGTAAGGACTTGATGTGTGTCTGTGTGTGTGTGTTGAGTTTATGATGTGTGTGTGTGTTGAGTTTATGATGTGTACAGTATGTGTGTGTGTGTGTGTGTGTGTTGAGTTTATGATGTGTATGTGTGTGTGTGTGTTGAGTTTATGATGTGTATGTGTGTGTGTGTGTGTGTTGAGTTTATGATGTGTATGTGTGTGTGTGTGTGTTGAGTTTATGATGTGTATGTGTGTGTGTGTTGAGTTTATGATGTGTATGTGTGTGTGTGTTGAGTTTATGATGTGTGTGTGTGTTGAGTTTATGATGTGTGTGTGTGTGTTGAGTTTATGATGTGTATGTGTGTGTGTGTTGAGTTTATGATGTGTATGTGTGTGTGTTGAGTTTATGATGTGTATGTGTGTGTGTGTGTGTGTGGGTGTTGAGTTTATGATGTGTGTGAGTGTGTGTGTGGAGTATAGGCGTATGTGTGTGTGTATGTGCGTGTGTGTGTTGAGGTTATGTGCATGGCTTTAGGCTAGCTAACACTGATAGAGTATATTAAGGTGATATTTCCACTTGAGGGATTTTTTTTTTGGACCCCTTTCTTTCTCATGTTTAGCCCCATTGCATTTGAGATTTGTAGACGTTCACCCCATTAGTTTGGCGATTTTAAGGAACTTTTGCCCAATTTCTGTAACTTTAAGACCTTTCATGCCATTAAATTTAGGTGTCGATTTTTTCCTGGCGAGCGATAGCGAGCTTGTAATTTAATAGGAATCAGCCTTCGGCCGGGACAGTTGTACACATTTATCTTAAAAGGGTGTCTAGGGGGTGTAACTTTAAGGGTGTCTAGGGGGTGTAACTTTAAGGGTGTCTAGGGGGTGTAATTTTTAAGGGTGTCTAGGGGTGTAATTTTAAGGGTGTCTAGGGGGTGTAACTTTAAGGGTGTCTAGGGGGTGTAACTTTAAGGGTGTCTAGGGGGTGTAATTTTAAGGGTGTCTAGGGGGTGTAACTTTAAGGGTGTCTAGGGGGAGGTTCTTTAAGGGTGTCTAGGGGGAGGTTCTTTAAGGGTGTCTAGGGGGAGGTTCTTTAAGGGTGTCTAGGGGGTGTAACTTTAAGGGTGTCTAGGGGGTGTAACTTTAAGGGTGTCTAGGGGGTGTAACTTTAAGGGTGTCTAGGGGGTGTAATTTTAAGGGTGTCTAGGGGGTGTAACTTTAAGGGTGTCTAGGGGGTGTAATTTTAAGGGAGTCTAGGGGGTGTAATTTTAAGGGAGTCTAGGGGGTGTAATTTTAAGGGAGTCTAGGGGGTGTAATTTTAAGGGTGTCTAGGGGGTGTAATTTTAAGGGTGTCTAGGGGGTGTAATTTTAAGGGTGTCTAGGGGGTGTAATTTTAAGGGTGTCTAGGGGGTGTCTAGGGGGTGTAATTTTAAGGGTGTCTAGGGGGTGTAATTTTAAGGGTGTCTAGGGGGTGTAATTTTAAGCTTGATGGAGGTCTAGGGAACAAACTAAAAACTTCCACATAAATTATATCTTCCTTTCAACCTCACTTTGAATTCACCAATTGCGAGTTTCAGGTTATAAGGAAGTTGGAGCCGTAAACATCGATATTAAACAGAAATACAATAGTAATGTAAGTTTCTGATGGATGGAAAGTATGTTGAAATTTACTTCATGTACCGGTATTCAGAAATACTCAAACCGTATTTTAGTTGGTAATTCTGCTAAATATCAAGGTCTACTACTCCAACTTCCTTGTAGCCTGAAACTCGCAAGGGGTCATGATGGTGTCACACGAGCGCATTTTCCGGCAATTTTCGATGAGCAAGTTTTTTCTTTTACTATTTTGCCTTTTGTCTCCTTCATACACACAGAATAGTCAGTCAGACTCAGTAGCCAACCCTTACTCCCACAAGGGGTAGGGAGGATCAGCAAGAGACACGAGAAAGGAAAAAGAGGTGACCGAACACATATAACAGTTCTCCTACAGGCAGCAAGCACACAAGCATTTAGACCCTTTCACGCATTTATGACTCAGAGGTTGCCCGATTAGCAATAAGAAATAGAGTTCTCTCACTCTTATAATTACCTCTCCAAAATTAGTTTTCTGCCCACAGCTAACTCAAAGACAACTGCAGAGGTTGAAGTAACTAAACTAAAGGTTTCTAAATACCCCTGATGGTAACAAAGGCTTTAAAGTATCCCCAATAGGCTCAAAATCGCGTCATATGTCGGAGAGGGTTAGAATCACCAGTCACTCACCAGCCCCCGAAATCAATGGCTTCACCTCTGATGTTACACATAGAACAAAGGAAAGAAGAAAAAGTGGTCAATTTAAAGGGAGGCAGATCGCTTTTCTGGACCTCCTTCTCCCTAATGTTTAGCCCCACTAGTTTTGAGATTATAAGACGTTCGGCCCATTAGTTTGGCGATTTTAACACCTTTCGCCCCATTTCGTTGTCAATTTTAAGACCTTTCGTGACATTTAGGTGTCAATTATTTCCTGGCGAGCGAAAGCGAGCCTGCAATTTTAAGAGGATCAAACCGGCCTTCGGCCAGGACATTTTTCCTACCAAAAAATGTAAAAATTTATCTTGAAGGGGGGTCTAGGGGGTGTTTTTCTAAGCTTGATGGAGGTCTAGGGAGGAAACTAAAAAAAAAATATATGAATAAATGAATTAATAGACCAAACAAACGGCCAGTCTCCCCTTAAAGTGGTTGTGTCTGAACTATGAGTCAATAACAACAATGGCGGGAAACACTTTATGGTCACGTAGGGTTGGGCTGTCGTAGCATAAGAAACACTTTATGGTCACGTAGGGTTGGAC